>CM064514.1:46414811-46469811 GCA_032716605.1 Paralithodes platypus
TTACAGCTAGGTAAACTGAGGCTAACACATGAAAGGAGACAAGCCCAATTTGTCTCCGCCCGGCCGGGAATTGAACCCCCGACCCCTCGTGTGTGAGACGAGAGCTCTACCTACTAGGCTACGGGCTGTGTGTGTGTGTGTGTGTGTGTGTGTGTGTGTGTGTGTGTGTGTGTGTGTGTGTGAGGTGTGTGTGTGTGCGTGTGTGTGTGTGTGTATTTACCTAATTGTATTTTACAGGATTGAGATTACTCTCGTAGTGTCCCGTTAGCCTTTAACTTACCATAATTCACTTTAAAAGCTTGAATACTTTGTGCACACACTAGGTCGTTTGGTAACTTATTCCACTTCTCAACCATTCTATCTGGAAAACCAAACTTCCTAACATCCTTCCTAGCTCTCCTCCTCAACAGTGTATAGTCATGTGGAGAGCCGATTCTTCAATATAGCCACTAGCGTAAATCGTCGTCTGGCAGGGAAGAAAACGTTGGATTCATCAATACCTGGAATGACTTCTACCATGAAGATCATCTGTTTGTAGCAGATGGAGTCCATCTGAACCAGGTGGGGGCAGCAAGATTTGGTCGCCTGCTTCATGATGCAGTAAAGGATTTTTGGAGAAAAAGCAGAGCCAACCAAGGACCACCAGGGACGACGTTCGAGGCCCGAGGACCACCAGGGACAAGGATCGAGGACCGTGGACGACCAGGGGCGACGATCGAGGACCGAGAGCTACCAGGGACGACGATCGAGGACATAGAGAACGGAGGACCACCAGAAACAATGATCTAGGACACCGAGGACCGAGGACAACCAGGGATGAGGATCGAGGACTGAGGGCAGACAGGTACATAAATGTAGATCCGAGCAGAACCAATAATTTGAATAAAGAGCATTCCGTGAATTCTAAATCCAAAACTTTGAATATTTTCTATGCAAACGCTTGTAGCATACGCAATAAATTTTCAGATTTAGAGGAACTAGTGTTTACGGAAAATTACGATGTTATTGGCATAACAGAATCTTGGCTCAATACAGAAGACATAGACTTTTTAGTAGAGTATTCACTTCCCGGTTATGTAATGTTTGAAAAAAGCCGAATTAATAGAAATGGAGGTGGAGTTTTATTTTTTATCAAAGAAAGTCTTAACCCGACCCTCTTGTCAAAACCTCAATTTGTGAACCATCGTACGATAACTTTCAGTTTAAAGTTTACTAGTAACGAACCAAATAGCAGCATCGAGATAGTCCCTAATTTCAAGCAAGCAAACTTTCGTAAACTTAGAGCAATGTTTAAAGAAACTGACTGGAGCTTTTTAATTAACAATAACGACATAAATACATCTTGGGAATCATTCGCAAACACTTACCTAAAAGCAGTGCAAGACTGCATACCATCGAAAATACGGCGTACAGGCCATAATGATAACCCCAAATGGTGGAATAAAGATATTTCAAACTGTCTGCTTGCTAAAAAGTTTGCTAATGATAGATTAAAATCCTCACAAAATTACGAAGAACGGGTGAAATTTGTAGAACTACGACGCAAAGCCAAAAGGTTAATTAAGCAAAGTAAAAAGACCCTGGAGTTACATGTTGCGAATCAAAGTAAAACAACCGCAAAAGAATTCTATAGTTATATCAGAAAGAAGAGAGTAGTTACTTCAACTGTAGGACCGTTAGTCGATGAAAATGGAGAATATACCAAAGACGAAGTACAAATGAGTAATGCCCTCAATACCTTCTTTGCATCAGTTTTTACAACAGAAGACCTCATTGATATCCCTACAGCATCGCCAATTCAGATAGATAATTCGGATGTTCTAAGCAATATCACCGTTACAGAGAGTGAAGTATTGAATTGTTTAGATAAACTCAAGGTAAATAAAACGCCCGGACCTGATACAATCTCACCTAGAGTTCTAAAGGAAGCTAAGGATGAACTCTCCAAACCACTGACATTGCTATTCAATAAATTCTTGCAGTCTGGAACTATGCCTGATCAGTGGAAGCTAGCTAACATAACACCGATTATCAAAAAAGGCAGCAAGTCCCTACCCAATAACTATCGTCCAATTAGCTTAACCTCAGTTATATGTAAAATGCTAGAAACGCTCATAAGAGACACACTCGTAAATCACTTAGAGGAAAATAACATACTTAAAGATACTCAACACGGCTTTCGTAGCAAACGTTCCTGCTTAACAAATCTCTTAGACTTCTTCCACAATATCCTCAATCTCTATGATGAGAGTAAAGCTGTAGATATTATATACCTTGATTTTCAAAAGGCCTTGGACAAAGTTCCCCACAAACGTTTACTGCTAAAACTAAAAGCGCATGGAATACAAGACGGTGTGTTGAAATGGATAGAAAATTGGCTCTGCGACAGAAAGCAAAGAGTAGTCATAAACGGTAAGGCATCTAAATGGACCAATGTAAGTAGCGGGGTACCCCAGGGATCGGTACTAGGACCAATATCTTTCTAATTTACATCAACGACATAGATGAGGGTCTCACCTGTACAATCTCAAAATTTGCTGACGATACAAAAATTGCAAATAGCGTACTCTCAAAAGAACAAGTTGACGATATGCAACATAATCTAGATAAGTTGTCACGTTAGGCCCAAATTTAGCAAATGAGTTTCAATGCGATAAATGTAAAGTACTACATATCGGATACCAAAATGAGAAAGCAAACTATTCGATGAATGGCACTCAGCTCAAGAATGTAAACAGAAACCGATCTGGGAGTAACAATATCGAGTAACCTAAAACCGAGTCAACAATGTTCAGAAGTTGTTAAGAAAGCAAACAAAATAATTGGCTTTATAGGCAGGTCATTTGAGCATAAATCCAAAGAAGTAATTCTAACCCTTTACAATTTCTTAGTCCGCCCTTTTCTGGAATACTGCGTTCAATCCTGGTTATTACCAAAAAGATATAGACAAGCTAGAACGAGTTCAACGTAGAGTTACCAAAATTATACCTAGCCTAAAGAACAAACCATACGAGGAGCGTCTTAGAGAATTAAATCTATTTCCTTTAACCCAGCGCAGATTAAGAGTTAAGAGGCGACTTAATTCAAGTGTTCAAAATCATCAAAGGCATCTAATTACACGCAGGGAAACGGGTGCAAAATTATCGGCAAATCTTTTAACTCGCACGAATCTAAGAATTTCTTCTTCAATCGAGTTGTCAACTTGTGGAATGGGCTTCCCCGAGACGTTATAGACTGCAGCACCGTTGATTCATTTAAACTTTATCTAGAAAAATATCTTGCATCAAACCCGCGACTGACTGCGTTTGTAAATGAATAACTATATTTTATCCCCCCCCTCAGTTACTAACCCATCTGTCCCCTACTAACTTCCTATTCCTGCCACGGACATTAGTTCCTGGGCAGTAGTTCCCTTTCCAATGTTCCCTTACCCACTCTAAACCACTGTTTGGACAATTGATCCTCAGTTTTTTGTAGGACAAGCAGCCTAGAAGGGTCACCAGACCTGTTGTTGCTTGATTTCCTTTGTACTCCTTTGTACTCCTCTCGTCCTCCCCACCGCTGGCCAAACAAAATTTGTTTGATCAATATATTCCTTTCCGTGAACACACCTAAATAAAGCTATCATGTCTCCCCTCTCCCTTCTCTGTTCGAGTGAGGGAATCCCCAGGTGACACAGCCGGTCTTCATATTTTAAGTGTTTTAACCCTGGCACCCATCTTGTGATCACACGCTGAATTTTCTCGAGCTTACTAATGTGTTTTTGTCATGTGTGGATTCCATGCAACCGCTGCATACTCCAGGCTAGGCTTTAAAACTGTGTTATTAATATCTTCACCATGTCTTCATTTAGAAATGTAAACGCTACCCTAATATTTGCCCACCACGAATATGCCTTATTTACCAAGTTATTGATGTGGTCACCGGGATCTAACATCCTGTACACTACAACTCCTAAGTCTTTTTCCTTCTCTGACTTTTGCAACCTTACATCGCCCATACTGTACTCCCCATGGGGTCTTCCCTGGCCGTCTCCCATCTCCATCACGTGGCATTTATCAATGTTGAACTCCATTTTCCACATTCGGCTCCATTGATACAGTTTATTGATGTCATCCTGGAGCATTTTACAGCAATTATTATCAACCACTTTCCTCACTAATTTTGCGTCATCGGCGAACATGTTAATATAGCTGCTAATTCCAAGAGGCATATCATTTATAAAAATTAAAAACATCAATGGGGCCAACACTGAGCCCTGGGGCACTCCACTGATCACATCACTCCATGATGAATATTTCCCTCTTATGACGGTTCTCATTTTCCTCCCGGTTAAGAAATCCTTCATCCATTTTAAGAGTCCACCTGTGATTCCTCCACACATTTCAAGTTTATATAGAAGCCTTTTATGGGGTACTTTTTCAAAAGCTTTTTTAAAATCTAAAAATACACAATCTGCCAATCCATCTCGTTCTTGCATAAATTCAATCACTATGTCATAGAAGCTCAGCAAATTTGACACACATGACCTATTCGACCTAAAACCAAACTGACAGTCCGATAATAAATGGTTCTCCTCGAGGTGACAAATCCAAAATTGCCTGATCAATTGCTCAAGCAGTTTAACTACAACACTAGTCAAAGACACAGGTCTGTAGTTATTTGCATCTTCTTTCGGTCCTTTCTTGTATATCGGTACAATATCAGCAACCTTCCACACCTCAGGTAGCTTGCCTTGGGACAAAGATTTTTAAAAAATCTCTGTTATGGGAAAGCTTAGTTCCTCTGCACATTCACTCAACATCCACCCAGAAATCTGATCCGGCCCCATAGCATTTCTTTTATTTAGGTCTAACATGCAGTCCCTTACTGCATCCCTTCTTAATAATATATTTCATGGGCATGACTGGTCTCTGTATTGGATTCTTATAAGCATCATCACCATCATAATTTTCATGAACAAACACCGATTGAAATTTTGCTTTAAAAACCTCACCCATTTTTTCCTCCTCCTCAAATATTTCTCCATTGTGAACGATCCTTTGGATCTTTTCCTTCACTTTAGTTCTCTTATTTATGAATCCATATAATATGTTGGTATCATCTTTGCTCTTCATAACCACCCCTCTCTCAAAATCCTTCTCCTACTGTCTCCTCACTTTGGTGTACTTATTTCTTGCTATTTTATACCTCTCGTAAGATTGATCACTCTTGTGTCTTCTATAGCGTTTCCATAACCTATCACTTTCAACTTTACCTTTATAACATCTAGCACCAAACCAATCAATCAGTGTGTGTGTGTGTGTGTGTGTGTGTGTGTGTGTGTGTGTGTGTGTGTGTGTGTGTGTGTGTGTGTGTGTGTGTGTGTGTGTGTGTGTGTGTGTGTGTGTGTGTGTGTGTGTGTGTGTGTGTGTGTGTCAAAATAAATAGATACAGTTTAGCTTAAGTTGTGAATGAACTACAAGATTATAGAATGATAGAAATACCTCATAGTGAATCCTTTATCCATCGAATTAGTGTTGTCGGTTTAGATTAACATTTTAGATGTAAAAACCTTCAAATAACATTTAATTACGTAATAAGTTACAATGATATATATATATATATATATATATATATATATATATATATATATATATATTTATATAACAAATTGCATGGTAATTAAATTCAGGATACATATTCATACCAAGACTGATGCAACAGTTCAAGATAAGGACAAATTTACAAGCGTTAATACAAAAATATATTCAATGGTCAAGGACATTTAACAAGAGAGAAAAAAACAAGAATGTTGGATGTTATCTGCCGTGATCAAAATAATCCCTGTATCACCTCCAAGTCTTAGCAGTTCTGGAGATAACAAAATATAAGACCGACTCGAAAATAATAATTATTTAAGCATATTGTATATTCAATGTTATTTGTGTTAACCCTTTCTGTACCAGGGACGTCTTTTTAACTTTATTCTGGCTACTATTAGAATATTTTATTCAGTTTAAAAAGGGCGTCCAGCAATTAACAGGCTTCGAATTATCTCGCTTAACCGTTTTTGCTACCGCAGATCCTTCTTAAACTGCACAAAATCGTCAAAAATGTCTAGATTACGATAAAAAAAATTACGTCGCCGGTACAGAAGGGGTTAATAGATCCTCAGCATTCATGGTGTCTCAGTAGTATTTGGAATCCCAACCATATATATTAGCCTCAACGTGTACAAATATATATATATAAATAAATAAAATAAAACCCTAACTTGAATATAACAAATAGTAATAATTATTTGCTGAAAAAAATTGTTGGTTGACATCCTACGTGTACCGACAATTACTAATCTCCTTCGTGGTCCAGCAATATTGGAAATCATAAATATATAGAATCTACTTAACATATGAAGATGTGAACTAGTTAGAAAAAAAAATATATGATAAAAACATATATAATAATAATAACCATTTGACAAAAAATAAGTTATCTCTCGATCCCAAAAAATCTCGTCTTTTCTTCATGGTCCAGCAGCATTGGAAATGGCAACATATAAACCCCCACATCTAATGACATCCCCGGTTGTCTTGTGATTCCCAGACCTGTAGGAAACGACTCTGCCATCGTTAGACCTCTAGTGTATCACCCTGATTATAATCTTTACTTGGCGGAGAGTTAAATATATTCATTTCATTGTATACTTTTTTTTCCAACTGATTACCCCATATAATTAGATGACTTCTTGCATTTTAGTTAAGCAATTTCCTAATGATTTTATTAGGTCTAGGAAGGGAACTTGGGATTAAAAGGCTTACAATATCTACCTTAATTATACAGTTAACTCCGATAAATCCTAAGTCAGTATATAATCGTCTGCAGGTAGCTAAAAATAATAAGTAGACAATAATAAGTAACATTGTAAGAGATAGTACACACACACATACTGTACATACACACACACATATTTGATATGCCATACATATACAGAATCTATCTATCTATCTATATGCTCAGGCCCAATCCCCATTTTGGGGGTAGCCGACTCAAGACAGAGCAAGAACAGGGAAAACACAAAAACAACATAAAACAAAAAATAAACACAGATAAAAAACACAAACTCACACACATCCAGGTCACCCAGGAGAAGACCCATAGACCAGGGTTACCAAGGTCGCTCCAGCACTCCCCCGGCCCCTGACCACCCGGAGAGGTTCCGATCTCGGCAGGCAGACATGCAGCGGAGCCAAAGCCACAAGCCCTCCCACCACACTTCCAGGCACACCCTTCATATTAATCGTCCCCCCGGGCCGGGCCTGATGGACTATTATCTAGTCGAACTTGCGCCCGACCCCTTACTCCAAATGACCACGTGTTCACTCAACTATTCACAAGCATTCTCCATTCACTCCTGTCCACCACCACTTCCCCTGCCTGATCTATAGTCATTCCTCTATCATCCAAAGCCTTTCTTACAGTCTCTCCATCTCAATGGGGGTCTTCCTGCCCTTCTATCTCCCCTTGTACCTGACTCACATATTCTCTTTGTAAGCCTTTCATCTCCCATTCGTTCAACATGACCATACCAGCTCAGCACCCTTCTGTCCACTCTGGCAGAATATATATATATATATAGAGAGAGAGAGCGAGAGAGCGAGAGAGCGAGAGAGAGAGAGAGAGAGAGAGAGATAGATAGATACCTTATTCAATTTGCTACAAGAAATGGTGCTTATTTCGTATACTGTATATAAGAGGTACTGGTATTATATAGTCTCAAATTAATTCACCCAGTATTAGTTAGCTACAATAACAGGAAATGGACGTCTTAATATTCAGAGGGTGAACTCCCAAATGAAAGTAGAAATATAAACCTGATTCCAAACAACCCTCGATAAACTGAACAAACCGGCAAAGTAATAACCAACTGTATAGGGATTCCTACGCTACCGTCTGCACAATTGATATAGTCATTAAGGGGGTAGTTAGTACCAGCTTTTTCTGGGCCCTCTTCTCCCTCATGTTTAGCATATTAGTTTTGACATTTTAAGACGTTCGTTCCATTAGTTTGGCGATTTTGAAACCTATCACCCCATTTATTTGTCAATATTAAGACCTTTCGTGCAATTAAGGTATCGATTTTTCCTGGCGAGCGATAGCGAGCCTATAATCTTAGAAGGACTCCGGCCTTCGGCCGAGACATTTTTCTACTGAAAAATGTACAAATGTATCTTGAAAGGAGGTCTAGGGGATGTATTATGAAGCTTGATGGAGGTCTAGCGAGAACATTCAAAAATATATTAATTAATATATACATTGACCAAAAAAACAAGCACTACCCCTTTAAACAAACTCTTTATATATTAATACCCAGATTTTTTTTCTCAGTTGGGGGTAAATTGCCATATCCCCATCTTGATAACTCGGCTATTACGAAGATTTTGTAGTGAAATATGTTGTTACTTGCGAAAAACTTAGCATTAATATGATAGATACATAGTTCATATTCTTCCATCGTGTATTGATATGTCAGCTGCAAAGGGATAACATGTTCCACCAGGTGAAAACAATAGATTACATTAATTACACACACCAATATCAAACCAGGTATATCCTTTTGGGGGAGGTTTACAGATAGCGAAAAATGTGCTGATTATTACCACAATGTCAATCAGAGGCATTTACAAACGATACGCAATTATTCATGCAATGGAAGTATTAGTTAATGTATTTATAAACAAATATGCAATTATTCATGCAATGGAAGTATTAGTTAATGTATTTATAAACAAATATGCAATTATTCATGCAATGGAAGTATTAGTTTATGTATTTATAAACAAATATGCAATTATTCATGCAATGGAAGTATTAGTTTATGTATTTATAAACAAATATGCAATTATTCATGCAATGGAAGTATTAGTTTATGTATTTACAAACGAATACGCAATTATTCATGCAATGGAAGTATTAGTTTATGTATTTACAAACGAATACGCAATTATTCATGCAATGGAAGTATTAGTTTATGTTATCCTCATATTCGTTTTATTGGATCAATCCCGAAAATAGAGGTCTGAAAACTATATTAAGTACCGTATTGGGGCGTATGTCTCCTTAAGGGGAAGGTAGTTGCCTTTTCTGGACCCCCTTCTCCTTCATGTTTAGCATGTTAGTTTTGAGATTTTAAGAGATTCTTCTCGTTAATTTGGCGATTTTAAGACCTTTCGCCCCATTCCTTTGTCAATATGAAGACCTTTCGTGCCATTGTTAGGTGTCGATTTTTTCCTGGCGAGCGATAGGGAGACTGTAATTTTAGATGGAACCGTCCTTCGGCCTGGACATTTTTCTACCGAAAATTTTAAAATTAATCTTGAAAGGGGGTCTACTGTAGTTTTTTTTTTTTTTAAAGCTTGATGGAGGTCTAGCAAGGAAACTCAAAAATAAATATATTTATATATAGCCTATATAGACCCAAAAAACAAGCACTCTAGCCCCCAGAGGAGTATTACATTATTACATTAATTAAAAGGAAGAGGGTACCAGGCAGAGAAGAAAAGAATTATCTATTTTCTAACCATTTCAGCAAAACACTATGTGGTCTAAGATGGACATATACCGGTACACGTAGTTTTATAGTTACCATTCGCACATCTATATCCAATCATTCTTAACCATAGTATACTTCCCTAACCTAACTAACCTAACAGTAGAAACACCACCTTAACCCCTTCTGTACCGGCGACGTCTTTTTAATTTGACTTCACCTTCATTTGGACGATTTTATGAAGCTTAGGAAGGATGTATGGTAGCGCAAAAGGATTAATTGAGATAGTATATAGCCTTTTAATGAGTAGACGGCCTTCCTAAGATATACAAAATCGTCTAATAGTCGCCAGAATATAATGAAAAGTACATCACCGGTACAGAAGGGGTTAAATGTACGGCCATATTTCTTCCAATAAAGTATAATTGAAAGTGTCTGACTTCCTTTTCAGACTATCCCGGTAAATATATAGGTGATAATAGGCATTAAAAAACTAATTAAGTCGATATCAATTATTCCCTTTATTTAGAAAGGACCTCTCTCAGACGATGAAAGGTGCATGAAAGAGAGCCGGGAATTTCTGCAGAGGCAAGGTTGTGGGGAACTCGTAACAGAGGGTCTTAAATTATCTGGAGCCAAGTATTTTTTCGTTTTCTTTGTGGTTTCTTATGTTGTGACTAAATATAGATCGTATTAAGGGGATAGTGGCCAGTTTTTTGGGCTATTAATTAATTTGTTCATTTATTTTTTAGTTTCCTCGCTAGACCTCCATCAAGCTTAGAAATACACTCCCTAGACCCCCCTTCAAGATAAATTTGTAAATTTTTCAGTAGAAAAATTTCCCGGCCAAAGGCCGGATTCTCTTAAAATTACAGGCTAGCTATCCCTCGCCAGGAAAAAATAAACACCTAAATGACACGAAAGGTCTTAATATTGACAAATAAATGGGGCAAAAGGTCTTAAAATCGACAAACTTAATGGAAGGAACGTCTTAAAATCTCAAAACTAATATGCTAAACACGAGGGAGAAGGAGGTCCATACAAAGCGAGTAGTACCCCCTTAATGGATTTAGGAAAAAGCTTCTCTGTGTGTGCGGGGTGATAGTAGGTGGTTGTGGGAGGACGAGTGGGTGGCGGCAACAGAGCAACATAAAGGCGGGCGATCTGACAACCAACATGAGCATTGAGCACAAACTAAACCCATAAACCCATTCCTCTCCATTGTTCGGTGTCATTTAGGTGTCGATTTTTTTTTCCTGGCGAGAGATAGCGAGCCAATTCATCGTTCGTTTCCCCTACTCTTTCGTCCCTATCTGACCCTTTCCTTCACCTCCAAACCCCCGATAAAAGGTAAAGACATACGCAAATACGAACAAACTCCGCCCAAACCCGACGCCCTGGCAACCCTGACGGCATGACCAAGGACGCAACACCAGCCGGGCCAAACGGTTTATATTAAGGGGAGATGGGCTGGTTTGTGGCTCTATTTAGTCACTTATTCATATATTTTTTTAGTTTCCTCGCTATACCTCCATCAAGCTTTAAAAAAATACCCCCTAGACCCCCTTTCAAGAGATTTTTTTACATTTTTCGGTAGAAAAATGTCCCGGCCGAAGGCCAATTCCTCTTAAAATTACAGGCTCGCTATCGCTCACCAGGAAAAAATAGACAGGTAAATGGCACGAAAGGTCTTAAAATTGACAACGAAATGGGGCGAAAGGTATAAAAATCGCCAAACTAATGTGTCGAATGTCTTAAAATCTAAAAACCAATGGGGTAAAACACGAGGGAGAAAGGAGGCCAGAGAACCGGCCCATCTCCCCTTAAACTGTGGTCGGCATACGTATGGCCGCATTAAAGGCTCGCTTCGGACGCCGCTTCAATTGGCCCAGACTTACCAAGATTTATTCCAGGCTCATTTTTTACGTATTCGGACTTGGAGGGTGGGGTGGGGGGATGGGAGGGGGGGGGGGGGGTCATAACTTGTGTCGGAGGAGTGGGGGCGGCGGGTGGTGGGGTTACTTAATGCAAACCACTTCTAAGCTAGTCTTGTAATACTTTTTAAATAATCATAATACACAATACCGTTTGGATGTTCTTTAACTGTACCGGTATTGATTCCTTACGTTCGTATAGATATGGAATAGTTAGCTAGTTAAAATAGGACTTCAGAGGCTGTCAACCCTATTGGATTATTAAGCCAGCACACTTAAAGTCAAGAATAACGTCAGGACTGGAGCCCTTTTTTCAAGAACTCCACTCCCTAGTATGGAATAGGATGGAGTAAATTAGACTCGGTTAGGCTAGGTTGACCACTATTGGTGTCGGCATATGTTTACGACAAACATCCTTTCACCTGTAATCTGTTGTAAGTTAAATCCAAGGCTATACAAAAAATAATGCTAGAACAAGTTACTGTAAACCCCCTGTACTGTCCTCATTCGTGCCTTTGCATTTGAAGATTTATTCTGACATTCAAGTTTTCAATACTCACAACAACAAAGGTGGGAAGAAACATTAGCATTTGGCCGTAGGAATGGTCAGAACTGGACTACAGAAAATAAGAGTCGCCGGAGGGATAGGGGGGTGTGGG
Source organism: Paralithodes platypus (assembly GCA_032716605.1). Taxonomy (NCBI): domain Eukaryota; kingdom Metazoa; phylum Arthropoda; class Malacostraca; order Decapoda; family Lithodidae; genus Paralithodes; species Paralithodes platypus. Next base: position 46,426,934 of record CM064514.1, read on the forward strand.
TGGGTGGGGAAGGGCAAAGACTCCACAGCTCAAGAATCACAGGGACCCGAACCATGTATAGTTATTTAGGTCTTCCTGTATTGATCATTATGTAGCTTTACCTATAGTCCGTTCATTCTAAGTTGGGCATAAATCGTAACCTCTAACCTGTCATTCAAAAAGGGCTAGAGCAAATGAGCTGTCAAACATGTGTTTGTAAATTTCATTAATCGACTTTAGGAGTATGGTTGGTTGTTGGAAGGAACATAATAATTTCATAAGAACATAAGAAAATGGGAGTCTGCAGAAAGCCGATTGGCCTAAGCAAGGCAAATCCCTGTCCCACACAACCCCAATTACAAAGCCCAATTATAGGCTCAACACTCTAATACCCTGAGGATCATCTTACCAAACCGGTTAGAGATTAACGCAGGATTACGGGGTCTGCAGAGCGCTGATTGGCCCAACCCGGCTGATCCCCCTTCACACCCAACCCTTCTCGTCCATATGCTTATCCAATTTTTTCTTAAAGCTCCCTATCGTTCTTGATCCCACTATATCACTTGGTAGCCTATTCCACCCATCTACAACTCTGTTACCAAACCAATATTTGCCTATATCTTTTCTGAAACGAAATTTATCTAATTTGAAACCATTGGTACGAGTTCTTTCGCTATCACTGAGCTTTAGTACATTTGTCATGTCCCCTTTGTTAATCCCACTAACCCACTTGAACACCTCTATCATATCCCCTCTAACTCTGCGTCTCTCTAACGAATGTAAACCTAATTTCTTCAACCTTTCTTCATACGGAAAATTTCTAATATTATGGATCATTTTTGTCATTCTACGCTGAATTCTCTCCAATGAATCTATGTCCATTCTGTAATAAGGACACCAAAATTGGACAGCATAATCCATATGGGGTCTCACTAATGACAAGTAAAGTTTTAAGATAACATCAGCAGTTCTGTTACTCACACTCCTAGAGATGAACCCGAGAATCCTGTTTGCCTTATTACGAACGCTTATACACTGTTTTTCTAGGCTTCAAATCATTGCTAACAAACACACCTAGATCTTTCTCGCAGTCTGAATTTTCTAATTCTAAATTAGCTAGTTTATATTTAACATTTGTTTGCATCTTCCCTATCTTTAATACCTTGCATTTGTCAATGTTAAACTTCATCTGCCAATTTACTGACCATTCATGTAAGGTATCTAGATCCCTTTGGAGGCACTCTATATCGCTATCTGAATCAATTGATCTCCCCATTTTAGTATCGTCTGCGAATTTACTTATCCTACTAGTTATACCTAAATCTAGGTCATTTATGTATATAAGAAACAACAGGGGACCTAATACCGATCCCTGGGGGACACCACTTTTGACTGCTCCCCACTCTGACTTGGTACCATTTATGCTGACTCTCTGTTTCCTACCAATTAGCCATGACCTAATCCATCCCAACAACGACCCTCCTATTCCATGTGCCTCAACCTTTCTCATCAATCTCTCATGAGGGACTCTGTCGAAAGCTTTACTGAAATCTAAATATATATCATATGACTTGTCACTATCTACTGCTTCATATACCTCTGAGAAAAAGCTAAGCAAATTAGTAAGGCAAGAACGTCCCTGAGTGAATCCATGCTGAGAAGAATTTATTAAGTTAAATTTTACTAAGTGGCTTCTAATTTTCCTAGCAATAATGGACTCTAGCAACTTTCCTATGATTGATGTGAGACTAATGGGACGGTAATTGGATGCTATCGATTTATCACCTTTTTTGAAGATCGGAACTACATTTGCAAGCTTCCAAGCTTCTGGAACTAAACCTGTTTCTAATGACTTGTTAAATATAAATGCTAATGGACTACTTAACTCATCTCTGCATTCTTTTAATACTCTAGCATATACCTCGTCAGGACCAGGCGATTTTTGAGGTTTCAGTCTGTCAATTTCCTTAAGCACATCATTTCTACTTATACTAACTGTACTTAACATATTTTCTATACTATCACTATATACCATATTGACTTCTGGAATCTGTGCCAAATTTTCATTAGTGAAAACGGAAAGAAACTGACTATTTAATGTACTGCACATTTCTAAATCATTTTCTGTTATTTCTCCTATTGAAGTTTTTAGGGGGCCTATTACATCTCTAACTTTAGATTTATATAGTTGGTAAAAAGCTTTAGGGTTATTTTTTGAGTCGCTGGCTATCCTTATTTCATAATTTATTTTTGCTTTCCTGATTTCCTTTTTGACCTGTCTTGATAGAGTCTGATAGTATATATGTAAATGATTTTCACCTTTCTTTATTTTTCGATATATTCCTTTCTTTTTTCCTATAAGATCTATTAGCTTATTAGTCATCCATTTTGGTTGGTTCTGCGTCGATCTAAATCTTCTTTTAGGGATATATTTATTTTGAGCATTGTGGAGTGAAGCAATAAACTGGTTATATGTAGGTGGCAAGTTTAACTCTGGCATATCCTGACTTAATTGCTTAACAATAGGGTCCACCCTTAAGTCTCTTCTTAGCCCACCATAATCGGCTTTTCTGAAATCTGGGATAAGTGTCGTATTCTCTTTAGCATTCCCTGTCCATTGTATATTAAAATAAATAGATTTATGATCGCTATTTCCTAGGTGGTCACCAATCTCTACATTAGTTATCATATGTTCATTGTTACTGAAAACTAAATCAAGAATATTAATACCTCTAGTCGGCGTATCTATGAATTGAAATAAAAAACTATCTTGTACTACCTCAATAAACTCTACTGAATCGGAGTCGCCTATTTGGTGCTGCCAATCAATGTTCGGAAAATTAAAATCCCCCATAATGCACACATTGCTAAACCTTGATGCTATTTTAATTTCCTCCCATAACGATTTTCCGCCATTTCTACTCATATTAGGCGGTCTATATATAACTCCAATAACTATGGTCTCACTACCTTCGTTAACCTCTACCCAAACACTTTCATTATCATTATTTAGTCTAATACCTGATTGAATACAGCTTTTTAATGTACTCCTGACAAACACTGCTATACCCCCGCCCCTCCTACTTGTTCGGTCATATTTAAACAAACTATATCCTGGAATATCAAATTCTGCTAAAAAATGCCTAGATTCTGTATTAATCCACGTTTCAGTTAGCGCTATTATGTCTATATTTTCTGTGCTAACGAGTGCTCTAAGTTCGTTCATTTTGTTACATAAACTCCTACAATTTGTATAATATACCCTCAACCTATTACTTTTATTTGCAACTAATTTTCTATTGTGTTTAGCTAACTTATTATTTCCTGTTGAACTACTAGCTCTAGACGGAAATTCTACTCTATCAGTATTCTCATCTTTACTATCAGTTACATGTGTAGTGTTATCGATACTACTATTACACATCACTATATCCGCACTATCTTGACTGATTATTTCTATTTTACTCACTGGTTTGTCACATGAAGTACCTGCTCCATATGGAGACAGTATTTTACTTACACACCCAGGTTTTTTTTAACGAAACCCCGCAACAATCTTGTCGAGTGAGCTGGCCAAGGTCGAAACTCCTAGTCGAGAGAGATGTACTCCATCCTGGGCATACAGTTCATCCTTACCATAAAAGAGGGACCAGTTATCCAGGAATGGAATAGTATTTGCCTTACAATACTTCTCCAGCCGGCTATTTACACCAATAGCCCTGGAGGACCATTCCTTCCTTACCCCTCTTCTAGGCAGGATACTGTTTACCACAGGAACTCCACCTTTTTTCTTGATCCTCTCCAACATTTCCTGATACTTGGAGAGCAACTCCTCAGTCCTGCATCTCCATATGTCGTTGCTCGCTGCGTTTGAGGAAGATGATGGGGTCCTCCCCACTCACTTCCATGACAGCATCTATCTTCTCAGCCACCCTCCCGACTCCGGCACCAGGCACGCAGACAACTTTACCAACCTGAGTGTTTGTTGCCCTGCCAAGGTATCTAACCATGAATCACCGACAATGAAAACAGACTTAGCTGTTTCCTTTCGTCGGCGGGGAGCAGCAGTTGTTGCAAGCAACAGCAGCGGACTCCCCCCCCCCCCTCCCCTCTCACTGCCTCGATGATCGCCACTTCATCGCCATCACTCTCATCAGCCAAGGTGCTGAAGTTGTTGTGGGTCTTGACTGGCTGCCTTTTCAGCTTGCAGGCCGTTGCACTAGTTGACACCACTTTCCAAGGGGCTTCACGATCCCTGGGAACACTTCCGGTAGCCTCACACTTCTTCTCCGCCATAGCTAGTCTCAAGGCCAAATTTTCATCTTTGAGACACTGAATCTCCTGCTCCACACTCTCCAGTCTTTCTTGCAAAGCAAGACAAAGCTGGAGAGTATGGGAGGAGACAGCAGACTCATCAACAACAGCCATCACTATGAAAGTTCACTAGGACCTCACTAAGGGTAAACCGGTACACTAGCGGTCACTGGGGACGTCCACACTAGTCACGGGTCAGAGGGCAACCTATTCCCTGGCCAAGTCTTCCTATTTGGTAGAAAAATTAGCTCGATTACTCTTAGTCATTTTTTGAGTTACAGAGGTTAGAGGTTACGATTTCTGCCCAACCTAGAATGAACGGACTATAGTACAAACTTAATAAAACCGGTACCAATGCAAATTAGTAAGGCTATTAATTTGATATCAGAATGTACGACAATTAGGCGCATTCTCAATAAACTTCCATAATCTAGACAATGAGGTTTGTGAGTAGTGCATAAACTCTAACCTATGACCTTTGTGAGTATTATAGGTCTGTAAATAGGTTATTCACTTTGACATACTTCAGGTGTTCCATGCAAAATAGTGGGAGATGGGCGTATTTATTTGCTCCTTTATTATTTTTTTTTTTTTTTTTTTTCCCATCCTAGACCTCCATCAATCTTACCCCCAGACCCTCCCAAGATAAATTTGTACATTTTTCGATAGAACATTTTCCCTGCCGAAGGCCGATTCCTCTAAGGCTACATGCTCGCTATTGCTTGCCAGGAAAACACCGACACCTAAATGACACGAACATTCTTAATATTGACAAAGAAATGGGTCGAAATGTCTTAAAATCGCCAAACTAATGGGCCGAACGTCATCAAATCTGAATACTAAAGGGGGAGAAAGTTGTCCAGAAAAACGACCCATCTCCCCTTAACTCTTTCAGTATACTATGACACATTCTGTCCTTATATTCTGGATAGCAGTAGATGATTTTATTCAGTTTAGAAAGTGCTTGCTGGAATCAAAGGGATAATAATTGAGATAGAGTACGTTACTTCGATTGATACAGGTCTTTCCTAAGCTGTATAAAACCCTCTAATTTTAACCAAAGTATAATAAAAAGGGAAGAAATTATACTGTTCGGCTACGCAGCCTAGGGGGGGGGGGGTGTGACCTGTTTTTTTCTCCTTTTCTCTCTTTCTCTGTGTTGTATCCATTTAGCCTCATTCAGCCTACTGTTTCAATACATTTATCCCCATCCAGGTGAGATTTTTTCGCGAGCCAGCATTTTATGGAGATATCTGGCTTCGCCGGAGAAATTTGTCTATCGAAAAATGTACAAATTTAGCCAGCTGTCTAACTCATTATCCAAAACATGGTGGCTCGCTATCGCTCGACAGGTATAAATCGACACCTGGATGGGGATAAACGTTTTAAAAGAGTAGGCTAAATGGGGCCGAATGGATACAACCCAGAGAGAGAACAAAAAGTAGGTGACCCCCCTTAGCGTAAAAAACGCAAACCTAAATATCTTACATACGAGAGCAAAACATATCGATAGGTTGAAAACGACTATACGCTCGCTGCCATATGTATGACACTATGCAGTAGGACAAGTGGGTTAGATTAGGATAGATTACATTAGTTGGCCTAACCCTAAGAGACAATATACTAACATAAGGGGATAGTGGCTATTGTTTTGGTCTGTTAATGTATCTATTCATGTATGTTTTAGTTTCCTCGCTAGACCTCCATCAAGCTAAAAAAAAAAAAAAAAAAAAAAAAACACACACACACACACACGCACACACATACACCCTAGACCCCCCCCCCCCCCCTTCAAGATAAATTTGTACATTTTTCGGTAGAAAAATCCTCTAACACCACAGGTTCGCTATCGCTCACCAGGATAAAATCGACACCTAAATGGCACGAAAAGTCTTAAAATTGACAACGAAATAGGGTGAAAGGTGTTAAAATCGTCAAACTAATGGACCGAATGTCTTATAATCTGAAAACTAATGGGGTTAAACATAAGGAAGAAGGGGGACCAGAAAAACGACCCATTCACCTTAATCTAGAATTGAACGAAGGAGGAGATAATATAGAATACATATAGTCTACGCAAGTGTTTCCCATTCGTGAGCTATAGTCTTCGCTGCTTACTTACAGCGAATAGACTATAGATTTATTGTTGTAAGAACGTAAGGAGGGGCTAATTTTTTTTTGTTTTTTTTTTTGTTTTCTATATTCCAACTACTCCCTCTCGGGCATAGGCTGAGAGCCTGTACATTCCACCGCTCAACACGGTGAAGCCCGTGAGGTCTTGTTCCAGTCTGGGGAGTGAGACATGTGAAGCATCCATCATGGCTCGAAGCAGCTCCATCTCTGAAGCGGCTGGTTGCTTCGCTCAAGTGCTTCACCGTCTCACTCTCCAGACTCAGACCCTCACTCTCAGAACGCCACCTATTGAGCAGTGAACTCACTAGGCATTGTCCCCCTGTAACATATTTTGAATATGGGAATATTCATACAGTGTTATTTAATCAGGGAACAATGAGGGTATTTTTTTGGCATTTCGGTGGGCTTTGTGGTAATGCACTGATACTAGGTACAGCACAAATTCAATCCCAATAATATCTTCCCATTGACATATCGGGATTTGAACCCGGGTCCATTGGATTACCAATCCAGTGGCATGACCACTCCACCACACCACACCTAGGTATTATTATACCTTCTCTGATAAAAACTAAAATATGGAAAGGATGCACGCGCCTTTGTGTCTCTATAACATACTGTATAGGATTAAGGGGGGGATGGTTCAATTTTTGGTCGATTATTTATTTTACTAATTATGTTTCTAGTTTCCTCCCTAGACCTCAATAAAACTTAAACAAGAACATCCATTAGATCCCCCTTCTAGATTAATTAGATGTTACCTTAATAATGCTCACGATTGTACACTGGATCGCTTGCCTAAGGCAGTTTTAACTAATGTGTTTGCAGGAATGCGTAGAGTAAGGTTAAGTGAACTTAGGAGAGGTAACTTCTTAGATAGTTACTGTATATGATTAGGTAAGGTGTAATGAGGCTAACTAGATGGTCTATAAATGTTGATGTTATTTTAGTAAAGTTCTGTAAATTGGTAATATTCACATAATTATTAGGTTAGCACTTAGGCATATTCGAAGGATTCTGAATGACATCGATAATCACGTGTGTGTGTGTGTGTGTGTACTTACACTAGTTGTACTTACACTAGTTGTACTTACACTAGTTGTATTTGCGGGAGTGAGCATGCTCGATAATTCCCGCCTCCTAAGATATGTTTGTCATACCATGCTTTGAAACTATGCACTGATGGTGCAGACACTACTTCGGCTGGCAATTTGTTCCACCCACTAATCGAGTTGGTAGGAAATCTTTTACTTTTCAGATCAGATTTACTATTGGGCACTTTCAGTTTGTAGCTGTGACCTCTTGTTCTCTCACCTCCATCCCTCTCTATGAAGTTTTCTTGGTCGATTTTGTCAATACCTCTAACACATTTGTATATCTGAATTTGTTGTCCTCGTTTCCTTCTCTGTTCCAGTCTAGGTAGATTCAATCTCTCGAGCCTCTCTTGGTACTCCAAATTTTCCAAACCTGGGATCATCCTCGTAGCTGCTCTCTGTACCCTCTCAATTTTGTGGATATGTTTCTTCATGTGAGGGACCACACTACGATGCATATTCCATCCTGGGTCTTATTATTGCCGTTATTATTTGTTTCATGGTGTTTTCATTAAGATAATTGAAAGACATCCTGATATTTGCCAATAGTGCTAGTGATTCTCTCACTATCTTATTTATGTGGCTTTCTGGAGACATGTTATCTTTAAATTCTATCCCCAAGTCTTTTTCTTTTTCTGCTTTGGGAATGACTTCGTTTCCTAGTTTATAATCTTTTCTAGGTCTGTACTTGCTTTTACCCATTTCTAGAGTCTTACATTTCCCTGCATTGAACTCCATATTCCATTTGATGCTCTATTCATGGATCTTTTGTAAATCTGCTTGGAGCTCAAGGCAATCCTCCTGGGTTCTGATCGTTTTAAGCAGCGTAGCATCGTCCGCAAACATGCTCATGTAGCTTGTTAGTCCCTCAGGTAAGTCATTTACAAATATTAGAAACATGATTGGGGCTAGGACAGATCCTTGTGGTACTCCACTCGTAATTTGAGTCCAGTTTGACGATTTCACCCTTACTGTTGTTCTCATCTGTCTTCCGCTAAGGTAGCTCTCCATCCATTTCAGCAGTTTGTCTCCTACTTTTCCCTCATGTTTTAATTTCCACAGCAATCTCTTGTGTGGAACTTTGTCAAATGCCTTTTTAAATTCTAGGTAGGCACAGTCTACCCATCCTTCCCTCTGGTCCACTGTGTCTATTACTCTAGAGTAAAAACTCAACAAGTTGCTTACACATGATCTGCCTCCTCTGAATCCAAATTGTCGGTCAGTAATTAATGTTTTGGATTCCAGGTAGTTCACCCATTTGTCCCTTATTAATCCTTCCAGAATCTTCATGAGGATGCTCAATAGTGATACAGGTCTATAGTTCAGTGGTGTGTGTGTGTGTGTGTGTGTGTGTGTGTGTGTGTGTGTGTGTGTGTGTGTGTGTGTGTGTGTGTGTGTGTGTGTGTGTTTGGTGTGTGTGTGTGTGTGTGTGTGTGTGTGTGTGTGTGTGTGTGTGTGTGTGTGTGTGTGTGTGTGTGTGTGTGTGTGTGTGTGTGTGTGTGTGTTTTATTCAACTGGAAGTATGTTATGTTATATACCGATGTCCACTCCTTGATGAGTGCACAATCACTGTAAACACAATTAGTTACATTGGCCACACAATAATTGGGTACTTGTTTTATACAGTGTTATTTTGCATAGATGTTCGCTCATTAAAACTCGTCTTATGTCACTACAATGACTGTTATCTTGTGTTTTAATTTGAAGTTGAAATTATCTTTTTATCTTGACAATCTGAATGTTGTATCTCAAGACAGCTTTGTTATGTTGTCAGTGTGACAAGCCGGTGTTTTCAGGGATACCCGTGAATAGAGGTAAGCAACCGGGCTGATACTGTAAAGAAATTAGCAACATATATATCTACCCATAAACGGATCAGTCTCGAGTGTGCCCCCCCCCCCCCCCCCCCCCCCGTCTCTCTCTCTCTCTCTCTCTCTCTCTCTCCCTCTCCTACTCGACTCTCGCTCTCTCTCTCTCTCTCTCTCTCTCTCTCTCTCTCTCTCTCTCTCTCGTGCTGTTTAATGGTTTACTCACATTCCCATCACCATTAGCTAATCTCTGGCATAATCTCCGAGGCGACAGGTTAACAGTAGGGTAATGGCGGTGGTGGCGGCCGAGGGAGCTTAGGTGTACAGGGATGCTACACTCAATGAAGAAGTAGCATGTGGAATTAATGTGTGTTTTTAAGAACCGAAGCTATATGTGGGTAGGAGGAACGCTGGTCAATGAAGAAATAGGATGCAGAATATGCGTGTGGTGAATTATTAGAACTGGGAACAGAGATCACTTGATGGATGAAGTCCACGAAGGACTAAGATGTGAAATTCAGGTGTGTTGCATATATATATATTTGTTTAAAGATTAAAAGGAGGTTTTCTCTTTTTTATCTGGCTTGTATCCATTCGGCCCCATTCAGCCTACTGTTTTTAAGACTTGTATCCCCATCCAGGTGTCGACTTCTTCCTGGCGAGCGATAGCGTACAAATTTAGCCTGCTGTCAAACACATTTAAAAAAATTGCCGACTCGCTACCGCTCGCCAGGAAAAAATCGACGCCTGGATGGGGTAAACGTCTTATAGCAGTAGGCTGAAAGGGGCCGAATGGATACAACCCAGAGAGAGAGGGAGAGAGAAAAAAAAGGCGGTGGGCCCCCTTAAAGCCAAGTTTGGAATTATCTGCATTGTCTCGTTTTGATGGAGTCAAATGGATTCGTAGCTATTAGTGTTCATGAGCATACCTAGCTATTTTGGTGTACGGTTGGCCAAATAAGTCATGTCTCCGCTGCCATTACATTTTGTTCGTTGTGTGCTGTATTAATGTCTGTCAGATGTTGAATAGGGTGTGTAAAGATAGGAACATGTTTGTATGTCACACTCGAAACGATGAATTAATGTTTAGATAGTGCTGATACCAATAATTATTGATCGAAATATACTTGGTGCCGCGACATCACTTATTTGGGCAACTGTACAAGCAACTTAAACATCCCACTGGAAGGCTGACAAGTAAAAAGTATACAATATGGCCGTTAATCAAACCAAAATAGATGCATCTCTCTCTCTCTCTCTCTCCATGGAAGATAGCCAACGTAACACCGATATTCAAAATAGGCAGCAAATCCCTACCCAGTAACTATCGTCCAATTAGCTTAACCTCAGTTGTATGTAAAATGCTAGAAACGGTCATAAGAGACAGACTCGTAAATCACTTAGAGGAAAATAACATACTTAAAGATACTCAACACGGCTTTCGTAAAAAACGTTCCTGTTTAACAAACCTCTTAGACTTCTTCCACGATATCCTCAACCTCTACGATGAGAGTAAAGCTGTAGATATTATATACCTTGATTGACAAAGTTCCCCACAAACGTTTACTGCTAAAACTAAAAGCGCATGGAATACAAGACGGTGTGTTGAAATGGATAGAAAATTGGCTCAGCGACAGAAAGCAAAGAGTAGTCATAAACGGTAAGGCATCTAAATGGACTAATGTAAGTAGCGGGGTACCCCAGGGATCGGTACTAGGACCAATTCTCTTTCTAATTTACATCAACGACATAGATGAGGGTCTCACCTGTACAATCTCAAAATTTGCTGACGATACAAAAATTGCAAATAGCATACTCTCAAAAGATCAAGTTGACGATATGCAACACAATCTAGATAAATTGTCACATTGGGCCCAAATTTGGCAAATGAGTTTCAATGCGGATAAATGTAAAGTACTACATATCGGATACCTAAATGAGAAAGCCAACTATTCGATGAATGGCACTCAGCTTAAGAATGTAAACAGAGAAACCGATCTGGGAGTAACAATATCGAGTAACCTAAAACCGAGTCAACAATGTTCAGAAGTTGTTAAGAAGGCAAACAAAATAATTGGCTTTATAGGCAGGTCATTTGAGCATAAATCCAAAGACGTTATCCTAACCCTTTATAATTCCTTAGTCCGCCCTAAGCGAGACGGTACCGTCTATAGTGAGAATGGTACCATACAGATCCACCCTAAGCCTTCGTTTCCGATGTCGCCAATTGGCTAAAAATACAGACTACACACACATCCACAGCCATTCCAACGATACATATAACACCTACACATATAGGAGGCGGGAAATAACGAGCATGCTCACTCCCGCAATACAACTAGAGTAAGTACAACTAGAGTAAGTACATAAGGAGAGGTCAAATTCACCATATCATGGCAGATGCACACGGTCGCATTTTCCGGCAACCTTTGATCGGCAACTTTCTTCTAGACATTCTGGGATTAGTTTGCATTAAGGGAGCCCACCTCGCTTTTTTTCTCTTTCTCTCCCTCTCTCTTTGGCTTGTATCTATTCGGCCCCATTCATCCTACTGGTTTAAGACATTTACCCCCATCCAGATGTCAATATTTTCCTGGCGAGCGGTAGCGAGCATGCATATATGTATTTTTGCTTTGACAAGCTAAATTTGTAAATTTTTCGATAGAAAAATAACTCCGGCAAAGCCGGATTTCTCCATACAATACTGGCTCGCTATCGCTCGCCAGGAAGATATCGACACCTGGATGGGGATAAAAGTCTTAAAACAGTTGGCTGAATGGGGCCGAATGGATACAAGCCAACGAGTGACCTACCAGTACGTAATTGTCATCATATTCTGGTTACCATTAGACGATTTGCTTTAGTTTGTAATCTAACTATGTGACTCAAATGGGTAAATACGATCTCAATGAACCCTCTTAGTAGCATAGGTCCTACTTAAACTGCATAAAATCATCTAATTTTAGCCAGAATCAAAGGTAAGAAGGCGTCATGGTGCTGAAGGGGTTAAGTTTATATTTAATGTTGTCATAACCCGTTGCTAGGAAAGACTGTTGCAAGAAAAGGGTTAATGTGACTCCACCTTAAGGGGAGGTTTGTATTTTTCTAGAAATCCTTCTCCCTCATGCTAAGCCCCATTAGTTTGACAATGTTAAGACCTTTTGTGCAATTTAGGTGTCGATTTTTTCCTGTCGAGCGATAGCGAGCCTGTAATTTAGAAGGAATAGGCCTTCGGTCTGGAAAATTTTCTACCGAAAAATGTACATATTTATCTTGGGGGTATTCTTTAAAGCTGTATTGGAGGTCTTGAGAGCAAACTAAAAATACTTAACAAATAAATAAATAAAAAAAGAACAAATAAATACAAATAAAAGCAAAGCTCCCCCTAAAGATCTGTTGAATGAGTGTTGTGCGTGTATTAATGTCCACCCGATGTCTGCTTCCATATGTGGCTGTGGTAGGAGGTAATGCCCTGCTGGTGTACTTAGGAACCTAGTAGAGAGCCTAGGGTAACAGAGATCGGCCAACCTTCGCCATATTGGTGACTCTTGGTGGCATTAGTCTCTCTCTTTACTCCCCCTCTTCTACATTCTCCTCCCTCCCACTCCTCTGTCCTTACGTGATCATACTTACAGGCAGAGACTTTCAAATTATGGCAGCTGGAACCTCTTTTAACCAAGTGACATTCATCCTTCTTCTCTCCATCCTTCTCTTCCTTTCCATCCTACTCTCCTACTTCCCCTTCTCCTTCATATTAAACCTTCGGCAAAACTCAAGCAATTAATCAAGCAATCAATCAATCAATCAATCAATCTTTACTTCGCAACATATAAATACATAATTATATAATACATAGCATACGAATAAAATTACATTACATTGTTTATGTAGCCTAGATAAAACCATGGTGGTGCAAGATATAATAGTTTGGTCTTTTGGATCTAAATTCTAGGTGGTCAAAATTAATATATCACTCAATTGTTTGATAACCCTTTCTGTACCAACGACGTCTTCATAATTTTATTATAGCTATATTTAGGCGATTTTGTGCAGTTCAAGAAGGATCTATGGTAGTAAATAGGGGTAAGTGAGGTAGTTCGAAGCCTGTTAATTGCTGGAGGCCATTTTTAAACTGAATAAAATCGTTTAATAATAACCAGTATAAAGTTAAAAAGACGTCACCGGTACAGAAGGGGTTAAGGCACCAAAATTATGTCTAAAGCCAAAGGTGTCCGATCTATCTTACTACAGGGTCTCTTGGACCAAAGGGCTTCAGACCGCCCCTGCTGGGTCCTGATGAGCTCTAACGTACTGTACGCTGGTAAAAATCAAGGCTGTAAAAAGGGCATACAAGAGGTATATATAATCACTGGGCATTTCTATAGTGATTTACGTTCCTATCCTTATATTAACTGGCACTCCTAATACCAATATACATTTATATTGTTCTAGACACTTTAATTACCCTTTTCATAACTATAATTTATGACATGTGTAGAGTTGGAGGCAGTCTGGGGAGTATGGTGATCGGGAAACTTGGAAGGGTCAATATCGTGTAGTGATAAACTCTCAATTTAACCTAATCTTGCAGTTCCCTACCGCAGTATAAACTACTATAATTTGACCAAAGAAAATATTACTGCATGAGAGAGGAGATTAACCAATGATTATCTTAATTTGGTAGATACATAGAAGTTATTAACTTTTAAAATAAGAATCGATTAATTTAGTCCACCACTCCACCTTTGAAGTACATACGCCCATTTTTTTTTTTTTTTTTTTTTAATGAAATTTGCTGTGTTACCTACAAGCTATCTCACGATGTAAAATACAATTTTGATAACTAATACATACAAACATGCCCTTCTTAAATTTACTTCAAGACTAAGATATTTAGTTGTTCTTTGGAGCACTATCGTTTAATCTGACATTTAGGTTGATCAATGTTAACTCTGTTAATTAGACGACGATTTTTGTTTTACTTTGTTAATGCTACTGCCTGATAACTTTACTCAGCTTAGGAAGGTTATCTATGAATCAGAGCAAAGGACCATTTCAATCAACCCTATATATCTCAGACAGGCCCTTCTTAACTTGAATAAAATCGTCTGAAGGTAGCTACAATAAAATAATGTTGCCATCTGCTTGAAGGGGTTAATAATGGTATATAAGAACAGGAACACAAAATGTCATCCGTTGTCCCGTCCCTGTTTACTGAAGTGACTGTCAAATAGCAGCGCATCATGCTTCCACTCTCGCTCCCCATCCTCCTCCTCCTCCACGCCCTTCCACTCATCAATTGACCACTTGCGAGTTTCGGGCTTTAAGTCAGTCCAAGCGATAGTCTAGCCATCGATTTTTAGCAGGAATACAAGCTAAACTATGCTTGGAGTAGACATTTAAGTACGTTAAATCATATATCATATAAATCCCATTTATCAAAAAACATACACAGTTTTTCTAAATACCGATGTTTACAGCTTGAACTTTCATAAAGACCGAAACTCGCAAGTGGCTGCTTGTTATTCTATATACTGTACTGTACACAACCTAACAAAGGCACACATCATTTCTGAAATTGTCAAGCCTCTGGTTACCGAGATATCTTTTACACAGCAGCCCTTCCTCTTCCTTTTCCTTCTCGTCCACCAACCACATCTTCCTCCACCTCTCCTTCTTCCTTCACCTCTCCCTTCTTCTGCTTCTCAAATCCCTTCTCCTGCTCCTCTTTTCTCTTTTTCTCCTCCTCCTCCTATCCCTTCTCCTGCTCCTCTTTTCACTTTTCCTCCTCCTCCTCCTCCTACCCATTCTCTCCATCCTCCTCCTTGCTCCGTCTTTTCTCTTCTTCTACTCCTACTCCTACACGTTCCCGTCATCCCCACCCTTTTCCTCCTCTCCCTCTTCTACATTCTCCTGCCTCCCACTCCTCTGTCCTTACATGATCATCCTTAGACACAGAGACTTTCAAATTATGCCAGCTGGAACCTCTTTCAACCAAGTGACATTTATCCTTCTCGCCATCCTCCTCTTCCTTTCCATCCTGCTCTCCTACTTCCAATTCTCCTACTCTCCTACGTCCCATTCTCTTCTTCCGTTCCATCCTATTCTACTTCCCATTCTCCTCTTCCTTTCCGTCCTACTCTCCTACTTCCCATTCTCCTCTTCCTTTCCGTCCTACTCTCCTACTTCCCATTCTCCTCTTCCTTTCCGTCCTACTCTCCTACTTCCCATCCTCCTCTTCCCTTCCATCCTACTCTCCTACTTTCCATTCTTTTCTTCCTTCCCATCCTCCTCTCCTACTTGCCATTCTCCTCTCCCTTCCCATCATACTCTCGTACTTCCCATTCTCCTACTTACCCTTCCCTACTTCCTTTCCATCCTACTCTCCTACTTCCCATTCTCCTCATCCTTTCCAACCTACTCTCCTACTCCTCTTCCTTTCCATACTACTCTCCTACTTCCCATTCTCCTCTTCCTTTCCATCCTACTATCCTACTTCTCCTTCTCCTCTTCCTTTCCATCCTACTCTCCTACTTCCCACTCTCCTCTTCCTTTCCATACTACTCTCCTACCTACCATCCTCCTCTTCCTTACCACCCTACTCTCCTACTTCCCATTCTCCTCTTCCTTTCCATCCTACTATCCTACTTCTCCTTCTCCTCTTCCTTTCCATCCTACTCTCCTACTTCCCACTCTCCTCTTCCTTTCCATACTACTCTCCTACCTACCATCCTCCTCTTCCTTACCACCCTACTCTCCTACTTCCCATTCTCCTCTTCCTTTCCATCCTACTATCCTACTTCTCCTTCTCCTCTTCCTTTCCATCCTACTCTCCTACTTCCCACTCTCCTCTTCCTTTCCATACTACTCTCCTACCTACCATCCTCCTCTTCCTTACCACCCTACTCTCCTACTTCCCATTCTCCTCTTCCTTTCCATTCTACTATCCTACTTCTCCTTCTCCTCTTCCTTTCCATCCTACTCTCCTACTTCCCACTCTCCTCTTCCTTTCCATACTACTCTCCTACCTACCATCCTCCTCTTCCTTACCACCCTACTCTCCTACTTCCCATTCTCCTCTTCCTTTCCATCCTCCTCTCCTACTTCCCATTCTCCTCTTCCTTCCCTTATCTTCTCCCTCATTTAAATATATTTATTCTTCCTTCTTGTTCTATTCCTCACCCGCACTCTTCCACATTCTCCTCAGCCCTGTTCCTCTCGGCTCTCTGTCCTTACGCGATCATCCTTACAGACAGAGACTTTCAAATGGTTCAGCTTTAGAAGGATCTGTGGTGGCGAAAAGGATGAATTGATATAGTTTGTAGCCTTTTAAGGGTTAGAGGTCTTTCCTAAACTTAACCAAATCATCTAATATTTGCCAGAATATAATGAAAAGGACGTCACCGGTTTAACCATCTACATCCTACTTCAACTGTACATCCTCTTCCTCATCCTTTCCAACCTATTCTACGCCTTTTCCCATTCTCCTATTCCCCATTCCCATTATACTCCTTCGCCTCCACCATCCTCTTTCTCCTCTCCATTCTACTCCTCATCTCCCCCATCCTTCCTCTCCCCCATTCAACTCCTCCTCTCTCCTCCATTCAACTCCTCCTCTCCCCCATCCTTCCTCCTCCCCATTCAACTCCTCATCTCCCCCATTCAACTCCTCCTCTCCCCCATTATTCCTCCTCTCCCCCATCCTTCCTCCTCTCCCCCATCCTTCCTCCTCCTCTCCCCCATCCTTCCTCCTCTCCATTATACTCCTCCTCTCCCCAATCCTTACTCCTCTCCCCAATCCTTACTCCCCTCCATCATACTCCTCCTCTCCCCCACCCTTCCTCCCCTCCGTGCTTCAACTCCTCTCCCCCATCCTTACTCCCCTCCATTCTATTCCTCCTCTCCCCCATCCTTACTCCCCTCCATTCTATTCCTCCTCTCCCCCATCCTTCCTCCTCTCCCCAATCCTTCCTCCTCTCCCCCATCCTTACTCCCCTCCATTCTATTCCTCCTCTCCCCCATCCTTCCTCCTCTCCCCAATCCTTCCTCCTCTCCCCCATCCTTACTCCCCTCCATTCTATTCCTCCTCTCCCCACACCTTCCTCCTCTCCCCTCATCCTTCCTCCTCTCCCCCATCCTTCCTCCTCTCCCCTCACCTTCCTCCTCTCCCCCATCCTTCCTCCACTCCCCCATCCTTCCTCCACTCCCCCATCCTTCCTCCACTCCCCATCCTTCCTCCTCTCCCCAATCCTTCCTCCTCTCCCCCCTCCTTTATATTCCTCCTCTGCCCAATCCTTCCTCCTCTCCCCCATCTTTACTCCCCCTCCATTCTACTCCTCTCGCCCATCCTTCCTCCTCTCCATCTTACTCCTCCTCTCCCCCATCCTTACTTCTCCTCTCCCCCATCCTTACTTCTCCTCTCCCCAATCCTTACTACTCTCTATTCAATATACTGTACTTCATTCAAATATTCCTCTACTGCCCCTCTCCCCCCCCCCCCCCCCCTTCGTCCCTATTCTCCTCACCCCCTCCCTCTCAGTCCGTACGTGATCACCCATACAGACAAACTTTCAAGAACCGTACTCCATCCAAGACAAACCCCATCATGGTCGGTGGTAACTACTATAGTGTTGCTGTGTTCCTACCCAGTCAATATAATGCCCTAGTGGTTGTAATTGCAATGAGTGTACCGTAATAATGTTACAGTTGCAATTACAATAACTATACCGTTCATTATAAGTAGGCGAGATCTTAAATTCTATCCTCTGTAACTTTAAAAGGGCTTCAACAAATGGGCCGTAAAGTCCCACACCTATTTCCTGGATGACTCTTCCCAAATGGTAGAAATATGAACTCGATTACTCTAGTAGTTTGTGAGTTATGGAGGATAGAAGTTAAGGGGGGTCACCGGCTTTTTTATCTTTCTCTCCTTTTCTCTCTTCCCCCGGCTTGTATCCATTCGGCCCCATTCAGCCAACTGTTTTAAGACGTTTATCCCCATCCAGGTGTCGATTTCTTCCTGCCGAGCGATAGCGATCCAGCATTGTGTGGAGAAATCCGGCTTCGCCAGAGACATTTTGCTATCGAAAAATGTACACATTTAGCTTGCTGTCAAAACTAAAATATATATATGCTGGCTCGCTACAGCTCGCCAGGAAAATATATACACCTGGATGGGGGTAAACGTCTTAAAACAGTAGGCTGAATGGGGCCGAATGGATACAAGCCAAACAGAGAGGGAGAGAAAGCTAAAAAAAGCAAGGTAGGCTCCCTTAAGATATCTCGCCTACTTATAGTGAATGGGTTATAGGGTATCTTATTGACTGGCAAGGAATACGGCAAAACTTAGATAACTGTAGTAGTTAACCCTTTCATTACCGGGAACATCTTTTTCACTTGATGTCAGCTAGATTTAGACGATTTTATGAAGCTTAGGAAGGATATGTGGTAGCTAAAAGGATTCATTGAGATTTTTTTTTTTTTTTTAATGGGTAGACGTCCTTCCCAGGCTGATTATACTCGTCTAATAATGCCCAGAATATAATGGAAAGATGTCATCGGTACTGAAGGGGTTATACTAACAATAATGGGGGTTGTCTAGGAATATGTGTCTCAGAATCAATTATATACCGAGATTACACATAATTAAACTTCCTCCAGACTACCTCTGGGATTCGAAGAGTTATTTGCGAAGCCTGTCTTGCTCTTTCATACATAGAAGTTATTTCTAGGGTTCATAAAGTTGTCTGGTACTAGCATGAAAAAAGTTAGTTAAGTAAATTGTCACTGCTTGAAAGTATTCATAGTGACGGTTTGACGTCATCATCAATATAATGACGTTCGAAATCATTCAGACTAGAGCTGGAAGTTGATAGATTTCTCAACTTATGTGTTAACTAGAAACAGTATTACTAATCATTAATAAGAATATGGAATTTGAATCGATCCTACATATTGGAAACTGAACATGCATTACATTCCGTATAGGTATTTTCAATTAGGACATCAGCAGTATAAATTAAGAGATCTGCATTTGAGCCAGGACAGTGTGTGGTGGTGGGTCAGTGTCACGCTATCACTGACGTCTGACGTAGAGAGAGAGAGAGTTAGAGAGAGAGAGAGAGAGAGAGAGAGAGAGAGAGAGAGAGAGAGTGAGTTAGTTAGTTAGTTAGTTAGTTAGAGAGAGAGAGAGAGAGAGAGAGAGAGAGAGAGAGAGAGAGAGTTAGAGAGAGAGAGAGAGAAACATGAGTTACGATTGGACGTGGTGTGAGAAGAATATAGAAAATGAGGATAGGATATTATTTGCAAAAAATAAAGAGGTACAGCAGAAATCTAAAATCAGCTAAAATCAGCTAATATCACCATAATCATCCTGAATACCTTTTGCAATGCTATTAATGGGGTACTCGTTTTCTTCTGGACCCCCTTCTCCCTCATGTTTAGCATATTAGTTTTGACATTTTTAAGACTTGCCTTCCGTAAGTTTGGTGATTTTGATACCATTCGCCCCATTTCTTTGTCATTATTTAACCTTTCGTGCCATTTAGGTGTCGATTATTTTCCTGGCGAGCGCCAGCGAGCCTGTAATTTTAGAAGAAATCGGTCTTCGGCCGGGACATTTTTCTACCGAAAAATGTACAAATTTATCTTGAAAGGGGGTCTAGGGGGTATGTTTTTAAGCTTCATGGAGGTCTAGCGAGGAAACTAAAAAACATATTACTAAATAAACTCGTATATATATTATAGACCAAAAACCAAGCACTACCCCCTTAATTATAGCATCACTCAACCACAGACGCATCCTCTCACACAAACTCACATAACGACACATGAGCTCTCACATATAACTACACACGCATTCACACGCACAAAGTATACACGTATTCACACACACATAACTACACACGGCTCATACACATAACTACACATGTAACTACTTTCTCACACGAACCCCCCCCCTATCCAACACACACACACACACACACACATACAAATACACACACACACACACACATACACACATACACACACAATACAAAGAGTCTTACAAGAAGCCCCAGTACTCTATCCTAGTCCACAACATGCTCTGGTCCGGTTAAGGGGGGATGGTTGTTTTTGTTGTGCCCCCCCCCCCCCCCCTTCGTTTTCATGTTTAGCACCATTTGTTTTTAGAGTTGATGAAACTTGGCCTACTAGTTTGGTGATTTTGAGACCTTTCACCTCATTTCTGTCAATATTAAGACCTTTCCTATCATTTAAGTATCGATATTTTCCTGGCGAGCGACAGCGAGCCTGTAATGTAAGAGGAACCAGCCTTCGGCCTGGATATTTTTCTATCGAAAAATGTACAAATGTATCTCAAAGGGGGATCTTGATGGAGGTCTAGGGAGGAAACTAAAAAATATAATTAAATTAAAAAAAAAAAAAAATATATATATATATATACCGGTATATATATACTGTATATATATATATATATATTGACGAATAAATAAACCGTTCCTCCCTTAAGAGTTTGCTTTATACAACCTTGGTATGATCATTGGTACAGTGGCCTGCATGAATCTGTAGCCTCTCCGCGATTATAATGTATGGAAGTTAAATAGTGTGATTGACTCAAGAGTTGGCATAGAGTTGTGAATTGATCATCTGGATATCGAACTACCTTCCAATTCAACCCTTCTAATTTGACTCCCATACATAAATCAATAATAATGATTGGCAAAGAGTTGTGAATTGATCATCTGGATACCAAACTACACTCCCAATTGATCATCTGGATACCAAACTACACTCCAAATTGATCATCTGGATACCAAACTACACTCCCAATTGATCATCTGGATACCAAACTACACTCCCAATTGATCATCTGGATACCAAACTACACTCCCAATTGATCATCTGGATACCAAACTACACTCCCAATTCAACCATTCTCATTTGACTCCCATACATAAAATCACGGGGTGCCTGCAAATTTATGTGGCCAGCTGCACATAAGCCAACACCGGTTTGGTCTAATTGGCTCTCTACATACATACAATACCGTTCTCATGTGCCCTATTTTGAGTGATAGGTTAAATTTATATATGCATGGAATAGGTTGGAGTAAATTATAATAGATAAAGTTAGGCTAGATTGACTACTATAGTCCGTTCATTCTAGGTTGGGCAGAAATCGTAACCTCTGTAACTATAAAAGGACTAGAGCCAATGAGCGGGCAATGTATACACATATTCCCTAGCCAAGTCTTCCTATTTGGTAAAAATAGTATCTCGATTACTCAAGTCCTTTTAGAGTTATGAGAGGTTAGGAGTTACGATTTCTGCCCAACCTAGAATGTGCGGACTATATCAACGCTGCCATAATATGTATACTACATAGTCTCCTACGTAACCTCTGTTATTCCATTATATGTATGGTAGCATAATTAGTGTGGTTGAACTAAGAGTGTACATTATTGTGCAGTCTTTACTAAATTTTACTTGTTAACTTTAAAATTCAATTGCATAAAAGTTTACTGCAATACATAACACTAGGTAGAACAGAATATATGTAGATTATCCAATCTATCGCTTCTCGGTTGCATTAAAAACATACTGGTAGTCCAATGCCTCCTTACATAAGTTGAACCCCGTATACCCTTGCCGGGAGCTTCACCGTGGGAGCTCACCATTAAATCACGGGAGAGCTGAGGAGCCCTGTGTAACTCCACATTCGCCACAGGAAACGACAAATACGCGAAGGCGAGGCGGCGGCCCCATACCTCATGTGGTCTGGAGGCGCACAATAGATGCAGGTCATCACGGCGCGGCGGGGAGGGACCAGATGGAATGATATCGCGGTTGCCGAAATTGTGCGGATTGTGTGGATTTATCTCCATTCCCGAGTCTAGCAAGCATTTTATTTACCCCTACCGTCTATGTATTGCCATCTACGTAGTTAAAATCATGTGGTTGTACTTAAATCTATGCATTATGTACGGAAAATGTCCTTCAATCCGTGTGCTATTCCCCAAGACTAGGAGGAAGCCTGGGATGCATGCTGGGCGGAGCGTTGGTAGGGCTGACAACACTGCAGCGCCGCCACAACACTACACCGCCATAATGAAACTTTTGTGTGATAGTGGTGCGCCTAAAAATAATTCACCTGCTTAGGGCTTCATCCAGACTCAATCGCTTGGCTTCGTTACAGCTCTTGGAGAGATTATGCCTTTTTCCTTTGGGTAGAATATTTTAGGGAAGTCTCCCCTTGATCACATACGAACCTTGAGTTGTAAACACTCGGTTGCCAATTGGCGCCCTTTGCTGGATTTTATTCTCATAGATTAGCTAATTATCGGATGCAAATGCTTGGCAACACCAGGCGGGATGCTGATTGGGCGGATCCAATTAGTTGGCCGCCCCATGATTGGCCGAGGGAGAGGCGGAGGGTGGAGCCTATTGCAAGATCTTTGCTAAATATTGTATAAATCACGGTAAGGGGTACACAGACCGCAGGTTTCTTATAAGTGGTTATTTATTATTTTCCGAGGCAACCGTGATTGCTGAGATAAACACGGAGCGAGGCAAGAGCGGGAGCTGGTAGGAGAGTTGACCCTTTCAGTACGATCACCCCTTTCTTCACTTAAATCTGGTTAGCATTAGACGGTTTCATGCATCTAAGCAAGGACTAGTGGGTTTTCGAATAATATAATTGGGATATTTTTGTTCCTTTGATTTATCGGGGATATATCAAGGCCCTTTAAAATCTTCTATGTTAGCTATAATAACACCTACTGTATATGTATTGAAGGATTTAAAGCCCCGCCCACGAACGTTTCTTCCGGCATCTTTCGATCGGCAATATTTCAGGCGTCGGCAACTAAACGGAGGGTAGTTTATTAGAGTTGACTGAATTTTAATAAAGCAATAACCCTCTCACTATCGATGACGCACTTCTTTTCTATTTTCTGGCTATTATTAGACGATGTTTTCCTGTTTAGAGAGGGTCAATTGAGATAGTATTTACCATTTTAATTCCCACATATCTTTCGTAAGCTATATAAAATCGTATATTGTTAGCCAGAACAAACTACTAAAACGCGTCATGTCTTCAAAGGGTTAATTCAGAAGCTACCAGACCCCAGTAAATTGTCGAAAAAAATAAGCCAGGGCAAAATTAATTGTGACTTGGCCTAAGTTATTAACCCCTTCTGTACCGGCAACGTCCTTTAAACTACATTCTGACTACTATTAGACGATTAAATTCAGTTTCAAACGAGCCTCCAGGAATTAACAGGCTTTGAACTATCTCGCATAACCCTTTGGACTACCACAGATCCTTTTTAAACTGCACATAATCATCTAAATATAGTTAGAATAAAATGGCAAAGACGTCGCCGGTACAAAAAGGGTTAACCTCGTTCAGTGAATAAACGCAGGTGCTCACAAATCAGCCCCGAGGGAAAGATAATATTAAGGGGGGTCGCCTGCTTTTTTTTATTTCTCTCCTGTTCTCTCTTTCTCTGGCTTGTATCCATTCGGCCCCATTCAGCCAACTATTTTAAGACGCTTATCCCCATCTGGGTGTCGATTTCTTCCTGGCGAGCGATAGCGAGCCAGCATTATAAAAAAGAAATCCGACTTCGCCGGAGACGTTTTTCTATCGAAAAATTTACAAATTTAGCATGCTGTCAAAAACATTTTAAAAATATGCTGGCTCGCTACCGCTCACCAGTAAAAAATTGACACCTGGATGGGGATAAAGGTCTTAAAACAGTAGGCTGAATGGGTCCGAATGGATACAAGCCAGAGAAAGAAAGAAACGGAGAGAAAAAAGCAGGTGATCCCCCTTAAACCCGTCTTAATAGTGTGCTGGTTAATATGAGGCGATTATATTCAACTAAGGAACAAACTCTAGGAATCCAAGGAGTACAAACTATCTTAATGAACTCTGACATCCCACAGCTCATTCCTAAGTTGACATGAGACGATTATATCTAAATTAGGAACGAACTCTAGGAATCCAAGGAGTACAAACTATCTTAATGAACTCTGACTCCCACAGGTCATTCCTAAGCTGACATAAATTGCCTACTGATAGCTATTAACCTGAGAAGAAAGGCGTCATCCTACTGAAAGATATGGAAACCCAGTAAGAAAGGTTTGCGTGTTCATTTGGTCACTGTTTCTCATTCGCGGTTGTGGAGAGGCGGTAAAGGGGTGTTTACTTTATATAACCCAGTTCTTACCAGTCGTACAGAGTTGATTTGATATAACCCACTTCTTACCAGTAGTACAAAGTTTATTTGATATAACCCAGTTCTTACCAGTCGTACATAGCTTATTTTATATAACCCACTTCTTACCTGTCGTACAGAGTTTATTTTATATAAACCACTTCTTACCAGTCGTACAGTCACGCTCAAATTTCGTATACTACCTCCCAGATGTAAACCCTTCAGCACAATGACGTGTTTTTTACCTTTATTTCTGGATAAAGTTAAACGATGTTATGCCGTTTCAGAAGGACCTGTGTTATTCAGAGGGTTTATTGAAATTGTATTTACCCATTTGAGTCATAAAGGTATATTATAAACTAAAGAAAATTGTCTAATGGTAACCAGAATATGATGCAAATTACGTAATGGTGGACAGGGGTTAATAATACATGAACAAAATAAAGTTCCTGGCATGCCTGAACAAAGCCTTTTTCTGTACATTGAAGCGTAGCCATAGAATTTCGCTGATCAAAATCTACAGAGGAAAACAGAGTTGAGGTTATGAAAATGGAAAACTACATAGGAACGTGATTACATTTGACCAAACTGGAGTAATTTAGTTTGAAGATTTGAATTTACATGGAAATAAATACACAATAATAGTACTTAAATTGCTTGGTCTTTGGCCATTTTATCACTTCCAAAGACATATTTTGAACTATAAACCACTAAAATTGCATTGTTTTGGTCCATTTCATCACTTCCAAAGACATATTTGGAACTATAACCCACAATTTTATCTATAGGCCTACATATACAATACTAAAGACTATAAATAACGGAATTGGCTATCGTTTGACACCCTGCATATGTCACCTACATATTTGTCAACCTATACCAAACCCAGTCTTGCTCTAACTAACCTATTCAATCTCTAGGCCTACATAAACTTAAGAAATCATTAAAACTAAAAGAACCTCGGAGCGGTATTGCATAAATATAAAGAATCAGACGAGGTGCGGTGCTGGCATATGACGATTGTGTACACTCGGATGCCATAGTCTCTAGCCCACTCGTAAATATTTATGGACTTCACCTATTTCTAATTATGGAAGTAAACCTCTGGAAACAAATTTATGAAAACCATTTTCTATACATCAACTACAAAACTATTTATACTATTCATTGAGAAATAAGCTTCATCCAAACATCAATCCGGATAGTTATAATTGCATTCATATAAACATAGGGGGGTCCATGAATTCTTACGAGAGGACTAGGGGTGATGGCATCCGAGTGTACAATACTGATACACTAATACATGATAAACTAGGGGTGATGGCATCCGAGTGTACAATACTGATACACTAATACATGATAAACTAGGGGTGATGGCATCCGAGTGTACAATACTGATACACTAATACATGATAAACTAGAGGTGATGGCATCCGAGTGTACAATACTGATACACTAATACATGATAAACTAGAGGTGATGGCATCCGAGTGTACAATACTGATACACTAATACATGATAAACTAGAGGTGATGGCATCCGAGTGTACAATACTGATACACTAATACATGATAAACTAGAGGTGATGGCATCCGAGTGTACAATACTGATACACTAATACATGATAAACTAGAGGTGATGGCATCCGAGTGTACAATACTGATACACTAATACATGATAAACTAGAGGTGATGGCATCCGAGTGTACAATACTGATACACTAATACATGATAAACTAGAGGTGATGGCATCCGAGTGTACAATACTGATA
Source organism: Paralithodes platypus (assembly GCA_032716605.1). Classification (NCBI taxonomy): domain Eukaryota; kingdom Metazoa; phylum Arthropoda; class Malacostraca; order Decapoda; family Lithodidae; genus Paralithodes; species Paralithodes platypus. Next base: position 46,453,256 of record CM064514.1, read on the forward strand.
CACTAATACATGATAAACTAGAGGTGATGGCATCCGAGTGTACAATACTGATACACTAATACATGATAAACTAGAGGTGATGGCATCCGAGTGTACAATACTGATACACTAATACATGATAAACTAGAGGTGATGGCATCCGAGTGTACAATACTGATACACTAATACATGATAAACTAGAGGTGATGGCATCCGAGTGTACAATACTGATACACTAATACATGATAAACTAGAGGTGATGGCATCCGAGTGTACAATACTGATACACTAATACATGATAAACTAGAGGTGATGGCATCCGAGTGTACAATACTGATACACTAATACATGATAAACTAGAGGTGATGGCATCCGAGTGTACAATACTGATACACTAATACATGATAAACTAGAGGTGATGGCATCCGAGTGTACAATACTGATACACTAATACATGATAAACTAGAGGTGATGGCATCCGAGTGTACAATACTGATACACTAATACATGATAAACTAGAGGTGATGGCATCCGAGTGTACAATACTGACACACTAATACATGATAAACTAGAGGTGATGGCATCCGAGTGTACAATACTGATACACTAATACATGATAAACTAGAGGTGATGGCATCCGAGTGTACAATACTGATACACTAATACATGATAAACTAGAGGTGATGGCATCCGAGTGTACAATACTGATACACTAATACATGATAAACTAGAGGTGATGGCATCCGAGTGTACAATACTGATACACTAATACATGATAAACTAGAGACAGTGAACATCGACTTGGGCACGTGCTTAAGGGGAGGTTTTTGGTAATGCTCGACCCCATTCTTCCCCATGTTTAGCCTCATTAGTTTTGAGATTTAATGACGTTCGCCCCAATAATTTGACGATTATAAGGCCTTTCGCCCCAATTCGATGTCAATATTAAGACCTTTGGTGCCATCTAGGTATCGTTTTTCCCCTAGCGAGCGCTAGAGAGCCTGTAATTTGAGAGGAACAGGCCTTCGGCATTCGGACATTTTTCTACCGAAAAATTTACAAATTTATCTCGAAGGGGGTCCTGGGGGTATTTTGTTAAGCTTGATAGAGGTCTAGGGAGGAAACCAATGAACATAAATAAATAAAGGTTACGATTATATATACTGTATATCACCAAAATGTTCGAATTGTTAAACAAAAAGTGTACCATCTCAGCAGGCGAATGTACGAACGGTCATAAATGGGTTGGATAAAACACAGTAGGTTCCTCTGTCTGGCAGGCAACAGAAGGCTGCCTCCCTCGCTATCTCCCCTTGGCATCAGCAGTTATACAGTATACTTGATGCGCTGCCTTCCTGAAATTGTGGCTGCTTTGAAGGGGGAATTAGTTGGGTTTTTTCTTCTGGACTCTCATCTCCCTCATGTTTAGCCCCATTAGTTATGAGATTTGTATACGTTCACTTTCTTAGTTTGGCGATTTGAAGACCTTTCACCCCATTTCTTTGTCAATATTAGGACTATTATTAGTGCCATTTAGGCGTCGATTTTTTTTCCTGGCGAGCGATAGTGAGCCTGTAATTTTAGGAGGAACCGGCCTTCAGCCAGGACATGTTTCTACTAAAACATTTATAAATTTATCTCGAAGGGGGATCTTGAGGATGAGGGGGTATAATGGGTGTTTTGTTTTTGTTTTTAAGCTTGATGGAGGTCTAGCGAGGAAACTAAAAAAATATATATATAAGTAAATATATAGACCACAAAATAACACCTACCCTAACCTTAACCCTTTCAGTACGACGGCGCTAGTATTATATTATGGTTGATATGAGAAGATTTGATTCAGCTTAGGAAGGACCTCTCAATTTTAAAGGGTAGCCATGTTAGTTGCGTTAAATACAGCTCAGTGGGGGACCTGCAGAGGGCTGTTCTCCGGTAACATGATGTGGGTTGAGGTACACAAATGTAGACCGGATCCTAACATAACTACAGATTACAAAGACACTATAAAACCCTTACAGTACCGGTGATTCCGTCTCCTGTATTTGATTTAGGCGACATATAGACAATTTTATGAAGCTTGGGAAAGATATATGGTTGCTAAAAGAATCCATAGAGATAGTATGTAGCCTTTTCATCGATAGACGTCCTTCCAAAGCTGAATAAAATCGCCCAATAATTACCAGGATATAATGGAAATATCGTCACCGGTATTGTATGGACTAAACTTTTGATTTATCGAAGGCCTTCCTAAGAATAATATAATAGCTAATAGTACCAAGAATATAATAGACACAATTAAAACGTGATTTTCCGGTCCCGTCGCAAGACCATCTTCGCAAGATCAACCCGGAAAACTGTTTTTTCCGGTCCCGTCGCAAGCCCACCTTTAGCAAGCGAGACACTAATATTCTCATGCGATGGCAAGAGAGCTCCGGAGCTGGGTTGACGGCAAGCTGAAACATCTCACTCAACTTACTGTTGCTTCATTCTAATTTATTTCGGTATATTTGTTTATCCAAACATGATCTTATAATTTACTTGCCTATTAATAGGAAGTAGAGTAATAAGAGCCCACAGTAATGACTATCCAATTGTTGATAATATATTAATGTAGGACAGTACGCTTGGGTAGATTTGTCCAGGAAACAACAACAAACCCCAGCTGTGACTATGCTATTTACCGATTGTTTTTGCACATCAGAATTGCATTTATACAATATAGATATAGTTTATACAATCCCTATGGTAATTAAATTGGCGGTGAATGTTATTCCGATGAAATGGAAGTTGTATATATATTTTTAACATGGCACGCTGTCGGTCGCTGGCTTGGAGCAAGCCTGTGTTGTTTTTCCCGTCTTGTGATGATCTTGTGACGGCTTGGTTGCGATGATGGTCTTGCGACGGGCCCGATAAATCACGTCTTTAAAAACCTGTTGTCCTATTGAAGAAGATAATTAAAAAGAGGTGTAGGTCTTCAATCATTCCGGTAAATAATGTAGGCCTATACGGAACAATAACCGAAAAAATATAGGCCTCAAATCATTCCTGTCATTTCCCTAGTGACATGTATACTACGAAACAGTCACCGTAAAGAGAGGGATTTGTATAGTTTGTGAAAGTTTAAAAGGAGTTTCATTAAAAAATAATAATAATAATAAATACAAAAAATACAAAAAATCATACAACGAATGTAATGCACTGCCGGTATACTATATTTCGCGTTTCCTTCTAGAATTTTTCCTTGGAATTAACCGCAAGTTCTTTGAGATGCTACCTATTGCTTAACCCCTTCTTTACCGGCGACGTCTTTGTAGTTATATGCTAGCTATATTTAGACGAGTTTGTGCAATTTAAAAAGGATCTGTGTTAGTAAAATGGTTAAGTGAGATAGTTCGAAGCCTGTTAATTGCTGGAGGCCCTTTTTAAACTAAATAAAATTGTCTAATAGTAGCCAGAGTAAAGTTTAAAAGACGTAATTGGTACAGAAGGGGTTAACACTCCGCCAAAAGGTGAATTACATGATCATTTATCCAACAACTTTTGATCCTCAAGTTCAAGGATATTTAGCACTGGTATCGGTAAATAGACGGAAGGTAGATTATTATAGGCGACAACATACTTAACCCTTTCAGTACCGGTGCCGTCCTCTTACTTTTAAATGGCTACTATTAGACGATGATATTCAGTTTAAAAAAGGACCTCCATCCATTAACAGGCTTCGAACTATCTCACTTAACTCTTCTTACTACCACAGATCCTTCTTAAACTGCATAAAATCGTCTCAATATAGCTAGAATATAATAAAAAAGACGTCGCCGGCACAAAAGGGGTTAAAAGTCTATATTTCAGAAGTTGTCAGATCAAAGTTGCCGCTAAAAGTTGAGGGTAAACAGCGGTCATGTACAATCCGCCTTAAGGGGGTAGTGCTCGCTTATTTCTGGACCCTCTTCTCCCTCATGTTTAGCGTATTAGTTTTGAGGCTTTAAGACGTTCGTTCCGTTAATTTGGCGATTTTGAGACCTTTCGCCTAATTGTGTTGTCAATATTCAGACCTTTCGTGCCCTTTGGGTGTCAATTTTTTTCCTGGCGAGCGAAAGCGAGCCTCTAATTTAATCTAATTTAATCTAATTTAATCGGCCTTCGGCTGGGACTTTTTCTACCGAAAAATGTACAAATTGATCTTGCAAGGGGGTCTAGGGGGTGTTTTCTAAGTTTGATGGAGCTATAGCGAGGAAACTCAAAAATAAATAAATAAATAAATATATAGACCAAAAACCAAGCACTACCCCTTTAAGCTGTTATCTGTTGGTTGGTGTTTGTTATCAGTGTAATCAGCCGTGTACCGAGGAGCCCGGGCCGACTTGCTCCATGTTTCCGGGACGAAGCGGGCCACAGAGATCCTACAGCCGGAGAGATAGGCAAACTTAACTACGGACGCCATGATGGTGACACAAAAGTTCTCAAGTTTCCAATTCCAGAGGTTAATACGAAGCTGAATACATCAGTCTTTGGGTAAATGGTACAGTTGAATAAGATATCGCCTCATTTAAGGTCTTACAAGATTATGAATTCCTATTTGTTTTCACCAACCCACCAATTTATTTACAAATAAACCCAAGTAATGATATCAATAAAAGTAATGAATACATGTGATACTCCAAGAACTCGAACCTACATACAGTAGGATACTCACACCGAAATTCCGCACACTAAGCATTACGCTATCGAGACAGGTATATGATTCAACCCATATTATCTATACCAACATGGTGAGACCATGCTTATGTAAATTATATATAAGTTTGGCTTGTGAAACAAGTACCTCCAATATGGAGAAGGTTGTCTTCATTCAGTCTACCAGTCTTGGAGCTGCAGACCGTGGCCGTGTGAGCCATCAAAGGTGATGCTTATCCCGGCCACAGCACTCGCACAGACATGGCAGCCGTCCACCCGTATAAGTGGTCGTGATGGCCCACTCATTTAATCAGGAGTACGAGGAACCTCCTGCCGAAGTAAGAGATAACTTAGTTTGCGTTCCGAATTGATCTCCCCCCCACTCCCACCCCACCGTGCTTTGTCCGCCGAGGCACGCCTGCTGGCAAGAGGCAAGCACGACCGAAGCTGAAGGATGGTTTCACACTACCATTTGTTCTGTCATTTTTCTCTCTGTATCTCTGGACTAAAAGTTTTTGTTAACACATTTCAGCCAACTGTAACAATCCAAAGCCAGTAAAGACAGTAAAATAGCCGATACCGATGGACTAGCGCCCCAAAATGCTACCAAACACTAAAATGTCGATCAAAAGTTGCTGGAAAAAGAGGTTGTGTGAACTGGCCTTGCTTTTCATCGATACATGATCTACAGACATCCAGAGACTGACGCACGGACACTCGGGGTCTGACGCACACACTGACACGAACGAAGACGAATCAACCAAGGTTTTTATTTATATTGTTTTATTAATTTAAGCTGGCGCGAAATCGACTTGTTCCCATCTTATTTAGTCAGCTATTACTACGTTTTAATAACCAAATATATATGTGTTTAATTATAAAAACTTAATATGACACAGACTATATTAGTGTCTTGTTTTCCATTAGTTATCGAGAAACCAACGGCTAATGCAATACACTTATCGCCAGGTTAACCCCTAATGTATTTTATGTAATCTATGTTTAGACGATGTTGTGCAGTTTAAAAAGGGTCTGTGGTAGTAATAAGGGTTAAGTGAGTTAGTTCCAAGCCTGTTTATTGTTGGAGGCCCCTTTAAAACTGAATACAATCGTCTAATAGTAGCCAGAATAAAGTTACAAGAACGGCGCCGGTACTGAATGGGTTAAACAAAAACAAATCGAGTATATGAGAGGCCAAGGGAGGGCGGCCATTACTATCCCAGATACTAATCAATTGAAGATATTTGTCTCTGTCTGCTGTTGAGCTGCGGGGTCCTCCCAGCCGTCCAGCCGCGTCTCATTACCCGCGGGGAATCGCTGAGTGGTGGTGGTCAAGGTCACTCCAAGGTCAGTGGGGGGGGGGGGGGCGGAAGTCGGGGATATGAGGGGGTACTATGGGGGCGATATTGGGGGGGGGGATATGGAGGGGGATATTTGGGAGGGGGATATGTGTGGGGGTGGGGGGTATGTGTGGGGGTGGGGGGGTATGTGTGGGGGCGGGGGGATATGTGTGGGGGGAGGATATGTGTGGGGGGGGGGGATATGTGGTAGGGGGGGATATGTGGTAGGGGGGATATGTGTTAGGGAGATATGTGGTAGGGGGGATATGTGGTAGGGGGGATATGTGTTAGGGGAGATATGTGGTAGGGGGGGATATGTGGTAGGGGGGGATATGTGGTAGGGGGGATATGTGTTAGGGGGGGATATGTGGTAGGGGGGGATATGTGGTAGGGGGGGATATGTGGTAGGGGGGGATATGTGGTAGGGGGGATATGTGGTAGGGGGGGATATGTGGTAGGGGGGGATATGTGGTAGGGGGGATATGTGGTAGGGGGGGATATGTGGTAGGGGGGGATATGTGGTAGGGGGGGATATGTGGTAGGGGGGGATATGTGGTAGGGGGGATATGTGGTAGGGGGGATATGTGTTAGGGGAGATATGTGGTAGGGGGGATATGTGGTAGGGGGGATATGTGGTAGGGGGGATATGTGTTAGGGGAGATATGTGGTAGGGGGGGATATGTGTTAGGGGGGGATATGTGGTAGGGGGGGATATGTGGTAGGGCAGGATATGTGGTAGGGGGGATATGTGTTAGGGGAGATATGTGTTAGGGGAGATATGTGGTAGGGGGGGATATGTGTTAGGGGAGATATGTGGTAGGGGGGGATATGGGGGAGGGGCGCCCGGCGAAAGAAAGTACAGTCGTGGGCATGAATACCTGAACACCCGTTAATGATATAAACAAGACGCTGTACATTAAAAGCGAAGGTAGTCGCTTTTTCTGGACCCCTTTCTCCCTCATATTTAGCTTTTCAGTTTTGAAATTTTAAGACGTTCATTCAGTCAGTTTGACCTTTCATTCCATTTATTTGTCAATATTAAGACCTTTCGTGCCATTAAGGTGTCAATTTTTCCCTGGTGAGAGATAGCGAGCCTGTAATTTTAGGAGGAACCGGCCTTCGGCTGGGACATTTTTTCTACCGAAAAATGTACAAATTTATCTTGAAAGGGGTCTAGGGGGTGTTTTTTAAGCTTGAAGGAAGTCTACCGAGGAAACTAAAAAATAAAGTTAATAACGAAGTTGCATAATAAATCGTAGGCAGTGTCCACCAACCTTTAACTGTCTTCGAGGTACGATGTATAAGGTGTTGATTTTCGGTGTGAGTATCCTGGGTTCGAGTCCACGGACTGCCACATGTGTTTGTAAATTTCATTAATCGATTTTAGGAGTATTGTTGGTTGTTGGAAGGAACATAATAATATAAATATATAGACCGAAAAACAAGTACTACCCCCTTAACTCTAGTCCACTCATACGATATAAACAAGACGGTGTACATTAACTATAGTTAAATCATATAATATAAACAAGACGCTGTACATTAACTATAGTTCACTCATATAATATAAACAAGACGCTGTACATTAACTCTAGTCCACTCATATAATATAAACAAGACGCTGTACATTAACTCTAGTTCACTCATATAATATAAACAATATGGTGTATATTAACTATAGTCCAATCATATGATATAAACAAGACGCTGTACATTAACTCTAGTCCAATCATACGATATAAACAAGACGGTGTACATTAACTCTAGTCCAATCATATGATATAAACAAGACGGTGTACATTAACTATAGTCCAATCATTATAAGGACAGAATTATAGAACCCTAACCTCTGTAACTCATAGAAGGGCTAGACTAAATGGACTGTAGATCACCACACCTACTCCCTGGCTAATTATAGTCCTTTTTCTAGTTATAAAGGTAAGTGGGTGAGTATGTTGGCCTAATTATAATGAATAGATTATAATTATAGCGGATACCAGTCATTTGTTCTTTGTGGATGAAGCCGTTTATCCAAATGGTTTACCAATGTATCATAATTGTGCCTCCATAACTTGTCCAGAAACTCCTGTCCACGACTATGCATACACTCCTAAGATGACTCTCAAGATGATCACAGGGGATGCATTTCACCCAGGTCAGGTCAGGTGAATGTCTGTGATTAATGTCTATTGCAACGGCTTCCCTTGTGTGTAATGTGTGAAGGGCATGTTGAATGTTGCTGTTGGAGTGGCTGCGGTTGTGAGTGTTGTCTGTACCCAGTGTAATCATTCGATCATGTCGATCAGGTGCAAACATTCACACTGGAAATGCGACACTGGTCTACTACACTGATGTCGGCCGTTGCTGAGAGAAGTTGTAAACCATAGGAAACAGGTAACTTAACTAAATTAAGATAAAAGAAATTGCCAGAGGATCTGCAGGTGTCTTTATATATATATATATACAGGGTATATATATATATATATATATATATAGAGAGAGAGAGAGAGAGAGAGAGAGAGAGAGAGAGAGAGAGAGAGAGAGAGAGAGAGAGAGAGAGAGAGAGGGAGAGAGAGAGAGAGAGAGAGAGAGAGAGAGAGAGAGAGAGAAAGAAAGAGAGAGAGAGAGAGAGAGAGGAGAGAGAGAGAGAGAGAGAGAGAGCGAGAGAGAGAGAGAGAGAGAGGAGAGAGAGAGAGAGAGAGAGAGAGAGAGAGAGAGAGAGAGAGAGAGAGAGAGAGAGAGAGAGAGAGAGAGAGAGAGAGAGAGAGAGAGAGAGAGAGAGAGAGAGAGAGAGAGAGAGAGAGAGAGAGAGAGAGAGAGAGAGAGAGAGAGAGAGAGAGAGAGAGAATTTCTACTAAATGATAAGTAAAATATTGCAATTAATTATCCAAATAAATATTTCTTGAAGGAGAGGTAAGATGAGTTTATTTGTTTGTCTATATTTAATGCTGGTTATCGTTCAAAATAGGTTGGCCAGAAATCATGATCCCTAACCTCTGTAACTCAAACACGGCTAGAACAAATGTAATATAAATTTCCCCACCTATTCCATAGCTAACACTTCACAAATGGTAGAACTATTAGATTCATTACTCTAGTCATTTGTGAGTTATAGAGGCTAGTGGTCAAGAGCTTGTGGCCTACATTTTGGAACAGGGTTTAGTGTCATTGTAACGTTCCGAGCTTCAGTCAAATATATACCGTATATATAAATTAGTTCTCCACAAGAGTTAATCTAATCAAAAATATGCCGAACTACAGTCATACTGTATATATTTGTGTTATATGTGAGTGAGGGAGACAAAAGGCAGAACTGCATGTAGCGAGTGCCTCCCCCAGAATTGAAAGAGTGACAGGGCCAGAATCAAGGGACGTTCGAGCCAAAATGTCTGAACACAAGGAGTTTGAAGCAATTGTCATAGGAAGAGGGAAAGACTGATTCTGGGAGAGAGTTCCAGAGCTCAGCAGTTGAATAGAAGAAAGATTGAGAATAACGTATCACTTTAGGGTTGGAGAGATGCACAAAGTAAGGGTGGGATATATACATATACAGTATATAGACACACACACACACACACATATATATATATATATATATATATATATATATATACGGTATCCCTGGTCTCCGGGTCTTCTCCTGGGTGACCTAGATGTATGTAAATTTGTGTTTTGTGTTCGAGTGTTCATTGTTTTCCTGTTGTGTTGTGTTGTCCCTATTCGGGCTGTGTTGAATCGGCCACCCCCAGAAACAAAAATAATAAAAAAAGGGGGATGGGTCCAGAGTAAATAGATATAAATACGGTATTTATATAATACAAACAAACAGGCGAAAACTTTCTTGTCATCATGTTACTTACTAGTCAATTACGACGGTTTTTACAGCCAAATATGTTAACAATTGTGAAAACTTGGCATTAACATGACACGGATACTTAGCAGTATAATAGTTTACAAACTAATTATCGATAAGTCAGTTGTTAATTAAGTAAAATGTACACGAAAACAAATAAAAAAATAAATAAATAATCGAGTATAATTTTAGCCCTCGGTTCAATCTTCCTTCTGTCTTTCCAAAAAGTGGCATTGACTGAACTAATGAAAACAAAATCCAATTCAACTAATTATCTATAGTGACCCCTCGATCATGTCACGAACTTCATTACCTTCTGCTTGCATTCCAAAATCTTGCAAAAATTGAATTGCAATTAATCTTTTCAGTATGTGGGGGCGTAAATTATAATTGCATTCTGGCTATAACTACAAGATTTAAGGCAGTTTATGAAGGACCTCTAGGGATATAAGGTGTCGAACCCAACTAAATCATGCCTCTAATTCCAATGCATCCTTCCTAAGCTGCATAAAATCGCCTAATGCTAACCACAATAAGATGACATAACGCTTCATAACCCTCAAGGGGTTACCTAATTACAGCCGTTCCTTCCGCTCACGTCACAAGCTTCATAAACAATACTAGAATACTTTTAAGGGGAGATGGGCTTATATACTTGCTTATTGTTTTATCTTTTTATTATTTGTTTAGTTTCCTCCCGAGACCTTCATCATACTGTAAACAAAAACACCCCCTAGACCCCTTTGAGATCGATTTGTACATTTTTCGGTAGAAAAATGTCGATACTTAAAATCGACACTTAAGTGACATGAAAAGTCTTAATAATGACAAAGAAATGGGGCGAAAGGTCCTAAAATCGCCAAACTAATGGGCGCCAAACTTATAATGTGAAAACTAACGTGGCTAAACATGAGAAAGAAGGGGGACCAGAAAAAAACGGCCCATCTCCCCTCAAATCTTGTGAGCCCTGAACTTAATTAACCCCTTGAGGATTATGATGCATTTTAACAGTGTATTCTGGCTATCATTAGACCATTGTATGCAGCTTAGGAAGGATATGTGGGAATCACAAGGGTTAAGACTATCTCAATTAACCTTCTGATATCTGTATACCCTTCCTAATCTGAATAAAATCCTATAATGATAGCCTGAATAAACTGTCAAAATGCGTCATAATCCTAAAGGGGTTAAATTAAACTAAATCGAATACAATTTGACGACACCTACTTCTCCAAGCATTCCATGTCAGAATTGAAATAATACAAGGTCAATAATATGAGAGTCCCCACTGCAATACAATGGTCTACTGGCTTCAACATTGAGTATCGATAAATCAGCTGCTACTAAAGGAGTAAACTTTAAGCCTGGTAAAAAAAAAACTAAAAAAAAAAATAATAATAATAAAGTAAATAAATATATATTGAAAATAAAATAAAATACTATAGGTGTTTGTTTTAATGTCAACAACACTCAAGTCGCCACCGCATTAAACTCATTTGAACAACACTAAGTCGCCACTACATTAAAGTTGCCATTTCTCCTATGAATTTCCAGGATGGTTCTATAATCCACGTTGCTCTGGTTATATTGATCTAGATTCATGCCTCCAGTAATATTAACATGGCAGAGTTGCTTATGATGTCTATTTGTTAATTAACCTTTTCAATATACCTGGACACATTTCTTAATTTTATTCTGGCTACCATTAGAAGATTATTTTAGTTTATCAATAATATCTACGAAAGTAAGGGGACAAAACCAAATCAATTATGGCTCTGATTGCCACAGATCCTTGCTAAGCTGCATACAATAGGCTGCTAATGGTCATAGTTAACTTTTAAAACGTCACAATCCTCAAGGGGTTGTTTCATAAAATCTTCTTATGGTTACCAGAATACATAGCTAGCCTTTTTAGCAGGACGTATTTTCACTTAATTCTGGCAGACAGTAGCCGATTTCATTCAGTTTTGGAGAATTCGAGGGGTAAAGCCAATCTCAATAAATAATACTCTGACTCCCAAAATTGTTTCCTAATATCAGAAAATCGTGTAGCAATAGCCAGAAAATAAGAAAGCATAGCGTCCTCGTATCTTAAAAGGGTAAATATCAGCCAATATAAAATGAAGACAAATATAAAGAAATGTTAATATCAGATAAAATATAAGGAGGAAAAATATAAAGACAAGGTTAGTATCAGCCAAAATATAATAAGGGAAATTATACGGAAAATGTTAATAGCGTAAATAAGGTGAGGGAAATGATAAAGAAAAGGTTAACATCAGCCAAAATATAATGAGGGAAATTATAAAGAAAAGGTTAATATCAGCGTAAATAAGATGAGGAAATTTATAAATAAATGGTTAATATCAGCGTAAATAAATGAGGGTAAATTATAAAGAACATTTTAATATCAGATAAAATATAAGGAGGAAAAATATAAAGACAAGGTTAGTATCAGCCAAAATAAGATGAGGGAGATTATAAACAAAAGGTTAACATCAGCATAAATGAGATGACGGAAATTATAATGAAAAGATTAAGATGAGGGAAATTATAAAGAAAAGGTTAACATCAGCGTAAACAAGGTGAGGGAAATTATAAAGAAAAGGTTAAAATCAGCCAAAATAATACGAGGCAAAAAATAAATACCCTTAGGTCGTAATGAGTCATCGAGCGTGCCCCCGAAGAAAGTCCCCCATCGCCGGGAGAGAAGATGAGAGACCTATAATTACCGCGTTTATCAAGAATGTGTGTATCTTTTACCTGTCGCTCACCCGTCACTCCAGCCCTGACACTTACATTCTGGGGGAGGATTTGGAGGGCCAGGGGGAAACGTTGAGTGAACCTCGTGACGTGACCTGTAGTTTATTTAATTATTTATATATTATTGATGTTCTTATTATTATTATTATTAGTATCATTATTATTATAATTATAATTATCATTATTATTAGTGTATGTTTATACACCCATCCGGGTGGATGGGACTCGTTAGCCTTGGTCGGCAACTCATCTAGGGGAGACAACCTTATACAAATCCGGGTGGATGGGACTCGTCAGCCTTGGTTGGCAACCTGTCTAGGGGAGTAAACCTGATACAAATCCGTACTGCTTACCTAAGGGTAAGGCAGGTTAGTGGATGGATTAGCCGAACACCACTGTAGAAAAATAGTGTTAACAAGATACACAGAGGGCCTCGGAGTCGGACGGATCCTAAATTGAGTGGTCAATCCTGTAAGTCCTTCACTAAACTGGCTCGGGTTGTCCCTCTCACAGGGAATAGGTCCGCTTGGGGGCATTCTGTGTATGGCCACCCTCGTAAAGGGAGTAAGGCGTCCGGCAATAGATAGATAGATATATAATCTATTTATGTCTTTATTTAATTTTAAAGCTGGCGAGATATTGACTTGTCCCCATAGTACTAACTCCGCTATTAAAATGTTTTAGTAGCCAAATGAGGTGCTAAAAGACATTATAGTTTCATATTTTTCCATTAAGGAAGAATCTCTAGAAATCGAAAGAGAAAAAAACTATCTCTTGAAAAAATATCCTTTATAACTCACAAACGGCAAGGGTAATAGTGCTGATATTTCTACCATTTGGGAAGTCACCCAAGGAATATATGTGGAAATTTACAGCTCATTAGCTCTGCCTTTTTTTAGTTACAGAGGTTAGGGTTTACGACTTCTGGCCTACCTACTTGGAACAGGGTACAATATAACAATACTTCGTTAAAATTTTGCGCTGACATCGGTATTTTAGTAGACAGAATTCTCATTATAGTTTAATTCAGAAAATGTTGGCCTGCATTGTAAAAATTGTGTGTTCAAAAAGAAAACAAATTATATACAGTCATGCTCGTGTTCAAATGTTAATAGATTAACTGAAGAACACTGATTATGTATGCCATTTCTGTTACAATTAAGCACTTATTTTTACAGTGTAGAGTTGCCTAATAAAGTTGACGATTTAGATCTCCAGTCAATCCGCTTGTACGTCCAACAAAGGAAGGATAACGTTATAACCTTCCCAGAGTTTGTGAGCCTTTACCAGGAATCATGACATGGAGTTACGCTGAACGAGGGGCAGATTAACCTCTTAAGGATTATGACGCGTTTATACAGTTCATGCTGGCTAACATTAGACGATTTTCTGAAGTTTAGTTGACACCTCTAGCAATGAAAGGGATATAATACATTTCAATTATCCACCAGACTCCTACAAATTCTTTCTAAACATAATATAATTTGTCGAATATTAACTAGAACGAAACAAAAAAGGCGTCCTCGAATACTGAAAGAGTTAAGGGGCTATCACAAAAGACATTTTAACCTCATATTTTCGATGATCAACATTTCTCTGACAGCATTTCTAGGGTATTTTACACTGGTGTCGGAAACTACACTGATGATATATTTATTTAGTTGACATTTATTTTAAAAGTTTACCTTATACGCTGCCAGATCAGAGTTTTTTTTTTTTTTTTTTTTTTTTTTTTAAGAGACAATGAACGGAGGAAGGAAAAACACAGTTAAAACAAAAAGGTCCATGTGCCTAAAGGCATCCTCCATTCATAAAATGTTTATAACAACTGGATTTAAACATTTGTTGATTGTAAGTTTGTGGAAAGCAATTCGAGGGAAGTGAATTCCAAAGAGTAGTAGCTCTGGGGATAAATGAATTCTGATAAGCAGAAGTTCTGCATTGTGGAGGAGAAAGTGTAAATTCATGGGCGCTCTCAGCTGCCCTAGTTCTACGGGGAAAGATGTGGAGAGGCGGCACAATTGAAGCAAGTTCCTCGGAACAATTGCTGTGAAAATATCTGTAGAATAATGCAAGGGATGCAACGTTTCTTCGTATGGCTAATGTAGGAAGGTCCTGTGTGATTGCAGGGTTATTGATTAATCTAATAGCTTTATTTTGAATTTTGTCCAACTGCCTCAATGCAACCACTCCACTTCCACCCCACAGAGGTGAACAGTAATCCATCTGAGAGCGCACATGACTTTTATATATTACGGCCAACTGCTCGTCAGTGAAGAATTCTCGAACTCTGTACAGGAGTCCCAGTTTTTTAGAGGCATTCTTAGCAATGCTTCTAACATAATGTGTCCAGCTCAAGTTAGTAGTTAATGTTACACCGAGAATGTCAATACTAGGGGAAGTGGGAATATTTACATCATTAAAAAATATATGGGAGTCAGTGAGATTCTGTCGGTTAGAAAATTGAATGTACTTGGTTTTCTGTGCATTAAAGGAAACTAGATTCTCTTGTCCCCATTCATTAATTCTAGAAAGGTCCCGGTTCAGAGAAATTGCAGTGTTTATTTTTGAATTTATAAGATCGGGTTGGGTGAAAGAATTGGTAAATGTGAAGGAACTGTGGAGTGTTGAGTCATCTGCGTAGGAATGTATTGGATTATGAGTGGTAGATATGAGATCATTGATATGAATGAGGAACAGAGTTGGGGCCAAAACTGATCCCTGGGGAACACCAGCATTTATTGAGTGAAATTGAGAATAAAGGCCATCTACCATTACACGTATTTTTCTGTTATGAAGATAAGAAGAAATTAGTGGAACTAATGATGCAAGGCCGTAGTGTGACATCTTCGACAATAAGGATTGATGCCAGACTCTATCAAATGCCTTTGATATATCCAGTGCTATTGTATGTGTTTCACCATGTTGGTCTGTAGCTTGGTTGATTTGATGCGTAAGAAGGCAAAGAATGTCTGCAGTTGATCGACATCGTCTAAAACCATATTGCCTATCACTGATTAATTTATTATTCTCCAGATGCTTAATTATGTGATTATTTAATATAATTTCAAAAACTTTGCCAAGAGTGGAAGTTATAGCTATTGGTCTGTAGTTTGATGGATCTGAAGAGGCACCTTTTTTAGGAACTGGATGGATGTTTGCTTCTTTCCAGGGTACTGGGAAGCATGAGGTATGAGTACACAGACGGAAAAATTTTGCCAATACAGGAGCGAGCACCAAGGAGCAATTCTTAAGTACTATTGGAGGAATTTCATCTGGACCAGGAGCCTTATCTACTGAGAGATTCTGCAAAATAGTTTTGACATGTCTGGTGTGGATCTTAAGTGAAGGAATTTCAGGTGAATTAAAATTAAGTACAGGGACATCTTGATTTATTTCATCTAAGGTTGAGTTGGTGGAGAAAATATCTGCAAGAAGGTTAGCTTTACCTCGTGGGTCACTTACAAGATTGCCAGTCGGAGATTTTAATGGTGGAATGGATGGAGCAGTAGTGAAGTTGGATTTGAATGAGTTAAGAGTAGAGTTGAAGAGAACAAAAGTTTGGCCCCCATATATTGCGTATGTGGTCTCATTGGTCGAATAATTCATTATTAGATAGACGAATAAAGGTTTTTGACAGTTTTCTACTCTATTCCGCTGAATCTTAGCCTATAACATCCCACTAGGAGATCTGTTTCGGATCTTGTCTCTCCATCTAGTTTTCTGTCTATCTCACATTATGGTGCTGAATATAAAAAACTCAAAATCTATCTCTAGATGTAAGTGAAGCTCTCCGGGTTTATCAGTAACAGCTCTAAATTGGCGACGCCCAGGAAGACTGGAGCTATTGATGGTAACTGTTTTGTAGACTGAGAAGTTGGCTTCGTGTGCTAGGTCTGTGAGGACATGTGTAGGGACAGCTGCCTGATCGTCTACACAGTTTA
>CM064514.1:46474811-46846578 GCA_032716605.1 Paralithodes platypus
ATCAATTTTAAACTTTGCATATACATTCCCATCACATTTTTGTTTTCACCGCTTCCAACAACCTCCTCAGCCCTATAACACTACACTAGATACCGCCCTCTTCCACAAGTATCCTTTGTACTCCTTTGTACTCCTTTGTATCTGGATCTCAACATCTCAGGTGATGGATCAGACCGTACACATGAACAGCATTAGAGCTAAAGCAAATAAATCCCTGCGGTTCCTGCTTAGATATTTTATAAGGAATAATACAGACAATAAAAAATAATTATAATAAAAATAATAATAATAATTATTATTATTATTATTATTATTATTATTATTATTAATTTGTATAATTATTATTACTTAGGCCTACATACATTGTTCGGTCTCACTAGAGCTACGACGCAAAGCCAAAAAGTTAATTAAAAAAGTAAAAAGACCCTGGAGTTACATGTTGCAAATCAAAGTAAAACAAACCCGAAAGAATTCTATAGTTATATCAGAAAGAAAAAAGTAGTTACTTCAACTGTTGGACCGTTAGTCGATGAAAATGGAGAATACACCAAAGACGAAGTACAAATGACTCAAATGAGTAATGCCCTCAATACCTTCTTTGCATCAGTTTTTACAACAGAAGACCTCAGTGATATCCCTACACCATCGCCGATTCAGATTGATAATTCAGATGTTCTAAGCAATATCACCGTTACAGAGAGAGAAGTATTGAATTGTTTAGATAAACTCAAGGTAAATAAAACGCCTGGACCTGATACAATCTCGCCTAGAGTTCTAAAGGAAGCTAAGGATGAGCTCTCCAAACCACTGACATTACTATTCAATAAATCCTTGCAGTCTGGAACTATGCCTGATCAGTGGAAGATAGCCAACGTAACACCGATATTCAAAAAAGGCAGCAAATCCCTACCCAGTAACTATCGTCCAATTAGCTTAACCTCAGTTGTATGTAAAATGCTAGAAACGGTCATAAGAGACAGACTCGTAAATCACTTAGAGGAAAATAACATACTTAAAGATACTCAACACGGCTTTCGTAAAAAACGTTCCTGTTTAACAAACCTCTTAGACTTCTTCCACGATATCCTCAACCTCTACGATGAGAGTAAAGCTGTAGATATTATATACCTTGATTTTCAAAAGGCCTTTGACAAAGTTCCCCACAAACGTTTACTGCTAAAACAAAAAGCGCATGGAATACAAGACATGGACATGGACATGGAAATGGATAGAAAATTGGCTCAGCGACAGAAAGCAAAGAGTAGTCATAAACGGTAAGGCATCTAAATGGACTAATGTAAGTAGCGGGGTACCCCAGGGATCGGTACTAGGCCCAATTCTCTTTCTAATTTACATCAACGACATAGATGAGGGTCTCACCTGTACAATCTCAAAATTTGCTGACGATACAAAAATTGCAAATGGCGTACTCTCAAAAGAACAAGTTGACGATATGCAACACAATCTAGATAAGTTGTCATGTTGGGCCCAAATTTGGCAAATGAGTTTCAATGCGGATAAATGTAAAGTACTACATATCGGATACCTAAATGAGAAAGCAAACTATTTGATGAATGGCACGCAGCTTAAGAATGTAAACAGAGAAACTGATCTGGGAGTAACAATATTGAGTAACTTAAAACCGAGTCAACAATGTTCAGAAGTTGTTAAGAAGGCAAACAAAATAATTGGCTTTATAGACAGGTCATTTGAGCATAAATCCAAAGACGTTATCCTAACCCTTTACAATTCCTTAGTCCGCCTTCTTCTGGTACTGCGTTCAATCCTGGTGCCCTTATTACCAAAAAGATATAAACAAGCTAGAACGAGTTCAACGTAGAGTTACCAAAATGATACCTAGCCTAAAGAACAAACCATACGAGGAGCGTCTTAGGGAATTAAATCTATTTCCTTTAACCCAGCGCAGATTAAGAGGCGACTTAATTCAAGTGTTCAAAATCATCAAAGGCATCGACAATATGAACTGTAGTAAGTACTTCACTATCGACTAATCTAATTACACGCGGGGAAACGGGTGCAAAATTATTGGTAAATCTTTTAACTCACACGAAGCTAAAAAATTCTTCTTCAATCGAGTTGTCAACTTATGAAATGGGCTTCCCCGAGATGTTATAGACTGCAGCGCCGTTGATTCATTTAAACTTCGCCTAGACAAATATCTCGCATCAAACCCGCGACTGACTGCGTTTGTAAATGAATAACTTTATTTTATCCTCCCCTCAGTTACTAACCCATCTGTCCCTTACTAACTTCCTAATCCTGCCACGGACATTAGTTCCAGGGCAGTAGTTCCCTTTCCAATGTTCCCTTACCCACTCTAAACCACTGTTTGGACACTTGATCCTCAGTGTTTTGGAGGACAAGCAGCCTAGTAGGGTCACTAGACCTGTTGTTGCTTGATTTCCTTTGTACTCCTTTGTACTATTGATTGCGACACAGTTTGGGATTTGTACGCTCAAAATATCATGCATAAAATCAAATTCATGCAAACAGGTACGAAATGCATCCAACGGAATTCCATATACACCGCATATGTCAGTTTGATTAAATAAGCCAAAAAACATAATACAATTATAACAAAAAAGTTAAATTTACAAAGTAAAAATGCTATGCAGAATTACGAACGATTTATAAGTGGTTATGTCTGAAATCTGGAGATAATCTAATGGATACTTGATTGGGTGATAACATTGCAGGAAACTGGTAAAATATAAAGTTCTTCATGATGCTACTTAATAATGTCAATGCCATAATCATTGTATGAAACATATACTTCCAGTTAGGAATTATATAATTTTATGAAGTAATGACCTTTAAAATTGTGTTGATGTGATGGGATAAAAACACAAAACACAATGGTTCTAACTGATGGACGACGCTTACTGTGAAGACTGCCTCAATGACTTGCTCAATGATGTTCACGATCAGCATGGCAAGCGAGAGGCTTCATATCCTGACTCAAAACCAAGCCACTTGTTCTAGTCATTATTATTGAGTATTCAAGGTTAAAGTTAGATGCCATAGAACCCATTATGCCCATTAAGAGAGCCCACCTCGCTGTTTTTCTCTTCCTCTCCCTCTCTCTTTGGCTTGTATCCATTCGGCCCCATTCAGCCTACTGTTATAAGACGTTTACCCCCATCCAGGTGTCAATATTTTCCTAGCGAGCGGTAGCGAGCCAGCATATACAGGTATATGTTTTTTTGTTTTGACAGCAAGCTAAATTTGTAAATTTTTCGATAGAAAAATGTCTCCGGTGAAGCCGGATTTCTCCATACAATGCTGGCTCGCTTTCGCTTGCCAGGAAGAAATCGACACCTGGATGGGGATAAACAGTCTTAAAACAGTTGGCTAAATGGGGCCGAATGGATAAAAGCCAGGGAGAGAGAGAAAAGGAGAGAAAGATAAAAAAAGCCGGTGACCCCCATTAAGTAAATAAATGACCAAAATAATGCAACATGAACATTTTCTGAATTCCCTCTCACACTCGACTCAGTCTTCAAACAATATAACCCAGGTGTGCCATCCTGTTAACTATCACCGTCATTAATCTATTTGAGGTTTTTCTGTCAATGAAAGTAGTTATAGACTACTGACCTGTTGCATGATGGACCCGGTGTCGTATGTGAAGTCCAACAGATAATGGAGTAGGAGCTTGCATTGTCACGGCGTTGGTGTCCTTTGATGATGATGCTATAATATATGCCACTGAAATAGAAGACAGAGATTGTGAGAAGACAATTATGGAAATTGTTAGGCGAGCCTTGCGGCAGTGTAATAACTTCTCTAGGTGGCCATTGAAGGCTTGCAGGTAATCAAACGGACTCCTAACTCTTTATAATTATACAGTAGCCTATATTACCCCCTCCCCTTCACTCCAATTGTGTTCGTCAACCATATATGTTTGTTTTGGTTTGTGTTTTTTTTGTTTTCATTCGTCTTAAATGTACAGTACATACTATGGATATTCTACAAAACTACAACGTCTCAAACACAGGTTTTCTATGATATGGATATTCACTCTGCTGCCTTACCTTACTCAGGGAACCTTACAGATGCGCGGACAAGTACTACTTTTGTAATTGCGGATTATATTTTCCCTTCACTATCAAATTTGGATAGTACACATTCAACAACTTTGTTTACCTGCTCGTCGGCCGACCCAAGATGATGAAGAAGGGTTGTGAGGATCCCACGGCCAAGTTCTTGGGACATGAAGATTATTTGCCCTATTACCGTTCTAAATAGATGTTGATTTCAATAGGTCGTCCCCCCAGTTGTGCCGGCTTATTAACCGATTACAGGGTTGGCATGATTTAAATCAAACGATTTTAATCCAGTGATTTTAATCGATTTAATCAAAGAAAAAAAAATCATTGATTAAAATCAATATTGATTTTTTTATTAAAATATCACATTCCAAGTAATTATAAGACATTTTGCGCTAATCTTAACAGTCTACCAACATTTTTAACCTCTTAAAACATTATATAGTAACCTATATTAACAATATTTTGCATTATTTTTAATAAACTTTTGCACTAGTTCAAGAATTTAAGAAATGAAATAAGATTGTGTTCTTTCATGGAAAATTAATTATCTTTACTCCTTAACCCTCCTTGCCCGGCTGGACTCCATAGCTCTATAATAATAATAATAATAATAATAATAATAGTTCTTAAAGCTAGCGCATGCGAAGCCAGCTAAGGATAGCCCAATAAGGCCGATAAGGCATATTTCCATTGGGGTCCTGTACTACTACCCCATCCCCTTGCTCATGAGGGATGGTAACGACTCAGTGCTTGTGAAAAATCTTTAATGCGCTGAGCGTGGGCGCGATCCCGGACCTTCTGGGTGGAAGTCCAAGACGCTAGTCACTACACCAGCGAGCCGAGTTCAATATCGAGTTTGCCCCGTACCGCCCGGCTGACCTACATACATACATACACACATACATACATATAGGTTTAAAGACCGCAACCGTCCACAGTAAATGTGGCTTCCATGGTACAATAACAGTACTGCACGCAGTGCACAGCAATCATAACACGGTGGCTAGTCTTTACTGCAGCACAGTACAACAAAGTCTTGCCACAAAAATGCCCTATCATGTTATCACTGTGGCTGATGTTGGTAGGCTATAGCGCTAACAGTGTCTCAGCAGAACTCAATAAAGTCCCCCTGAAGCACTTGCACCTGGCGAAATCGCACCACACCAGCCTTAACCATGCTACAATAAGGAAGTAACAAGAAATCACCGTAACTGCTACGGAGGCTGACTGCACCACCGAAGTGGCGGGCGTAGGGGTCACTGCATCCCTACACCATAGCATTATTTCATGGCATATAACCACTTAAAACTGCACTTGAAAAAGTGTTTTTGTCTTAGCGGATGGTCCGTATAACCAACAAGAACAAAAACACATAGCCCGTCAGTCAGATGACTCCTGCTTGCGTGCAGGCCTAACGAAAACTTCTATTGATTTCTTGAGTCTCAAACGATGCATGAAAGCACTAAACAGTGAAATAGGAATGCTTACAATTGCGAAATAAATCAGTAATCAATAATCAATATTGATACATAATCAATAATCAATTGTTGGACGAATGTAAATAGACCGTAGCCGTGGCTGCCGATACTGCATCAACGCATTCAGACAATTCTCAGTACCGGTAGCGTTACAAAACAGCCGGTCTTATTTCCCACCTCACACAATAACTGCTTAATGTACAGTGTTTTAGTCTTCACCCATTGCAAGATAACGCCGAGTACTGCCTCTGGTATGTATATAAGCTAGGTTAAGCTATTTATTTGCAGAGATATGAGTATCTGTAAATGACAACATTTGGGAATTTACACGGTTCTAGGCTCGCAGCGGCCAAAACTTACCTACTTATTTTCACAATAAAAACGGAACCTCTTGGTCTAGAGACTTCTAGTCTTCACTCATAGCAAGTTAACGAAAACTGCCTCTGGATATATATATATATAACCTAGGTTAGGCTATTTTCTGGCGTATTTATAAGCGCGCCAAAATCTTGAGAATTTGACGATTCATCCAGATTCAGCATTGGCGGGAAGGTTTAGATGGCTGTTCGGCGAGGGTTAAACTACTTTGATTTAATTGTTTTTCTGACATAATATAATCAAAGTAATCAAATAAATCAGATTTTATTACCAAAAAAAAAAATCCAACCCTGCTTTTTTGCACTTTTCCACTCGGCACTACCCCCCAAGTAAAAATTAACGGCCACAATAATTTTTAGAGAACCTTCGAGAATGCGATATTTCCACAGGTACGGACGGACCTGTGGACATTTTGAGCGGTCAAATCAAGATCGACGAAATTGAGTTGCATACACCCTAGGAGTGCTCAGGCTGAGCTTAGGTCAGTAGCAAAAATATTGTTTAATTCTAAGTACATTTGCACCCAGGGCAGGGCTTATAAGTTTGGCCTTTTCGACAATTGTGCAGTACATTAGCTAACAAAATGCGTAAGCGAAGCCTAATCGACCTTATACCTCCTCAAATATCTAGGTAGGTGTCCTTCTCAAGCTGAAAAGGGTTGACTAGAGTATTCTAATGCTATAATCTACACGAAAGCAGGCAGAAAACCGCAGAAGCGATTCATCGGAACTCCGATGGAGGCGCTGCGCAAAACTGACTTTTACGCAAACTCGGATAATGCTTGTTTCTCAGTATACCAAATATATATTTTCGTTCTTTTATGCACTTTTCTACTCGGTACTATCCCCCAAGTAAAAATTAACGGCCAAAATAATTTTTCGAGAACCTTCGAAAATTGATATTTCCACAGGTACAGGACAGACCTGTGGACATTTTGAGCGGTCAAATCACGATCGACGAAATTAAGGTACATACACCCTAGGATTGCTCAGGCTGAGCTTAGGTCAGTAGCAAAAATATTTTTTTATTCTAAGCACATTTGCACCCAGGGCAGGGCTTACCCAAGTTTGGCATTTTCGACAATTGTGCAGTACATTAGCTAACAAAATGCGTATGCGAAGCCTAATCGACCTTATACCTCCTCAAATATCTAGGTAGATGTCCTTCTCAAGCGGAAAAGGGTTGACTAGAGTATTCTAATGCTATAATCTACACGAAAGCAGGCAGAAAATCGCAGCAGAAGCGATTCATTTGAACTCCGATGGAGGCGCTGCGCAAAACTGACGTTTACGCAAACTCGAATAATGCTTGTTTCTCAGAATACCAAATATATATTTATTAGTGGCCCCTCCATCATTGACGATATGCCTATTAGTATAATAGTCCCCTTTCAAGCGCCTGAGGGTAGCCCGTTTGAAACGACCGCCGCGGGGAGAAAGAGGCCTACATCATAAGTGTAACGCTAATTCTCTTATGGAATCGTCTTATGATTGGGGTAGCCTACTCACTACGAAAAAACTTTGTAAAAAAGAAAAAAGAAAAATTAACTTAAAACTTGTTATATTAATGCTTTCCATCTCGGTGGATTTCTTGCGTGGATTCTATCCCTGACGCTGCTCTCAAGAGACGCCATTCCTCCTTCCTCTCCCCACGGCCAACCTGACTAGACGTGTGCAGCCAGTTCTCCGCGTTATTCTTCGTTCGCTCGCTTCTAGTGAGTCCTTGCTCATTTGTCTATATCTGAGTTGTAATTGAACAGGTTTTAGATTAGCTAGCACAGGCTGCCCCATTGGTATGCCCGCAGGGAGTGTTAAAATAGGGTACTATTGTACAGGCGCCTACAGTCCCCCAGGATCAGCGCCTCATGTGTTTTGTGTTTTGTTACTGCGCCTTAGTTTTGCTATTACCTACTAGTTAGGAGGCTACTATATCCGCAGGAGTATGCTTCAGGCCGTCTCTATGAGGCAGTTGCATTATCTTTTTATTAGCTGGCGCCCTAGTTCAAGAGTTGTCACACGTGGTGTGGGACTTTATAGGGTCCGAGTCTGCTTTTCCCCTCTCTCGTGGGGCCCTCGCCAGGTGCTTCAGCTGTGTCTTCAGGAGGTAAGGTACCAGCCAAGAATAATTTCTACGAGCCTTGTGGCCAGCCTCAGTAGGGGCCTCCTTAGTGGGCTAGGGATATATATTTTTATTAATAAAATCTTTATACTAATGTAGCCCTAAGATGTATCCCTCGTTTTTCATGGATAATATGTTTCATGTAATCGAGGTGTCAGGAGACTTCCTTACTATTGTGGGTTTCTGGAGTTGTCTGACTTTCCCATATAAGTCAACACCTCTGTGTATTGATGCCGTTGTTTCGCCTCGCAGGTGGAAAGGAATGAAACCAAGTTACCCGGCGTGGTGTGCAGTACCACGCGCCTCCCGGCGGAAATGCTAATTCCGACGGGAGGGATCTCGGCCAGGCCGGGTGAACTCGCCCAAATCAACCTCGCACGACAGGACTTTTTACGCCCGACGGCACAGTCCAGTGTGGTCCTGTGGTAGTTAAGGGACTAGGTTTTAGGGGTCGGTGACACAGGTCATAGGTAAGCACTTCAATAACGAAGAAACTTTCAGGGGGGGTTCTCTTCACATACGAGTACGGCGGAAGGTTAGAGTAGCGGTTGGGCTACATCTAATTTTCCTGCGTATTTGAGGTGTTAGGGTGTGTAAACCTCTCGGATTATCCTTATGAGCATTGATTCCTGGATTTTTTTTAATTTCCAGATCTCATCACATCTTGAGCAGCACAGCAAACAGAGGAAGGAACCATTCCCGGCGGGGAGGGGGGTTCAGTAACCATAAGGCCTGTTTAACATTTGTGCCACACCTACCTGCTCACTAGTTCCGGTAATTGAACACAAGCTTTGTATACGATGTGTTAAGTGCATTGATAGGTCTAATTTTCTCTGGACTTCTCAGAAATGACCGGTGTGCTCGGACCTTTATGCGGAATGGGTTAGTATGCAAGATCTTTCGTGCCTAGTGGCCTTGATCGATATAAAATCTAAACTTACCTCCTATGCCAAGAGAGTAGCAAACGTAGAGTTAATATGCGATGATGCAGACCTGTTACAGCTCATTCTGCTCTACTCATTCAATGATGATTCCCCAGTTATACAGTCAACTTCTATTAACACTCTCTGACTCATATGACGCTAGAGCGTCATATGGAGGTTTGGCCAAACTACTCATATGACGCTAGAGCGTCATATGAACTTATCTTAATATCTCTCTAATAAGTTATATGATGCTCTAGCGTCATATTGAGCTCAGTAAGTTAGGTAAGTTAGATCAAAATCTGTCGAATGGTGGCAACCCCATGTTCCTCCGACTTCTAACGGTCCCTCAGTGAGATTTTGACAGTTGTGAGGATAATACCGTGTCAGCCGCCTCCTCGTCAGTAAGTTAATATAATCTGTCTGGGGGGGTTAATACAGCTAAAACTCAACACGTAGTAGAGCCATTAGCAGTGACTCGGAATCTAATGAGGTAAACCCCCCTCCCCAACACAGGAGAACCCGCTCGGCATCGCCAGGCGCCCAACCACGATCGACATCCAGGTCACCCCGGCGACAGTGCGGTCAGTCTTCAGTCCAGGACCCACGGTCTCCTAAGCGACAGAAGTACGACTCGATGGTCTCTACTGTTAGGGTCACGGCGGAAGTTCATGCCAGTGACCATCCTGCAGAGCCGCCGTCGCAGCAGAGGAGTAAGCCGGATTCACGACCACTCCCCTAAGTTTCTGCCCCTGACGTGCCAGAGTTTTTTCCCGGGCTCCTCGTGGCAGGAGCGGGGGGGACTGGGTCGGGTCCCAAAGATAGGTCTAAGGTAAGGGTGGTTCAACAAGGATCCCAAATAATGCTCCCAAAAGTAGATTTGCCTTGCCCAAAGGAGGAACGTAAGTCTCACCAACCATGGCCACAGGGCAGTACCGCAGTTCAGCGGCATGTGAGAGCACAACAAGTTCAGGTTCTCAGGTAGGTCAAGATCCATCTACACACAGGGCATCTAGTAATCGCGACTCCTCTGGGAGTAGCTTCCTATCTAGTAAACTCAACTCCTCTGGGAGTAGCATCCTAGCACCTAGTAGGCTAGGTTCCATTCTGGACGAACGGTGTAGAGTAACTGAGAAGGCAACCAGCCTTACATCAGAGACAGTGAGGAGGAAGTAGAACATTTCGTGGCACCACCGGAGGAAGTAAAACGTTCCTTGACTTTACCGGAACATAGCGAGAAGGTAGAGAAAGCACGTACCAAGTCTCTAAAGAGAACCCGTAGTCAGTGTGTCACAGCCAAACATTTTGATAATTTATTACAGAAAGTTTTGCAGCAATGTTATGTGTCAAAAAGGTCTCAAAACACTCCCACAACGATGATGGGAGCTCCCCATATTGCCTCTGTGCTTCCGCTCACCCCAGCCAAAATTAACGTACTGTCCCCTCAGAATACTCCCATGGTTAACATGGGAGCTACCCCGATTGTTTTTGTACTACCACTCCCGCCGTCTAAAATTAGGATACAAAAGAAGTGGGTGAGGAGAGCTGGAGGGAGGCGAGAGGAAGGTGGAATGGTGAGGAGGGTGGCGAGGCTACAGGAGGAGGAAATCAGGGAAGAGTACAGGAGAGCAGTAGAAAGACGACTAGGTGGGTTCGACCTGGAAGATATGGAGAAAGTGGAGGAGATAAGCAAGGTGTTTAAGGAAGAGATCTGTGCAGCATATGAGGTGGTGTGTGGAGTGAGGAGAAGAGGGAGGGGAGTGAAAGGTACAGCATGGTGGACAGAAGAGGTAAAAATAGCTGTGGAAGACAAGAAGGAAGCGTATAGAGAGTGGTTGGGTAGTAGAGGGAATGAAGATTTGGAGAGGCAGAAACGAGCGAGGTACGTAGAGAGAAAGAGAGTACCGAAGGAAAGTAAGAGAAGAGTAGATGAGGAATTTGGAAGAAGTCTGAGTGTAAAATGGAGGGAGTGTAAGAAAATGTTCTGGAAAGAAGTCAAGAAAGTTAGGGAAGGTAGCAAGGGAAACAGTAAGAGTGTGAAAGATAAGAATGGGAGAATGCTAGCCGAGAAGCAAGAGAGACTCGAAAGATGGAGGGAGTACTTCAACGAGTTGCTAAATGTAAGGAATGAAGAGCCAGCAAACATAGTTGGATTTGGTATGGGAGGGAGAAGAGAAGTAGTGGAGGAGGAGGTGGGGATCAGGTCAGAAGTGTGGGAAGCCATGAAAAGAGTGAAGTTGGGGAAAGCACCAGGAACAGATGGAGTGTGTGGGGAAATGTTGAGGTATGGTGGTGAGATAGTGATCGAATGGGTAGGTAAGACGGGATAATTTCGCCGAAAATCGCGTATTTTGACGAATAGAAACTGACACAAATGGAATTTTTACATTTGTAATGTTGTATCTATACATTCAGCCTTTCTGCTATAGATGCCCAAAAAACAAAAACAAATATATAAGGTTTTGCTCATGCTGCCGATTTTTTGAAAAAGTTACTCTCGCGGCGAAATTAGTAATTTCGCCGCGACCTATTTTACGCATCATCTAGCTAGTAAACTAGATAACATTATATGATTAATGGCCAGACAAAACACTAGCGTGCAGGTAAAAGCAATGAAAACATTCACAAACCCAAACTGACACTAAACATGCCAATAAAAAAACGTTGCACGCACACACACACACAACTGAACAGGGCGGGCAGAGATGCAGGTATGTCACACGTGTAGGCCTAGGCGCCACTGTGTCTAGTGCGGGTGTGGACGTGTCTAGTGCGGGTGTGGAGTTGTGGACATGTAGTGCGGGTGTGGACGTGTCTAGTGCGGTTGTGGACGTATTTATTAGGCCTACGGGTGTGGAAGTATTTAGTGCGGGTGTGGACGTGTCTCGTGTGGGTGCGGCGTGTAGGTTGCTCGTGCAAAGTACCAGGCAGCAGCTGACGTCTACTGACGTCTACTGCCAACACTGTGTCACACGCAAACATACAAACCACCCACACACACCCGACCATACCGTCAGACGCGCCGCTAGCCCCGGCTCCAGGCCCCGCGAAACTGCAACAAAACCTAAGCCAAACTAGATCTACAACCTAAGCCAAACTAGCTATACAACCTAAGCCAAACTTGCTCTACAACCTAAACCAAAACCGCTCTACAATCTAAGCCAAACTTGCTCTACAACCTAAACCAAAACCGCTCTACAATCTAAGCCAAACTGCAGCCGTATCCATGCAATAGTTTCGGAGATATCGGCATTTGAATGCAAATTATTAGCGCCGCGGCGAAATTACCCCGTCTTACCCTATGGAAAATGTGCAAACTAGCATGGGAGAAGGGGAATGCACCCGATGACTGGAAGACTGGCATAATAGTCCCCCTATATAAGGGCAAAGGGGAAAGAGGAGTGTGTGGTAACCACCGAGGAATATGTCTTTTAAGCATAGTAGGGAAGGTATACAGTAGGGTAGTGATTGAGAGAGTGAGAGTGAGAATGGAGAAATGGATAGGCGACGAGCAGGGAGGGTTTTAGGAAGGGAAGAGGATGTGTAGATCAGATTTTTACCCTGAATTGTGTTGTGGAGAAATATCTGGAGAAGCAACAAAAGGTGTATGTTGCCTTTATGGACTTGGAGAAGGCCTATGACAGAGTGGATAGAGAAGGCATGTGGAAAGTACTTAGAATATACGGAGTAGATGGCAAATTGCTGAAAGCAGTGAAGAGCATGTATAAGGGTGCAAAGGCGGCAGTACGTGTGGAGAATGAGCAGAGCGAGTTCTTTGACCTGAGTGTTGGGTTGAAACAGGGGTGTGTGATGTCCCCGTGGTTATTTACTGTATATATGGATGGAGTCATGAAAGAAATACTAGGAAGAGCAGTGGATGTTGGTGTATCGCTGAAAAGGGAGGGAAATGAGTGGAAGCTGCCTATACTGCTGTTTGCAGATGATACAGTTCTGATGAGCGATAATGAATGGGAGTTGCAGGGTCTGGTAAATGAGTTTGGAACAGTGTGCGAAAAACGGAATTTGAAGGTAAATGCGGGGAAGAGCAAGGTTATGGTCTTCGAAAGGGGGTAAAGTCACAGAGTGTGAGGTGAAGTTGAACGGTCAGGATATGGAGATCGTCAGCTCTTTTAAGTATCTGGGCAGTGTGTTGAGTAAAGATGGGACTATGGATGAGGAAGTGCGGGAGAGGGTACAACAGGGGAAGAGGGTTGTAGGAACGTTGAAAGCAGTAACAAGAAATAGGGTGGTCAGTATGGAAGTGAAGAAGTCCTTGAATGACAGTGTGGTAATCCCGACACTAACTTACGGAAGCGAAGCATGGACGTTCGGGAAGAGACTCAGACCAAGAGTGAGAGCGGTGGAAATGAGTTACTTGAGAAGTGTGTGCGGAGTTACATGGAGGAATAGACAGACGAATGAGGAAGTAAAAAGGAGGTGTGGTGTGGAGGTAGATGTGCTTGAAAGTGTGAAAAGGAACAACTTGAGATGGTTCAGCCATATAGAACGTATGGAAAGCGAGAGATTGACTAAGAGGGTGTACGAGAGCGAGGTGGAAGGACAGAGAGGGAGAGGTAGACCGAAGGAGAGGTGGAAGATGGAGTGAGGAAGTA
Organism: Paralithodes platypus; assembly: GCA_032716605.1. Lineage (NCBI taxonomy): Eukaryota > Metazoa > Arthropoda > Malacostraca > Decapoda > Lithodidae > Paralithodes > Paralithodes platypus. Next base: position 46,488,395 of record CM064514.1, read on the forward strand.
TATGAATGAAGGCGGTGCTGGTTGGGAGGAGGGGCGTCAACTGACTGGGGACAGAGGTGCATGGGGGCGGTTCGTTCGTGGCCACCCCTTCGGGGATCACGGCGTCAGGCAATAGATAGATAGATAGATAGACAACCCCAGCTGCTTCCCCGGCTCTCATGCCATCCAAATTTAGTATACTGCCAAATCCCGTCTGTCCTAAGGCTAAAGTAACAAAGTCATGTCCCCTGGCATGTGCCAATACAGTAACCGCCTCCCAGACAACTCCTTATCGTTGTTCAAACCCAGCTTTCTATCCTATTTCAATAGCTAAACAGCTACACTGTACCACGCTTGCAAGAATCAGATTGTTTCTGGTTTCCAGTCCGAACAACCAAATCGGGGTCTGAGCACAGGTCTATTGCAGGGGAGATCCCAGTTCCTCGTGAGTGGGTAATCGAGACCAGTAAGAATAAGGAGTTCCGTGCTAAGGATGCACAGGGTAGAATTTTAAAGGTACCAATTAAGGCTATTCCCAATGTCTGGAATAATATTTTGTTTATGTACCTGCTCAGCTATTACCTCCTTCCCCAGGGGAGCTAAGTTGTCTTGAATGCTCCCGGCCTTACGGCGTACACGGTTATGATTCCCTCAAAGTAGAGGAACCGAAGTTGGTTACAACTCCGTTGGGTAATCAGGAAGTGCTCCTGGGGCAGGTAGGTCATGGTCCATGGGTGGACTGGGATAAGGAGGCTCAACAGTTTGCTATTGCTTTAACGTCACAACCCTCCCAAGCTATCCCTCCACCCAACCAAATTGAATTTGATTGGCTGAATCCTCAACCGGGACGTGTTCCCTCCTCCATTTTTGAATTCCTTGGGTCCCCACAGTTATCACAACGGGACTTTCAGGATCCCTTTAATACTCCCCCCCTGATTGATCTCCAGAGAGAGTTTATGTTACGAGATAATGCTCATAGACGGTTTACAACATTCTTACTCAGTCGACAAACTGCCCAGGCCATCTCTCGACCAGTAGAGTCTAAGACAGATCAAGGTATGAGTGAGACAATAGGGTTATTCCAACAGCTCCTTCTCCCCCACCCGGCGAGATCACTCAGGGACATACGAACAGCCTTGTTTGAAACTGTCCGTGCCAGGCAACACCTGAGACTCTTTATGGTGAAAGGATTGCCCGGGAATATTTACCACCGGGTAATCCTTTCTCCGGTGTTGACAGCTTCAGTAATGAACACGGAGACTAGGCAGGCAGTTCAACAGAAGCGAAATCAGTCATTAACCGCCGCATAACAGGGTAAGGGGGGATGGGTTATGATAACTACCAAGTTAGGGTACGACATCGGCCATCACCAGGCGGTCGTCGTTACCAAGCTCCACATCATCTTTAGATTCCAATGCTCTCTCTCTCTCTCTCCCGGGGCCTTGTGAAGGCGTGTGGATCCGAGGTAAGACTCCGTAGAACGCACCCAGGCAAGTGCCAGGGATCCCTACGGTCGTCACCGGGCTATGCCCCGGCGGACGTGGGCAGGAGCAGCAACACGGGCTTCCTAACAGAGACTCCGGCGACCTCGTTTACGTTAGTTAATCTTGTTTCTTTAGAGGTGGAGTCACTAGTCAAAGGGAAGTTTCCCAAAATGTTGTTGTTCCAGCCTAGCCAACGTACTATGTTGTCACGTCCAGAGTTACCTAATGCCACAACCGGACTATATTTGCATGCGACCGGTAGTACACCTCCCCCGGTGTCGAGATTCGCATAGTCAAAGCTCCTTTCACCCTTCAGGACATTCAATTGGTCATACAACAGCTTCCCCCGCAAGATGGTGACCTACCCTAGTGGATTAGTCCGGCAAACCTTAAGGCCACGGTAAAATCAAGGAATCAATAGATTGTGCTGCTTAGACAACTGCCAGGTAGTGGCGGAGTCGTTCAGTACCGTAAAGTGGGGTAACTTCGTACTGCGGTGATAACTTCGGACATCGGCGATAATAAGTAATTAGACATTGTCATTATATAATGGAAACGCTTTTTTTTTTTTTTTTTTTGTGGGGTCCGTTTAGAGAAATGGCAAAGGAAGAGCATGTAAAAGTCCTAGGAAACTGACATGAGTATATGTACACTAAAAAAATATTATATATATGACGAAAATATGTACATTTTTCGCTACCCTGCCAAACTTCTATCGCCCTGAAGAAATTTGTTTGTATGAATGATGCTGTGACTGATATAATTTTGTAGTAACATTACCAGAGACAACATCCACCAAAGGAAATGTGTTACACTTGTATAACGCTCTAGCTAGAACACTATCATTTAGCCGATTGTGTATTTAAAAAAAAAATTGCTAACTTCGGACATGGAACAAAACAATCGTTTGTTATTATTTGCCCTATGAAAATCATTCATAATACTTGTCCATCATTAACATGGTGGTAAAAGATCATATAATCATTCTCTGAGTCCAAAAACCCATAAAAATATGATATGCTAACCGATTTATGTATTTCGGATAATTCTCGATATATAATATATATAAATTAGGAGAGGCATATATCTTGTCCAAAAAATTTTGTATCTGCCGAAAGAAACACCAACAAATACGTTATACCTATATAAAAGCTCAAATTCATAAAAGTGTATATGCAGTGATATAGTATACATACCTATATATTTTCACTAGGCCTAGTTAATTTTCGAGTTATTGATTAGACAGCATTGGTTATTTTTCCTGCTCAATATTTTCTAAGAGTGAGCTCAATGCCTAACGAGAACAGATCCAAACAGAATATATGTTAAACATCGTATATATCCCCCTCCTATACTGATTATACAGGCCTAAAAGTATTGACTGTGCATTTTCCACTATAACATCGGACCGGAATAAGCAGAAATAATAAAATATTCATATAAAATAGTAGGAGCCGAAAAATGAATGAAATAAGGCCAAGAATCTTCGTCCGAAGTTCTCCTCCGTTTGTCCGGAGTTAGCCCAGCTTTCTTGGCAATCATTTTCCATAAGAAATCACCTATGTCCGAAGTTATCCATACATGTCCGAAATGTTAACTTTTCAAGCAAACTTCGGACATCATTTAGGATAAGGATAGCTCTCTTATTATAGGGGTTAATTTTAGGAGGCTTCCTGGATTACGGCACACTATCACCATACATCACTTGACCTAGTTAAATCTCTATAATGTGTTTACACTCGGGAGCAATTGTTAAAAAACATAGAAAAATTTCCGAAGTTACCCCATTTTACGGTACCAACAATGCCATGTCTATTACATTATAATTCATGTTTAATCCCAGTGCCTACAATGCCCATGTCCATGACATTATAATTCATGTACTATCCCTAGGGTTCAAGGTCAACTTGGCAAAGTCGCACCTTGTTCCCACACGGGTAATTCAGTGGATAGGGCTGGTCTGGGACACAGCCAATCTTACTCTCAGTCAGAGTGTGGACAACCGCAACAGATTTCCCAGGAAATTGTTTCGGTTTATCCACAGTCTGAACACGACGAGAAGGACGTGGGAATCCCTGGTCGGTTCTCTCAACTGGATTCAACTAACTGTGAAGTTGGGCCGGTTGAAAGTAAAGAGATTAATCTGGGAAGGCAACAAATGTTTTCCCAATCTTGCCGGAGGGAAAATTATGGACCATTCCTCCTTTAATTCACAACTTACTGTCGGTCTGGGCAAGGAAGGAAACATTGCACTCAATAATGACGTGTGTTTCTCCCCCACCTACGGTATGGGTAGACACAGATGCTTCAGGGACAATAGGCTGGGGATATCAGTCGAACCTAGGCCACCAGGGTCAAGGTCTTTGGTCCCAAGACGAGAACTCTCATATCAACAAATAAGAACTTCTAGTCCCTTTGTTTTTCTTTAAAACTCACGGCTCTTCTTTACAGGGGAAATCAATAGCCTTTCGAATGGACAATTTGAACTCGGTACACTGCATTCAAAAGCAAGGGTCAACGAGGTCTCGGAAGTTACTAGAATTGTCGGAACAGATCTGTGCTCTGGCCGAAACGTTGAGCATTCAGTTTCATGCATCTTACCTCCCGGGCATAGCGAACGTCTGGGTAGACGCTCTGTCCCGGAGACAGAGCACAAGAGTAGAATGGGCACTCAAGCAAAACATCTTCAATGAGATGATTGCAGAACCATACTGTCCACAAGTGGATCTATTCGCGTCCGAGGGAAACCACAGACTCCCTCTTCTTAACCCGCCGGGAAGTGACTTCGGCGGGGGTCCAAACGCATTCTTGGAGGACTGGAATAAATGGAATTACATATATCTTTTTCCGCCTCCAGACGCCTCACTCATGTGTCAAGTAGTTCACTAACTACGGTGTTACCGGGACTTAGTCTCAATGATCGCGCCACTTTGGCCGGCTCAGGTGTGGTACCACCAATTGAAAACGTGGTACGAGAACCCGGCGTCACTCCGGGTCTCGTACTTCCACTTGGAGACAATTGACAACCTAGAGACCTCACTGACTTTTGCCTTCTGGACATTCAAAATGCCAAATGGTTAACTCAGTAGGGAGAGTGTTACAAGTAAATTTCTTAATCAGTACACTATGTCTACTCAGTGGAGAACGTTCACAACCTGGATAGTAGAAACGGTGCAAACAGACTCATCAGTAGCTTTGGTATTTAAGTATTTAGGCTATTTGTTTGAACAAAAACGCTTTTCTGTAGTCACACTGAAGAACCACTTGTCTGCCATTAGAAACCCCTTTTACGACCTTACCGGTCTATCTATACCACAGGTGAAGGAGAAAGGGTTATGAGGGCATGTTTCAAACTGCACCCACTACTACGTCAGCTCATGCCTACCTAGTCACTGGACAAAGCTATATCCTTGCTTCATTTGCGCAAGTATAATAATGCGCCGGATCAGTATTAAAGAAGGCTGTGTTCCTTATGGCTTTGGCAACAGGAAACAAGAGTATCTGAGCTGACGGCGACGAGCAACGAACCTAATTGCCTCAGGTTTGGGAGACTGAATGAACACTTACATATCGCTCCGTCTCCCACATTCATAGCAAAGAATGAACATTGTGATCATGTGTTTTCAGAATTTACAGTCCCGGCACTCAAACGCGGACATACGCATCACTTTTTGTGCCCAGTGCAGGCTTTAATCAAGTTTATGAGGGTGGCACAACCTCAACAACCAGGCTTTTTATGGGTCAACAGCACAGGTATTCGCATCACGAGAAGGAAATTAGCTTCTTTACTCGTAGACGTCATTAGGGAAAGTAATCCCGGTGTAGTGGGCAGAGCCCATGACATCAGAAAGTGGGCCATCTCTCTCAGATGTTACAAAATTATTCAATTGATGACATAGCTAACACTAATCTGTGGGCTTCCAATCATACTTTCTTGACGCGATACCTGTCTGGAGCTCTGGATAAGCCAAAACTAACCTGTGTGGTGTTACGGCAGCGGGTCTAGTTAGTCCATGTGCTATTACTAATTAAGTTTAATCATAAAGGAGAAAAAGCAGGGGCGGGGGTGCTGGTAAGCCCAAAGACCCCTAGAATCCCTCCGCCAGATGATGTGATAAGGTCACGAGCTGTTATACTTAATAAGTCGAGCTGGTTCTACAGCTCTAAAATATTTGTTCTGTTTTGAAGATATCTATCATAGTTACAACTCTATAGCATAAAATATAGTGTACAAATTATATGGAATGTACAAATAGTTTTTAAGGACAGAAGATATAATCCAAGGATATATGTGTCTGTAGTAGTTGAACAGGAATACATGTATGTTCCTAGACAACAAATGTTATGGATCTCAATGTGAGATCTTATCATATGTACCTAGTCGGTCAAGTATAAGCAGATGTTCTTCGAAGTAACACACTGTTTTCTTTTCAAATTTTTTACTTTTATTGTATGTAAGCAATAAAGACTTTAATTGTTATATGATTCTTTGTCTCTACCTATGGTATTTGTTAAGGCCGCGTCAAATTTTTGCGGTTCGAGTGTATTCGGCCCGATAATCGGGCGACATCAGGTATGATTCTGGTATGTTCGAGTCGTTCTAGTCATGCTCTGGTCATCACCCGAATGTTCGGGTGAGTCGGCCAAAAGTTAGTGTATGCGTTAACTTTTGGGAAATCCTCCAGTGCGTTTGGGTCAAAAAACCGTTACAAAATCCTCGAGTCACCTTCGATTTACATTCGGCTTACATTCTACCATATTCTGATCGTATTCGACCTATTCGGGTCACTTTCGAGTAAATTTGTTTTAACCCGATTCATACCAGAATTGATCGAACCTAAGTGGACTTAGACCCGATGATGTAGACCGTAACCCGAATTAGACTCGATGCTCAGTGGAAAATTCCTACATAAACTTGTTCGAAAGTCAACTGTTACTCGATGCTGACCGGAATTTCAGGATGATGACTGGATGGATACCCGAATACTACTAGAAAATTACTCGATGCATGTCCGACATTTCTAATTAGACTCGATGATTACTCGATCGTGATCCGAATGACTAGAATGTAAGTCGAAGGCTAGTCGAAGCCAAGTCGAATCAAACCCGAACGCGAGCCGATGGGCGGAACCACGTGAAGCAGTCCTGTGTGCAGTTGGAGCGGCCCGAATTATCGTACACTGCCACCCACGCACGGGCACTATATACATTCTGGTTTCATTCCGGTTGGGTTCCTGACTTCGGGTGGGGTTCGGTTTTCATTCGGTTTTAAGTCGGGTTACTTCGGGTGTGATTCGGTTTTAACTCGGGTTGGTATCGGCTACTCGGGTCACCGTCGATTAGCTTTCGACTCATGGTCGATTCAATTCCGTTCAACTTCTGGTTAGTTTCGAGTAATATACGGGATAACATCGACTCGTATTCGAGACGCATTTGAGTCCCTCGGGTAGCATTCTAATTGCTTTCTAGTCATAGTCGGGGTACGAGTCTCATTCGGGGACTTCGGGTGAATTCGGGTGAAAAGTGCAAGTCATTGCCTTCGGGTTACTGTCGGGTCGCGGTCGACCTCTGTATGACGCGGCCTTTAGTGGTTTGATATTGTCACGAATGTCCCCCTCCAGTCTTGAGATATCAGGCATATCGTCAATGATGGAGGGGCCACTAATAAATTATAGGTTTGAGTCCAGGAGGGAAGAATGAAAACCTAATATTTAGTAGTGGCCCCGAAATCATTGACGATGTAGGGCCCTCCCTTCCATCCCCATCCCATTCGTTTCATGTCTTGAGTTTAGTCTTAATATGTCATTGAAGGAGGAATGGCGTCTCTGAGAGCAGCGTCAGGGATAGAATCCACGCAAAAAATCCACCGAGATGGAAAGCATTAATATAACAAGTTTTAAGTTAATTTTTCTTTTTTCTTTTTTCCAAAGTTTTTTCGTAGTGAGTACCCCAATCATAACACGATTCCATAAGAGAATTAGCGTTACACTTATGATGTAGGACTCTTTCTCCCCGCGGCGGTAGTTTCAAACGGGCTACCCGCGGGCGCTTGAAAGGGGACTATTATAGCAGAGTATTCACTTCCCGGTTATGTAATGTTTGAGAAAAGCCGAATAAATAGAAATGGAGGTGGTGTTTTACTTTATATCAAAGAGTTTTAACCCTACCCTCTAGTCAAAACCTCAAATTGTGAACGTCGACACATCTTTTGTGCTAATAAAGAATAATAAAGGTACAAAAATAATACTTGCGTTAATATACAGACCTCCAGCTCAATCAGTGCAAACTGACCAAGAAATTTACGAACAAATTGCAGATGTAAGTAACTCACAAGATACCGTAATTTTTTGGGTACCTGTGACCAAGTGGGGCGATACTCTTACTTCACACTCCGGACATGACTTGTATACGAACTTGCAAGAGAGTTCGCTTTATCAATTTGTTCGAACGCCGACCTGTGGTAATAACGTTCTTGACATTGTACTTGCAACAAAAGAAGAATTAATAGAGAATTTGAATGTTGGTGATGAATTCAGTAACAGCGACCATCTTACGATAACTTTCACTTTAAAGTTTACTAGTAACGAACCAAATAGTAGCATCGAAAAAGTCCCTAATTTCAAGAAAGCCAACTTTCATAAACTTAGAGCTATGTTTAAAGAAACTGATTGGAGCTTTTTAATTAACAATAATGACATAAATACATCTTGGAAGTTATTCGAAACCACTTACCTAAAAGCAGTACAAGACTGCATACCATCGAAAATACGGCGTCCAGGCCATAATAATAAGCCCAAATGGTGGAATAAAGATATTTCAAACTGTCTGCTTGCTAAAAAATTTGCTAATGATAGATTAAAATCCTCACAAAATGACGAAAAACGGATGAAATTTGTAAAGCTACGACACAAAGCCAAAAAGTTAATTAAGCAAAGTAAAAAGATCCTAGAGTTACATATTGCGAATCAAAGTAAAACAAACCCGAAAGAATTCTATAGTTATATCAGAAAGAAAAAAGTAGTTACTTCAACTGTTGGGACCGTTAGTCGATGAAAATGGAGAATACACCAAAGACGAAGTACAAATGAGTAATGCCCTCAATACCTTCTTTGCATCAGTTTTTACAACAGAAGACCTCAGTGATATCCCTACACCATCGCCGATTCAGATTGATAATTCAAATGTTCTAAGCAATATCACCGTTACAGAGAGAGAAGTATTGAATTGTTTAGATAAACTCAAGGTAAATAAAACGCCTGGACCTGATACAATCTCGCCTAGAGTTCTAAAGGAAGCTAAGGATGAGCTCTCCAAACCACTGACATTACTATTCAATAAATCCTTGCAGTCTGGAACTAGGCCTGATCTGTGGAAGCTAGCCAACGTAACACTGATATTAAAAAAAGGCAGCAAATCCCTACCCGGTAACTATCGTCCCATTAGCTTAACCTCAGTTATATGTAGAATGCTAGAAACGGTCATAAGAGACAGACTCGTAAATCATTTAGAGGAAAATAACATACTTAAAGATACTCAACACAGCTTTCGTAAAAAACGTTCCTGTTTAACAAACCTCTTAGACTTCTTCCAAGATATCCTCAACCTCTACGATGAGAGTAAAGCTGTAGATATTATATACCTTGATTTTCAAAAGGCCTTTGACAAAGTTCCCCACAAACGTTTACTGCTAAAACTAAAAGCGCATGGAATACAAGACGGTGTGTTGAAATGGATAGAAAATTGGCTCCGTGACAGAAAGCAAAGAGTAGTCATAAACGGTAAGGCATCTAAATGGACCAATGTAAGTAGCGGGGTACCCCAGGGATCGGTACTAGGACCAATTCTCTTTCTAATTTACATCAACGACATACTGTAAATGAGGGTCTCACCCGTACAATCTCAAAATTTGCTGACGATACAAAAATTGCAAATAGCGTACTCTCAAAAGAACAAGTTGACGATATGCAACACAATCTAGATAAATTGTCATGTTGGGCCCAAATTTGGCAAATGAGTTTCAATGCGGATAAATGTAAAGTACTACATATCGGATACCAAAATGAGAAAGCAAACTATTCGATGAATGGCACTCAGCTTAAAAATGTAAACAGAGAAACCGATCTGGGAGTAACAATATCGAGTAACCTAAAACCGAGTCAACAATGTTCAGAAATTGTTAAGAAGGCAAACAAAATAATTGGCTTTATTGGCAGGTCATTTGAGCATAAATTCAAAGAAGTTATCCTAACCCTTTACAATTCCTTAGTCCGCCCTCTTCTGGAAAACTGCGTTCAATCCTGGTGCCCTTATTACCAAAAAGATATAAACAAGCTAGAACGAGTTCAACGTAGAGTTACCAAAATTATACCTAGCCTAAAGAACAAACCATACGAAGAGCGTCTTAGAGAATTAAATCTATTTCCTTTAACCCAGCGCAGATTAAGAGGTGACTTAATTCAAGTGTTCAAAATCATCAAAGGCATCGACAATATGAACTGTAGTAACTACTTCACTATCGACCAATCTAATTACCCGCGGGAAAACGGTTGCAAAATTATTGGTAAATCTTTTAACTCACACGAATCTAAGAATTTCTTCTTCAATCGAGTTGTCAACTTGTGGAATGGGGTTCCCCGAGACGTTATAGACTGCAGCACCGTTGATTCATTTAAACTCCGCCTAGACAAATATCTCGCATCAAACCCGCGACTGACTGCGTTTGTAAATTAATAACTTTATTTTATCCCCCCCTCAGTTACTAACCCATCTGTCCCCTACTAACTTCCTAATCCTGCCACAGACATTAGTTCCCTTTCCAATGTTCCCTTACCCACTCTAAACCACTGTTTGGACACTTGATCCTCAGTGTTTTGGAGGACAAGTAGCCTAGAAGGGTCACTAGAACTGTTGTTGCTTGATTTCCTTTGTACTTTGTACTCCTTTGTACTCCTTTGTAATAGGCATATCGTCAATGATTTCGGGGCCACTACTAAATATTAGGTTTTCATTCTTCCCTCCGGGACTCAAACCTATAATTTTCGTTCTTGTTTGCACTTTTCTACTCGGCACTATCCCCCAAGTAAAAATTAACGGCCAAAATAATTTTTCGAGAACCTTCGAAAATGCGACATTTCCAAATTTTGAGCAGTCAAATCACGACCGACGAAATTGAGTTGCATACACCCTAGGATTGCTCAGGCTGAGCTTAAGTCAGTAGCATATTTTTTGTTTAATTCTAAGCACATTTGTACCCAGGACAGGGCTTACAGGTTTGGCATTTTCGACAATTGTGCAGTACATTAGCTAACAAAATGCGTATGCGAAGCCTAATCGACCTTATACCTCCTCAAATATCTAGGAAGATGTCCCTCTCAAGCTGAAAAGGGTTGACTAGGCCAAAATAATTTTTCGAGAACCTTCGAGAATGCGATATTTCCACAGGTACGGTCCTGTCGACATTTTGAGCGGTCAAATCATGACCGACGAAATTGAGTTGCATACACCCTAGGATTGCTCAGGCTGAGCTTAGGTCAGTAGCAAAAATATTTTTAAATTCTAGGAACATTTGCACCCAGGGCAGGGCTTACAAATTCGGTATTTTCGACAATTGTGCAGTACCGGTACATTAGCTAACAAAATGCGTATGCGAAGCCTAATCGACCTTATACCTCCTCAAATATCTAGGTAGATTTCCTTCTCAAGCTGAAAAGGGTTTACTAGAGTATTCTAATGCTATAATCTACACGAAAGCAGGCAGAAAACCGCAGCAGAAGCGATTCATTGGAACTCCAATGGATGCGCTGCACAAAACTGACGTTTACGCAAACTCGATTAATGCTCGTTTCTCATTATACCAAATATATATTTTCGTTCTTTTTTGCACTTTTCTACTCGGCACTATAATGTATAATTACTTAAAATATTTAAGCAAAACCTGCATGGGAAAATATATCTATAAAACAATCGGCGACAATACAATCTCAATAATACTTTGAACGAATAGAACCACTTGATATAATATGAATTTAATATGAAGGAGAATGCTTCATTGTTTAATAACGCAAATCGAAGAGTAGAGCAGAGAACCAACTGACTATTACTTAGTTAGTGAAATAGGACTTCAAAGGCTATCAACCATTCTGGGTTATTAAGACAGCACACTGTAAGTCAAAAATAGCGTCAGAACTGGAGCCCCTTTTCGAGAACTCCAGTCCCTTAACGATTACTGTAAGGCTGCGAGCATTTATAAGGTTACACCAATTCGAATCTGTTTGCACCTCTAAAGGCATGTTCTGAAGTATGAGCAATAATAAAGCATTATATCGTCTCGCTTGCGTTCGATACTGATTCAAATGGGTGCGTCGCCATTCATGCTCTTGACTGTACAATATACATAGTGGAGAGTTTTATAATCTCCATCATTTGACAGATAGAATATTAATTTCGCCCCATGATGGCACCTCACCTCAAAATACAGTGAAGACAAGTGGGCAGAGCGTGTTCATCTCATATCGAACAAATACTAAAGAAAACAACACAAAATAATTAGTAAAGAAGAACTTGGTATCGCCTATTTTTTAAAGGGTGCCGTATATTTCTACTAATTTCGTTTGTAAATGCGTAGGGTTTCACTATGGTAAGGCTTAACTATATGGCCAGGAATCCAAACGTCTGCCCTACAAATTGCTAATCAATACACCAACTCAATCAACCTAAAAGGCTACTTTATGGCTAATGTGGGAAGATTTTGCTACCGTGAAATTGATTATGCCCGCCAGCAGAAGTTACAAGTGTTTCCTAGGCACCTGTCTGTGTACCATTCTACCAGTTCTTCTAAATGATATGCCAGAAAATCTACACACCAATCTAGAAGGAATTTGGTGAAATCATAGAAGTTAATATTTATGGCTAAGGACTGACGACGCTCCTTTCCGCAATCCAAGAAAGCAAAAAAAAACAAAAAATAATGGAATTATTCCAGTGATACACTTGGTCGGAGGCCATCGATCATTATGTGTCCTGCAGGAATCAAATAGCATATACTCCATTACTATATTATATATATATTATGTCATTACCGTCACAAATGCATTATATGACAACTATTATAAAGCATATTAAAAAAAAAAAAATTATCGGTATAATTCTCCCTATCGACGGCGGCGTCTCCAAAATTGTGGGCTAAAACTCAAATTAGGCCCAGTTATAATTATATACTATATATATATATTATATATATACTGTATACTGTATATATATATATATATATATATATATATATATATATATATATATATATATATATATATATATATATATATATATATATACCGGTATATATATATTCCAGTGTTACGCCCGAAGTACCTCTGGAAATTTATAAAACTAATAATAATAATAATAATAATAATAAATAATAAAAATAATAATGCACATAATAATCTTGCCTAAAATTCTCTATAATACTTGTTGGTTAGTGAAGTACTTCACTTACGGGTATATATTTTGTGATACTTGCATGCTCCCCCAGCCTCACCCCTGAATATTAAAGTAAATAACAACTGTGTTTTATGAATCGAATTTACCGCAAAAATATACAAGGAAATATGAATAATGAAAGGATAAATATGATATCAATAATTTTAATCAAGCATTATTAACTTGAAGTTTCTCGTATAACCTCCGCTTATTGTTTGTCTGTATTTATTAATTGTTTATCTACTTACATTGTTATTATTGATTTGTTAAAAAATTCATTGTCTTGTTAATAGAGTACCGGTACTCTTTGTTTAAATATGTTGTTGCTTCTTAATATTTTGTAATTATTATATATTCACTTTTGATACTATCAGTTGCTTGACTTTGTGATATCCTTAATATATTTGTACTATAAATGTAGGTTATTTGTAGGGTAGCAATTGGTAGGGGTCATGTGTTCATGCTATGCTCACAGGTATGATGCGTCCGTTGCGTACGTGATTCGTCAATTTCGTACAGAGCACGTGCGTCGTCATGTGGCGTTCCGGACGAACACAACCGAACTCGCCGTATCTCATGCATTTGCCAATAGTATCTTGTATGTATATCCCGAACCTCGCGGGCACAACTTACGTACGCTACACACACAAATAATTCGTGGGTGGTTCGGCAAAAAGAAATATGAGTTTTGCTATTTTGTCGACGAATTTCCTTACTCTGCCGTACTCCCTGGGCAAACTCACGATAACATTGCCGATCTATTCCCGTATGGCACATTCGGGCAATACGAGAAAAAATACGGCTAAGTGTGACGCGGCCTTAGAACCTTGGAACAGTAAAAAGTAGGATATAAGTATAATATATAAATATAATAAGTATTAATGTAATAAAAATACATATACCGGTAATGATAATATTCATGAAGGCAAACAAAAAATAAGTTATCTGATAATATTCAAGAAGTATAAGTAAGAATTGAAATGCAATATGTACTTTTTCAAATGAGTAACTGATAATATAAGTATAAGTTTAATAATACTAATCAAGAAATACACAAAGGAAAACAAATTAAAACTATTAATTATTAAATTGATGGAATACATTAGAAATGTATAGATAGCTAATAATATTATTTGTTTCTGTCTGGGCCATGTGCCCTCAGATACTGTATATATGTAGCAGGTTTCTCGTGCTTGGTGCGACTGTGGTGCTTGTGGTATGTGTCATTCACGTGTGTCGTGCGTGTTGTGTGCTTCGTGTACGTACTTTATTCGCCCACAATTTGATTACATTATCGTCGTAATACTATGTGTTACACGTTCGTCGACCTGCATATTGAGTACTGGCGACGTCCGCACGGGTGCGTTCCCGGTGCGTCACACGTGTGTATGTACTGTAGTTCGTAAGGTCAGATTTATCGCCAAAATTTGCGCGTTGTTCGGCCAACATGTATTTTCGAGCACTTCGGGTAATACGAGGAACAATACGGCTAAGTGTGACGAGGCCTTAACTAGTAGGCATTGTCGTGGACCCCCAACCATGTTGAGTTAAACAAACACCATATGCCCGTCAATAAGTTTATATGCAAACCAGATAACACTATTTATCAACTCTGCGTAAGCAGAGTTTGGTATCGCCCCCCCCGTATAGTGGGTACCACATGAAAAAAATGTCTGTCGTCGGCGTTGTCGTTGTCATTGTCCGTCTGTCTCGGAACTCCTCCTAGACCGTTGGACGGGTTTTCACCAAATTTCACACGAACATTTGTTGCGTGAATGCGAACGTCAGTCAAAAAAATATTTTTTTGAATTTATGCAATAGTTATGATTTTAGGTCCAAAATATGGTTTTACCCCCCCCCCCAGCAATGATGGCGTTCTGGGGGCGAAAACATCTCGCTACGCATTTGCTAGGTTAAGTTAGTTTAGTTGGCATTAGAAGTGATGGTAGTAATAGTGAGAATGATGGTGATAGTAGTGATGATGGTGATAATAGTAGTAATGATGGTTGCAGTTGTATTGATGATGTTGACAGTAGTGATGATGATGACAGTAGTAGATATGATGGTGACAGTAGTAGATATGACGGTGACAGTACTAGTAGTAGTGATGACGGTCATAATAGTAGCGATGATGGTGACAAGTAATGAGAGTTGTAGTGATAATAATGACAGTAGTGATGATGGAAGTGACGATGGTGTGAGTATTAGTGATTATGGTGAGTAGTAGTGATGATGGTGAAAGTTGTAGTGATGATGACAATAGTTGTGATGATGAAGATCATAGTAATGGTGATGATGGCAGTAGTAGTGATGATGGTGACAGTAGGATACATGATGGTAATACTTGTGACAGTAGTAATGATGATGGTTATAGTAGTAGTGATGATGTTAACAATAGTTATGATGAGTGTAAGATGGTGGTGATGATAGTAGTAACGCTGGTTGATAGTTGTAGTATCAATGCTAGTAGTGATTAAGATGGTAGTGACAATGGAAACAGTAGTAGTGATGATGGTGAGAGTAGTAGTGATGATTGTAATTGTAGTAGTGATGATGATCATAGTAATGGTGATGATGACAGTAGTCGTGATGATTGTGGCGGTTGTAGTTATGAAGGAAGTAGTAGTGATGATGGTAACCCATCGCAGAGTTGGGTATGCCGTTTTGATTTTGGGCAAAACGGCACGTCTACTTTTTATATATATATATATATATATATATATATATATATATATATATATATATATATATATATATATATATATATATATATATATATATATATATATATATATGCCAACACCATATCTAAGCTAAGGCTTAAAATAACGCTCATATACTGTATGTTTTATTAATACTAACGGGTTGCAGTAATATATACGAAATACACTAGACATTTGTTAACTTGGCTAGGTTAATTCAGGTTAGTTTGAACGATATACCATTCCAAAGCTGTGTAAAATCGTCTAATGAAAGCCAGAATAATTTGTCAAAACAAGGGGTTAAGCTATGATAAATTTATCGAGTTCAAAGTGAGGCTTCAATAACTCAATTATGTATGAAACTACCGACTAGCAATTTGCCTTTAGAAGTGCAACAAGGAGACAGCCGGGCCCCCAATTCATCAACACTCCGGCAACTGGCGAGCCGTAATTGATCGACTCCGGTAAATTAGTGTGTGTGTGAAATAGATGGCGGGAGTATTGGGAGGTGACGAAAGGGTTAGAAGAGTATTTAATGCAACCCAGTTTTGACAATGGAGTATTCTGGTTGATCCCAGATATCTTTCTTACTCTTTATTTCCTTTTCTATGTTTACCTACATCTAGAAACCAATCCCAACAACCCACCCAAGAGCCCCCCCATAAACTTCAACCCCCCCACCCACATTGGACAATATACTTTTCTTACTTTCCTTTAGCCATCCATCCATCCATCCCTTCGATCAAACGGTAACACTCAAGACCAATATTAGTAACTATACTCTATATCTTTTCATCTGACGATAAAGTGAATCCCTTAGAAACTACTTTCTCGATACTTAATGGAAAAATATGAAACCACTATGACTGAATCATATTTAGACCAAGTTTATATAGGCCTAATTAGCACCATATTTCACTACAAACTGTTCAACATAAATGAGAAATCTTGATGGGATCTTTGCAAATTACCGTTAGTTGAAAAGAAACAGACTATAGTTACTATTATTGGTCTTGGTAAAGCGTATATTAGCCAACCTTGCCTAAACTAATTTATTGTACTCCAACCTATTCCCTATCTATATAAATGTAACAAGTCAATAGCGACACCAGAGCGGTTTTGCATGTATGTTGAAAGTCTACCAAATGAGATGCGGTGTAGCCAAATGTACGAATGGTTAGAACTAGGTTACGTAAAATATACTGGCGACCTGGGTAACCATGGTAACCTGGACAACAACAATAACAAGGGGGAGGGGGGTGGCGTTGTTGAAAGGCCCCCCACTTACCATACGACTGCGATGAGTCATTAGTTTCCACCCATTCTTTACGTCTCCACCGATTTTTACCTCCGTAGCGTAAACGAGCGGAAGGTACAGTTGGCCACAAGAATTTGAACCCCTCGTGATTATATGTATGGAAGGAAAAATATAATTATTGAATTAAGAGAGTGGTTTCTTATGCAGTAGTTACTAGTTAATTCCTTTGATCAATTAACGATTTTATACACAAAATAGTCGTGTAAGTCAATCATAATATTTCAAATTAGGCCTACACACACAGAATCACGAAGTGGCTACGCTTTCTTTACGTATATGGACAAGATTTGTTGACAAGCTATGTTGACGAGCGATGTTGACAACATTAAAATAAATTATCTAGTAAGATTGTATGACAAGATAAATTTACAAGATTCCATGACAATATAGGTTAACAAGATGAACTAACAATATCTGTGGACTAGTTTCTCATTGACAAGATTCAGAGACAAGGTTTGTTAACAATATTCAACAGCTGGACCGATTCTCTAGTTAGCAACTAAGCTCGCTCTGCTCGCCTCTAACCAGCCTCAGAGACCGACGGGTTCCAACTTATGTCAATCCCAGGATCCAGTTACCCCCATACAAGCCAGGTCACTCTCCTTAGAATCATTAGCGTGGGCACGGGCAATGCCTAATAGCCCTGCTAGGCTGACAGGACGCAGCCTATGTCACTCCCCTGGCCAAGTTATTCTCATACAAGCCAGGTCCTCCTCCCTAGACTCCTTAGCACGGGTAGGGGCAACGCCAGACTTGCCTTGCTAGGCATCAGAAGCTGACGAGCTCGAGCTCGCTCCGTTCTCCCTTAACCCCTAATTCACGGGGCGCGACATATGTCGAGTGAGAGAAAAGTGGCCTATCCCGCGGGTCTTGACTTAAGTCGCAAGGGATTTTGAGCACATTATCGGCTCTGAGAGAGCATTGCATGCGTTGCAAGGACCACAGGCGGGCTCTGACCGTTCAGCGTGGACCTTGTCCCGCCACTGACATCACCACCACACGTCTACATATCCCTCGTCTCGCTAGACAGGGTAAAATCTCCGGAAATTACCGTATTTTAGGGTTTTTGTACTCGCGTTGCAACATAGTTGCAAGTGAACCCGTTCTCGTACAAGGATGATTCAGGTGTAATTGGAAAGCTCTATTATCGCCCTTTCACGGATACATAATTGTATTACGCTCTGGCTCTTGTTTATGCATGAAAAAGAGCATGGAATGAAGCTCGTTTAGGGTAAATATGCCCGCCACACAGGTAGTACAAATTACAAATGTCCCCGTCCGACGGGTGTTAAGTAAGAACAACCGGTTATAATTTAGTGTATACTCTGATACTCTTAAAAAAAAAAAAAAAAAATACCTTCTCTCGGCGGCAACGCTTGGTAACCCTACTACTTCGAGCATTGGGGTTTATTAAAATAAATTTAACTTACAAAAATAAGAACATTATAGTACCGTTATACAAAAGCATAGTAAGGCCCCATCTTGAATATGGTGTATAATTTTGGTCTCCTTATCTAAACAAAGACATTGAGAGACTTGTTTCAGTACAGTGTAGAGCCACACAATTAATACCATCACTAAGAAATAAATAATATCATGAAAGATTAAACAAACTAAATTTGTTCTCACTTAGGAAAAAAAGATTGAGAGGTCATTAATCGAATGTTTCAAGATAATAAAGGGCTTTGACAAAATTGATGCTGAGTCACTATTCACAATCAATAATGGTTCATGAACTCCAGGAAATGAGATGAAATTAAAAACCAGTAGGGCCAAACTCGATGTCAAAAAAAAAAAATCACGTACAGTGTAGTCAACGAGTGGAACAAAAGGCCGGGGAAAGTGGGGCAATTTAAAACAATCAACACATTCAAAAGGAATCTAGACATTCATTTCGAAGAGGTTGGGGTAACATAAGTAAAAACAAATAAAAAAAAACACACAGATTAAGTATCAGTAGTAATATTACTTTCAAAATTTCTATCGGTTTTTTTTCCCAGCTGTATTTCATGCCGACCCTTGGTCGGAGGGAGTGGTAGGTGGGGAGAGTGCCTTCTGCTTTGCTAGTCTTACCTTCTATTTACTTGGAAATGTTGTTAGAATTAAGTTTGGACGGCCTAGTAGGGGTCGCAAGGTCTATGCAGTCTGTGTAACCTCAGAGGCCGATGCGACCGATGTGTTACTCCCCAGGTCGAGTTACCCCCAAACCAGCCAGGTCCCGTACCCTACACTAGATTCCTTGGCGTGGGCGACCATTGCACTCTTGGAAACCAAGAAGCAAAGAAACGACCACTAAAAGACTTATTAAAATATACATATATAAAATATACACCCCTTTGTATATTGTCTCTTAAAGAATTGTTTTGCCTTGAAGCATATTCTATCACCGGCATATCCCAAGTCAGTTCCTCGTAATTATTTTACACCAGTCATCGTTCATTGTTTCTCTCACTCTCACACTCTCTCTAATGGACGGGTGGGGAGATTGTAGGCACCAAGCGAGCAGGACAGTACCCAGGGAGGCCACATCGGCATATAAGGAGTTGCTGGAACTCCTGTTTCATTTGCCTGGCTTTACCCACTGTTTCTATTTATGCCTCACCCACACAGAAAGTAATCCAGCTTACTCTCGCAAACACTTCCTCCTCCTATTCATTTATCTACACTCAACAAGTACGCCACACTTCTTTCCAACACACCTAAACTACCTCTAATGTACCGTACCTTAGTTTGATTCTCTATCACTCTTCCAACCTTGGGGAACACACTTGTTACAAGCAGCTTTGCTTTTTGTCTCCTTCATGCACATACGAAAATACACACACACACACACACACACACACACACACACACACACACACACACACACACACACACACACACACATACACAGACGCGCGCACTCACACACACACATACATACACAAACACCTTTCACTTCACTCCACCTAAATTACTCATTGTTTCTCAAGCCCATCATTAGCGAAGTTGGGTTACTTTTGCTTAATCCATCCATTACTCTAGTTTGAAATGTAGAGAACTCATTAGAACACGAAAACGGGTGATGCACTATTTCTTAACCGCTTCAGGATACGATGATGCGTGTTTTCAATATATTCTGGCTATTATTAAACGATTGTATACGGTTTAGGAAGGATCTCTAGGAATCAAAGCGGTGAAAACTATCTTCATTAACCTTCTGATTTTCCAAAGTCCCTAAACTGATTAAAACAGTCTAATGAAAACCAAGATAATAGGAAGCAACACGTCCTCTAATACTGAAGGGTTAGTTGATACCTGGGAACAAAGGGAAATCAACAGCTTTCCTAAATAAAATTGAGTACGACAAATACTGTAAAGGTAGCATACAAAATAGAGAACAACGAAATATTCTCTAATACATAATTTGTCCACTTATGTTTTTGTTTACCTATGAAATCACATGATTATTGGAAATACAGTATTAAACATAGTTACAGTTAGATAATTATAGAATACTGTATTACACAAAGCCTATAAAAGTCGAAAAATATAGCACACTTACTCGACCTAGGGGGTTATGATATAGATTTTGTTTTAATTATTATTGATGATTTTCATTGTTTTTGCCATTTTCAATTAATGCATTTCTAGTTATTAGTTCGTTCCGTTAGTTTGGCGATTTTGAGACCTTTCGCCTAATTTTTTTTTTTTTCAATATTAAGACCTTTCGTGCCCTTTAGGTGTCGATTTTTTCCTGGCGAGCGAAAGCGAGCCTCTAATTTTAAAATGAACCGGCCTTTGGCCGGTACATTTGTACACATTTATCTTGAAAGGGGGGTCTAGGTTTTTTGTTTCTAAGCTTGATGGAGGTCAAGCGAGGACACTCAAAAATAAATTAATAAATACCAGTAAATATATAGACCAAAAACCAAGCACTACCCCCTTAACCAAACTCTACAAGCGAGTAAAATCCACACAGGCTCTAAGAGACGAAGAAAGAGTTGTAGAAATCTTGAATGGGTGCGAAGGGAGAGTGAAAGCCTTTGGTCAGAGCCAGGCA
The DNA here is from genome assembly GCA_032716605.1 of Paralithodes platypus. Taxonomy (NCBI): domain Eukaryota; kingdom Metazoa; phylum Arthropoda; class Malacostraca; order Decapoda; family Lithodidae; genus Paralithodes; species Paralithodes platypus. Next base: position 46,509,398 of record CM064514.1, read on the forward strand.
GAATGGACAAATGAAGAGGAATAATAGCATATACAACAAAGAAAGTAAACCTATATCCACCATAACATCCCGTTTTCTAACGCCATTAACCCTTTTTGTTTTATTTCAGCTACATTTATACGGTTTTATGAAGCTTATGAAGGATGTATGGAAGCTAAAATTATTAACTGAGATAGTCTATAGTCTTTTTCATTGGTAGACGTCCTTCCTAAGCTGAATAAAATCGTCTAATATTTGCCAGAATATAAGGAAAGGATGTTACTGGTACTGAATGGGTTAATGTATTTATCTAAATTCGTTTAGTGAAGGCGGTTTTCACTGCAATACAAATTAGGCATAAAGCCGGAGAGGGGAAGAAGAACGTGAAGAGACCATTAGGAAGAATGGAGAGAGTAGAATAGCTTACAAACACCGTGGAATAATGTGTGAAGAGCATTTATAAACCCGGAGTGGAGCATGAAGGAGCATTGAGCCGTGTAAAAGGACCCGGAGGAATGCGGGGAACAAATGGTAAAGTGGGGAGCGTGTGGATGGGCGTGAAGATCTCCTGTAGTAATAGGGATCGGCCATCTTTTCTTTTAGTTGTCATGTTGGTGCTGTATATAATTATCCAGCACCGGGGTGGTACAGTATTTTACTTTGGAAGTTTGGATCATGTAGAAATTAGAACCAAAACTCAAACAATAGATCTAGAACCAGTATTGTCTTATGTTCATTATGGGTATGGAGACTTCAGATTGCAAAGAAAGGCCAATGACACCAATATGGCGAACATTGGCCGAACTCTGATAATAAAGGGTTTCTACAGAGCACATGGGAGTGTGGAGGTTAACATGGACGGTGTGGAGACAGCAATGGCAATTAGGAAGCAGTATAGAAGATAAACATAGAGTAAGTCTGCCGAGAGCATGATGTAGCATGTACAGTAGGTGCATGGAAAAGTGCTAAGAAGAAAATTAAGCCAGGTCAAGCGAATGTCGGGGATTATGCCTATTGCAACGTAATTTAAATTTAGAGCAAGATATATAAGTCTGGAGAGACTATGGTAGAACGTTAATGAGTGTGGATATGTCTGAAGATTATATTTAAAAAAAAAAAAAGAGCGTAGTGAGAGCACACTAAATGGTGTTAAGGAGCATACTTATAGTAATTCAGGATATATAAGAGTGGAGAGAGAGTGTGTGAGTGTGTCTGAGAGAGAGAGAGAGAGTGTGTGTGTTGAGAGAGAGAGAGTGTGTGTTGAGAGAGAGAGAGTGTGTGTTGAGTACAAAGGAGTACAAAGGAAATCAAGCAACAACAGGTCTAGTGACCCTTCTAGGCTGCTTGTCCTCCAAAACACTGAGGATCAAGTGTCCAAACAGTGGTTTAGAGTGGGTAAGGGAACATTGGAAAGGGAACTACTGCCCTGGAACTAATGTCCGTGGCAGGATTAGGAAGTTAGTAGGGGACAGATGGGTTAGTAACTGAGGGGGGGATAAAATAAAGTTATTCATTTACAAACGCAGTCAGTCGCGGGTTTGATGCGAGATATTTGTCTAAGCGGAGTTTAAATGAATCAACGGTGCTGCAGTCTATAACGTCTCGGGGAACCCCATTCCACAAGTTGACAACTCGATTGAAGAAGAAATTCTTAGATTCGTGTGAGTTAAAAGATTTACCAATAATTTTGCAACCGTTTTCCCGCGTGTAATTAGATTGGTCGATAGTGAAGTACTTACTACAGTTCATATTGTCAATGCCTTTGATGATTTTGAACACTTGAATTAAGTCACCTCTTAATCTGCGCTGGGTTAAAGGAAGTAGATTTAATTCTCTAAGACGCTCTTCGTATGGTTTGTTCTTTAGGCTAGGTATCATTTTGGTAACTCTAAGTTGAACTCGTTCTAGCTTGTTTATATCTTTTTGGTAATAAGGGCATCAGGATTGAACGCAGTATTCCAGAAGAGGGCGGACTAAGGAATTGTAAAGGGTTAGGAGAGAGAGAGTGTGTGAGTGAGTGAGACAGTGTGAGTGAGTGAGACTGAGAGTGAGTGAGTGAGTGAGTGAGTGAGTGAGTGAGTGAGTGAGTGAGTGTGTGTGTGTGTGTGTGTGTGTGTGTGTGTGTGTGTGTGTGTGTGTGTGTGTGTGTGTGTGTGTGTGTGTGTGTGTGTGTGTGTGTGTGTGTGTGTGTGTGTGTGTGTGTATGTGTGTGTGTGTGTGTGTGTGTGTGTCTGTGAGAGAGAACATGAAGCAGCGTTGAGGAGCCTGGAGTTGGGGGAGCGGCCCACCAACTGTCGGCCGTGTGTCAACGTCATTAGCAGAAGTGACGATGCATAAACGCCGCCCTGCTCTCACTACCTCGCGATTTGCATACACAGAGGAGGGTGTTTGTGGTGTGAGGGGGGTTGATTTGGGGGTGGGTGGGGTTGATTTGGGGGTTTGTGGGGTGGTGGGTGGGTGCTTGTGGGGCGGTGGGTGGGTGGGTGCTTGTGGAGTGGTGGGTGGGTGGGTGTTTGTGAGGTGAGGTGTTTGGGAGGGTTTTGTGGGATGGGTGGGTGAACACTTGATTGTGGGGTGGGGTAATTGTTGAATGAAAGGTGTTGATTATGGGTAGGGCTTGGTTGTGGGGCTTGATTGTGGGGTGGGTGGGACTTGGTTATGGGTGGGTGGGGCTGGGTTGTGTGGTGGGTGGGTGTTTAATTGTGGTATGCGGTGTTTGTGGTGTGAGGAGGTTGATTGTGGGGCGGGTGATTGATTGTGTATATACTGTAGGGTGGGTGGGTGCTTCATGTGGGGTCGGGGCTGGAAAGTGGAAGAGGTTCGCTCGTGGGATGAGGGAAATAGTATTGGGGTGGGGATTTTGTTTGTTGTTAGGTTTGTTTGAGGGTTGAGGTACCGGTAGTGTGCTTGAGAAGGGTGGACATTGCGGGGGGGAATATTTGCTTGGAAATGGAGAAATCTGTAAGTAGAGTAGGGAGGACCACTATCTATATAGGCCTACTGTATCTATATCTATATACTGTCTTTTGATCTTGAGGACTATATAAGAGTTCGAGATGCTTCAACACGACATGATGGATTCTATAAACCGAACTTTTCTCTATGCGGTCGATTGATGTTTATGGGGTGGGGAATTGTACTTGTGGGGTGGAGAGGTGTATTTGTGGGGTGAGGAGGTGTATATGTGGGGTAGGCAGGTATGTTTGTTAGGTGGGGATGTGTGTTTGTGGGGTGGGGAGGTATGTTTGTGGTGTGGGGATGTGTGTTTGTGGGGTGGAGTGGTGTGTTTGTGGTGTGGGGAATTGTGTTTGTGGGGTGTAGCGGTGTGTTTGTAGGGTGGGGAGGTGTCTTTGTGGTGTAGGGAGGTGTGTTTGTATGATGGAGAGGTGTGTTTGTAGGATGGAGAGGTGTGTTTGTAGGGTGGAGAGGTGTGTTTGTAGGGTGGAGAGGTGTGTTTGTAGGGTGGAGAGGTGTGTTTGTAGGGTGGATAGGTATGTTTGTGGGGTGGAGTGGTGTGTTTGTGGGGTGGAGAGGTGTTTTTGTAGGGTGGGGAATTGTGTTTGTGGGGTAGAGTGGTGTGTTTGTAGGGTGGAGAGGTGTGTTTGTAGGGTGGAGAGGTGTGTTTGTGGTGTGGGGAGGTGTGTTTGTAGGGTGGAGAGGTGTGTTTGTAGGGTGGAGAGGTGTGTTTGTAGGGTGGAGAGGTGTGTTTGTAGGGTGGAGAGTGTGTGTTTGTAGGGTGGAGAGGTGTGTTTGTAGGGTGGAGAGGTGTGTACAAAGGAGTACAAAGGAAATCAAGCAACAACAGTCTAGTGACCCTTCTAGGCTGCTTGTCCTCCAAAACACTGAGGATCAAGTGTCCAAACAGTGGTTTAGAGTGGGTAAGGGAACATTGGAAAGGGAACTACTGCCCTGCCACTAACGTGGCAGGACTAGGAAGTTAGTAGGGGACATATGGGTTAGTAACTGAGGGGAGGATAAAATAAAGTTATTAATTTACAAACGCAGTCAGTCGCGGGTTTGATGCGAGATATTTGGAGTGGGGTGGGGATATGTGTGTGTGGGGTGGAGAGGTGTTTGTGTGGGGTGGAGAGGTGTGTTTGTGGGGTGGAGTGGTGTGTTTGTGGGGTGGAGAGGTGTTTTTGTAGGGTGGGGAATTGTGTTTGTGGGGTGGGGTGGTGTGTTTGTAGGGTGGAGAGGTGTGTTTGTGGTGGGGGGAGGTGTGTTTGTAGGATAGAGAGGTGTGTTTGTAGGGTGGAGAGGTGTGTTTGTAGGGTGGAGAGGTGTGTAAAAACGTCTTAAGATTGCCCAGCATAAAATCAAAATGGCGTCACCTAATAAAAAAGGTATTAAACTGTCAAATAGGTTTAGTAGATATCATGACTAATATATCAAGAGAGGGATGTGAAATAGATTATCAACATATAATCAGCTGCAACACTTGACCTAGAATATGATAGGGCCAGCCCCTCTCCTTTGAACACAGATTATAGGCATTTAGAGATATACAAAAAAAGATAAAATGCATATATTGTATTTAGATTAATAGACAGATATATAGGAGTGAGATTGATAGTGTCAAGCAGCGTGCGATAGATAAGTACAGTACAAACATAATAATCGGTAGAGAGGTATATCAATATAAAAATATTATATATATATATATATATATATATATATATATATATATATATATATATATATATATATACTGTATATATATATATATATATACTGTATATATATATATATACTGTATATATATACTGTATATATATATATATATATATATATATATATATATATATATATATATATATTATAGCTTCAAAGTGAGAAAAAGTCACACGATTAGATCACATTAAGGGATTTGTTGACGCTTGGACGCCACACACAAAAGCCTTATTACCTCTCTATGGGCTTGGTTTCCAAGTACTCCATTAATCTTAATATTTCACACAGTACATTAACATATTACAAGACCATTACTTAACTAGGCCGATTAATATACCCCAACTCTACCATTCACCAAATAAATTAAAAACGAACACCATACTAAATGAGATAGAAGGCGATATAGTGATAAATGGCTACGCGTCAATGCACCCCGTTTCCACAGACTTGGAAACTACGGGGGTCGGATGGTTCTTTTGTGGGAAGAACGCGGGCAAAAAAGGGGACGAAATTCGGACAAAAAGGCAGTGGTAAAACGGAGAAAATAATAAGATCCGAACATAAAGGCGACTATTGGGGGAAATCTCGGACATAAATCCCACCTCGTTCAAATGGTGGCAAAAAGGCCAAAAATTGAAGCGGTGATGCCATACGCGTTTCCCTCGAAAAAAATGTCAGCCCTCATCCAGATACGATTGCAAATTAACTGAACTATTATGATGTTCTCTAACTTATCGACCCATGCCATCTTTACCTATCATTGTCATTGTATTTACTTATTGATAATGAAATAATAGCTTAGCAAGAGGGCAAGGAACGGTATTGGCACCTCAAAAATTCGGCCTCGTCAATATGGCTTTTTGGGTATGACAGGCGAGAAGTGGAAAGTGGATTATATGGGAGGTTATCTTTCTATGGCTGGGGGGGATATGGATATTGAATGGTAAAGCCCCGTAACACAGTTGACTTTATTACTGTTTGGTGGCCAGGGTGGAAGGGTTCCAGCTCTCTTTCAACCCCTTTGCTTGTCTCCAAATAATACTGCTTGATGAGAGGAAGTTGAAATTCTATTTACCTATTTGATTATTAGGCTATATTATATTGATAATGAATGTATGTAGTTATATATACTTTCACCTAAGTAGGTCTTTCTTAAGCTGATTATTATCGCTTGACGATATCAACACACAATGATATAGAAATATATAACAATGTAAATAGGCACGATAACACATGTTAATTAAATCATTGGTAGTAGCCGTCAACGAAATACAACGAAGTTCTCAATTATGGGTCACTTCATCGAGATAATATTTATTAGATAGTTCTTCTCCTATGCAATTGTTTAATAGCTGGAAGATCCTATTGCACAGAAAGCACAAATTACCCAAATAGTCAATAATTCTACTGGATGTTTAATGTTAGTTAGCTCCGAGTTATAGATGTACGGTATTATACCAGCTTACTCTATTTATCAGCACTAAGCTATGGAAGTTGACAGTTTTAAAGTAAATTCGAGATTTCCGTAAATAATAAATAAGTATTAAGTAGACTACAACAGTAAGACATGTTTGAGTTACGTGAGGAGAATTATTTTTCTTCTATTTAGCCTACACCGTCAACTAAAATGGGCTTAACCCATACAGTACCGTACCAGGGATGTCCTTTTTATCATATTCTGGTAACTGTTAGACGATTTTATTCAGCTTAGGAAGGACTTCTAGCAATAATAAGGCCTCGGACTATCTCAACCAACCCTTTTAACTAGAACAGATCCTTTCTAAGCTGCATAATATCGTCTAAATATAGCTAGAATAAAATAGAACACACGTCGCTGGTACTCAAAGTGTTAAGGAAGGTAAGGTAATTAGTGTCCACGATAATATGCCCATAGACATGTATAGTGGTAAGACTAAATCCATGTAGCCTACTGCAAATACTCTCTCTCACACACTCACTCTCAGTTACACAGTTAGATTTTCACTCTATTAACCCTTTCACGCATATGACGCGATTTTGAGCCTATTGGGGATACTTTAAAGCCTTTGTTACCATCAGGGGTATTTATAAACCTTTAGTTTAGTTACTTCAACCTCTGCAGTTGTCTTTGAGTTAGCTGTGGGCAGAAAACTAATTTTGGAGAGGGTATAATAAGAGTGAGAGAACTATGTTTCTTATTGCTAATCTGTCAACTTCTGCGCCATAAATGCGTGAAAGGATTAAATGCAAACACACACTCATTTTCCTCTCTCTCTCTCTCTCTCTCTCCTTTTTTTTTTTTTTTTTTTTTTGTACGGTAGTGTTAACTCTCCCTTTTTACATTGATCATGATAAATGTTGTTTTTGAAAGAACCTTCGTGGTTATGGTATTCAATGATCTATATGTATTCGATGACGTTCTTATATAATACTTATATCTGGCTATCATTTAGCCGAATTATTCAGATAGAGAACGATCTCGGAGGAAGTAAGTGTGTGAGAGAGAGAGAGAGAGAGAGAGAGAGAGAGAGAGAGAGAGAGAGAGAGAGAGAGAGAGAGAGAGAGAGAGAGAGAGAGAGAGAGAGAGGAGAGAGAGAGAGAGAGAGAGAGAGAGAGAGAGAGAGAGAGAGAGAGAGAGAGAGAGAGAGAGAGAGAGAGAGAGAGAGAGAGAGAGAGAGAGAGAGAGAGAGAGAGAGAGAGAGAGAGAGAGAGCATAAACAAAGGTAAAGGGGGAGAGGGGGGGGGGACATTTACAGAACGAATTTTCCGAATACCTTCAATTTACAATGTTTTTGCTGACATCCTACTCCTAATGTACGGTACAATAAAAATTAACTGTTAGTGACACAATGAACTCCCTAAGATACAGGATGTGAGAATAATGTAACATGGGATACAGAGAGACTGTGAGACAGACACACAAAAAGACAAGACAGAATATACAGATATTCAGACAAACAGACAGACACCGATAGCAAGGCAGACACAGAGGTAGACAGGCAGACACAAATTGCAGCGTTTACATGCGTGTAGTACAGTAAGGGGGGTCGCCGGCTTTTTTTGTCTTTCTATCCTATTCTCTCTTTCCCTGGCTTGTATCCATTCGGCCCCATTCAGCCAACTGTTTTAAGACGTTTATACCCATCCAGGTGTCGATGTTTTCCTGTCGAGCGATAGCGAGCCATCATTATATGGAAAAATCCGGCTTCGCCGGAGACATTTTTCTATCAAAAAATGTACAAATTTAGCTTGCTGTCAAAACAAAAAATATATATAGGCTATGCTGGCTCGCTACCGCTCGCCAGGAAAATATTGACACCTGGATGGGGATAAACGTCTTATAACAGTAGGCTGAATGGGGCCGAATGGATAAAAGCCAAAGAGAGAGGGAGAAGGAGAAAAAAAGCGAGGTGGGCTCCCTTAACATAAATACAATCCGCTGTTTATGATAAAAGGAATGAGAATAGTGTGACGTGGAGGAATAGGTGGTTACTTGATCGAGATAGTGAGGCTTGGAGACAAACAAGACCGAGATATACACAGACACATAGAAGGATAGCTAGGCAGGCATATGGTTAGCCAGACAGTAATTACAACGGTTACAAGCTTACACGATATACAGGTAAATATACAAAACATAATGATCTGAGTATTATGTAACGTGTGATGATGATAAATGGGAGGAAGATTTGTTCCTTGGTTAAGATAGGGAAGCTTGGAGAGAGACAAGCATAAAGATAAATATATATATAGAGAGAGAGAGAGAGAGAGAGAGAGAGAGAGAGAGAGAGAGAGAGAGAGAGAGAGAGAGAGAGAGAGAGAGAGAGAGAGAGAGAGAGAGAGAGAGAGAGAGAGAGAGAGAGAGAGAGAGAGAGAGAGAGAGAGAGAGAGAGAGAGAGAGAGAGAGAGAGAGAGAGAGAGAGAGAGAGAGAGAGAGAGGGGGGGGGAGACAGAATTACTAATGGCTATGGATATACAGTATTTCAATGTATTACATGCAGAAACGGAAGACTAAATGAACAAATAAGCACTCAAAAGTATAATTGTAATTATACTGCATGCTCACGTAATCAATTATAAAATGAAGTGGATGATAATGATTAATACACCCACAGTACTGACCACTCAATAAGTGATCCTCGTACTACTAAAGTTACCATAGTTAAAGTGCGTGATCAACAATAACAGTATTAACACATTACTGAAAAAATATCTTGCTTTCTCCATTGTTCACTTTAAGACTTCTCACGTATTAAATTATAACAATAATTCAGGAATATAATTATGTAGGATATAATGCCAGAGATGAGACCGAGTATGGTGAGATCTCTTATTACCATTAGATCGTGACATGGAAAGAAATATTACTCTTGCATGAAAATAGAAAGAGATATGTACTATAGTGAAAGTTTGGTGTCCAGACTGTATAAGCTCGCTGGGTCCAACTTCACATTATATTCGGATCGTAAACCCCGGCCCTACTCACGTTTCCACCATAACTAGCCAATCAGAGGGTGCTGGTTCCCTCCTATAACACCCTCACCTTTGGCCATCACCGAGTACATCATAAGGTGGACTCACTCTCACTCTCACACACACACAATAACTCTCACACTCTTTCGCTCTCTCTCTATCGGTGTGTGTGTGTGTGTGTGTGTGTGTGTGTGTGTGTGTGTGTGTGTGTGTGTGTGTGTGTGTGTGTGTGTGTGTGTGTTTGCCTTAGGGTGGGTGTTTGACTGTATCTCTATATGTTTCATATATCTATATTAATTTCAACTCTTTTCACGTGTGTGTGTGTGTGTGTGTGTGTGTGTGTGTGTGTGTGTGTGTGTGTGTGTGTGTGTGTGTGTGTGTGTGTGCGCGCGCGCGCGCGCGTTGTCTGTCTGTATGATAAATTAAATCGACCACTCCACAGAATACAGGGACTTCCACGATACAATACCAATAGATAGTTACTAGACCACCACACATTCACACACATACTACAAACATTGAACTGGATTTATCGCTCACAGTGTCTTATCACTGGCAAATCTCATGCACTATCGTTGTATTAGAAAATGTAAAAACAAACAAAAACATAAAATATTCGTTCATTACGATGCGCCATTTAAATTTTATTCTGGTTAGCATAATTATTACATTTTTAAGTTACATAAGGAAGGATTTATCGTATTCAAATACTTTTTACTCGCACATATCTTTAATAAAATGCATAAAATCGTGTCATAAACGTCACAATAAAATAAAGAAACAAATAATCATCCTGAACAGTTTAAGAAATGTTGCTGGAATTATAGTTGAATCAATGAGTACGCCACTGAAGATTTGCATAGCACATGTTAATCTGAAGCATATCCTCCAGGAAAATTTCCTACGAATTCAGGTGGGCTACTAAAACTAATTGGACACAACGCCAATGTATTTGATACTATCATTGAGCACGAGTGATAACGAATTAATGTGCTTTTATATACGTGGAAAATTATGTACAGCACAGTTATCTATTTTTTAAACTATGAATAGGATTATATAAAATACAAAAGAACAACAACAATATTGTAACTCACTCTCTCTCTCTCTCTCTCTCTCTCTCTCTCTCTCTCTCTCTCTCTCTCTCTCTCTCTCATACACACACACACACACACACACAACAAACAATGTCTACGAGAGGTCTTTCCCTAGTTGAATTTTGTTTTATAATTATTACAGGATTTGATGCACCTATAAATGTTTGATATGCTTATTAACGTACTTATAGTGTTGTCAGTCCGAAATAACGTCTCGCAACCAATTTCGACAATCCAGAAAGTTGATAGACTGTTCACATATATTTTCATGATTATTATAGTCCTTTGATTACTGCATTTACAGATATTCGGAAATTCCATTTTGAAATTATTAATTAACATACAAAACGTCTATGAGACTCTGGATTGTTGAAATTGGTTGAGAAAACGTAATTTCAGACCGACAAAAGAAATAGTGCAATAAATTTGTGTTAAAGGGGATACCTTAAAAAAAATGTATGCATACATACACATACATTATACACTGTTTTATATTAAAAAAAAAAAAATATATATATATATATATATATACAGTATATAACAGTGTATAATGTATGTGTATATATTCATAACAATTTGTTACGGTATCCCCTTTAACACAAATTTATTGCACTATTTCCTTTGTCGGTCTGATATATATATATACAGTATATATACATGCATATACGGTACTGTATATATATATATATATATACAGTATATATCCCGGAATATATTAATTCTCTATACGTATGAATGCTTTAACACTTTCGTATAACGAATTTCATTTTTTGCTTGTGTGGGTTCACAAAAATCGGTTTACTTGTGAGAATGCAATTTTTTTCAGACACATAACAGACTTTTGGGGACATTTCAAGTAGCCACATTCCCACCTTTAATATATACACTTTACGGGAACCGTTGAGAAATTATTTATTCCGGAAAAGCGAGAAAAAAAGTGAGCAGTTTTTGGATTTGGTGAGGGAGCGTGAGAAACGAGGTAGCAGGGTGTATTGGAAGGGTTGGGTGGGCCTCCTCCGTAACCCGTTGGAGGCAGAAAAAATGTCAACCCTTCTCCTTTGGCTTCCAGGTTCCGGGGCGGGCAGGGACAAGGCTGGGAAGGTCACACACACACATACACACAATGTCATACACACACGCACACACATACGCACACACATACATACACACACACACACACACAAAGGGGGTACCGGTATGAGAAGTCCTATACAGAACTCCACGATATCAAAACATCTCGCTACCTGAACAACTTGCTACCAAAAATGAAAATAAGCGAAAGAAGTAGCAGTAGGCTATATACCGACCGTACCTTACCAAAAATTAGGTTAGGTTAGGTAATGCTAACTAGGTCTAATCTCTACGAGTCACAAATGTAATAAATACAGTTGATAATCTAAGATGGTTTTGAGATGTACAAAGTAGTACAGAGGAAATCAAGCAACAACAGGTATAGTGACCCTTCTAGGCTGCTTGTCCTCCAAAACACTGAGGATCAAGTGTCCAAACAGTGGTTTAGAGTGGGTAAGGGAACATTGGAAAGGGAACTAATGTCCGTGGCAGGATTAGGAAGTTAGTAGGGGACAGATGGGTTAGTAACTGCGGGGGGGATAAAATAAAGTTATTCATTTACAAACGCAGTCAGTCGCGGGTTTGATGCGAGATATTTGTCTAGGCGGAGTTTAAATGAATCAACGGTGCAGTCTATAATGGCCCAATTTGTTTTCGGTCATTTTCACCATTTATACAGTGTAACTAAAGGGCTATATATTAGATAATTACAAACACATGTTTAATTAAATCTAGATAAGGATAGGTTATGATGTAGTAAATTGTGTCAACCCTCTGGTTGTAGCAAGATTTTCAGCTATCATGATGTTAGCATTTAACAGGACACAAATCCTTATCCTGTCCAGTATACACACCCTATCGTAGACAACATTAATTATACTCTTAAAAAGGTTACTTCAGGACCCTCTTCTCCCTCACATTTAGCATCATTAGTGTTGATATTTTACGACATTCGTCCCATTAGTTTGGCGATTTTTAAACCTTTTGTGCTCAATAGGTGGCGTTTTGAGAGTGAGGGTCCGAGTGTGGGGGGTCAGACTGTAAAGCGCAGAGGCGAGGCGGCTTCAGAGATGGGATTGCTTCGAGCCGGGGTGCTTCGCATGTCTCACTCCATAGACTGGAACAAGACCTCACGGGCCTCACCGTGTTCAGCGGTAGAGTGTAAAGGCTATCAGCCTATGCCCGAGAGGGAGTAGTTGGAATATAGGAAAAAAAAAAAATAAAAATAAAAAAATTTAGGTGTCGATTTATTCCTGGCGAGCGATAATGAGCCTGCAATTTAGGAAGAATCGGCCTTTGGTCGGGGCTTAGACAAACGTGTAAAGTACAAATGTACAAATTTATCTCGAAGGCGGGTCCCTTCGAGATAATTGTGTACATTTTTCGGTAGAAAAATTACAAATCGACACCTAAATGGCACGAAAGGTCGTAATATTGACAAAGAAATGGGTGAAAATTCTTAAAATCTCAAAACTAATGGGGCTAAGCATGAGGGAGAAGGGAGTCCATAAAAAAGCAAGTAAACCTCTCATCCACCCCCACCCCCCTTAACAGAAGTACATTTGGATCAGGTAGAAAGCGCTTACATCCATATATAAATCCCTTTGGTAATATTTGTACAATTAAATATATATATACGATGTTCTTGATATTTTTATGAGTGACTGTACAGTTTACCCCTTCACCTCCATAGCGTAATTTTCATCTTATTCTGGTTACCTTGTGACGATTTTCTTTTCTTTGTAATCTACCTATGCGACTCAAATGGGCAAATACGATCTCAATAAACCTTCTTAGTAACATAGGTCCTTCTTAAACTGCATAAAATCATCTAATTTTAGCCAGAATCAAAGGTGTCATGGTGCTGAAGGGGTTAAACATTGGCTGGAGCACATAATTGTACAGTCGCGTTAACTCTATTGAACGATTGTATTCAGCTTAGGAAATACGTCTCATTTCAAGGATTTTAATACTGTACTACCTAGAATAACTACCTGGATAATGATGTTTTATTGATTGAATTTGGGCTTATGAGTAGACGATTTTACTATGATTAAGGGGAGATGGTTCACTTTTTGGGCGATTTTTGCATGTATTCATTATTTTTCTTGTTTCCTCCCTAGACTTCCATCAAATTTAAGAAAACATCCATTAGATCCCCCTTCTAGATTAATTTGTAAATTTTTCGGTAGAAAAATTCTTCCAACATTATAGGCTCACTATCGTTCGCCAGGGAAAAAATCGACAACTAAATAGCACGAAAGGTCTAAATATTGAAGAAGAAATGAGGCGAAAGGTCTTAAATCGACAACTAAATAGCACGAAAGGTCTAAATGTTGACGAAGAAATGGGGCGAAAGGTCTTATAATCGACCAACTAATGGGGCAAACATCTTAACATCTGAAAACTAATGGGGCTAAACATGAGGGAGAGTGGTCCAGAAAACCGGCCCATCCTCACTTAAAAGGTTAAAAAGTTGTGTTCCAACTTTACAACTTTAACTTGAATCCTATTCCATTACTCTAGTTTTCGTTCAAACAATTAAAAATGGAACTGTATTAATTTTGAGATTAATCTCAAGCCATTTTATTCGCATACTTATATAACAAAGCAATACCTTAGCCTTGTTCAAACAAATAAGAACATTGATATAATTCCTGGTAAAACATGAAAAACTTGTATTCACATTTACGCTAAGTACAAGGGACTCGAGTTCTCGAAAAGGGGTTGATAGCCTCTGAAGTTTTATTTTAATTAACTTAGCTAAGTACCACCAAGTATCCTAGCTTTTGTTCAATTAAAAAGGGCATGGCTATTATTAACAGAAGAATCCCAAGCAGCTTCGTTCACATATCCACATAACAATTCAATAGACTACCTCAGTTTCGTCGAGCCCCGAGAACAAAATACCCTTTCATTAGATTTTGTGAATACGATCCCCATAAGGAGCCCAGTGAAGGCCGCCCATTGCTACCCGACACCCGGGCCCTGGGCTGAAAGGGATTTATGGAATACATTACCACCAGGGGATTAGTATAAAAAGAGAAAAAAAAATCCTTAATGCACTTTGGAATTTCTGCCTCTCCTTTTCCCTTATTCAGCAGTTTAAAGGAAAATGGAGGTGGTTTTTACATAGCCCATTAATTTTGCATTATTATTATTTTATCTTATTGTTGTTATTATTATTATTATTATTAATATAACTTAACCCTTTCGCGCACAAGGACGTGATTTTGCGCCCTTTCTGGGATACTTAAAACTCTTTGTGACCGTCAGGGGTGTTTAGAAACCTGAGCAGTTGTCTTTGAACGAACTGTGGGCAGAAAGCTAATACTGGAGAGGAAATTATGAGATTAAAATAATTCTCTCTCTGAATACTACATGGCAACCCCCAGTGCATGAAAGGGTTAAATAAGGGTATTGTTGGAATAGTCACATAAATAACCTTTGTTAAGTTTTCTGCCATTATCACTTTTAATGTTGACAAAAGACTTGAGGCCGCCATGCCAAGATTGGTAATATGCTGGCTTATGAGAGGTTTTTCAATTATATATGGCCTCGCTTTAGATGTAACCTGAACTACATAGACAAATATCGGTTTTATGAGGCCAGTGTGTGTATAATGGACCCCTTGATGCCGTAGAGTAATGATCTGTTAATAGCAATACAAGGAGAGAGAGTCTCTCTCTCTCTCTCTCTCTCTCTCTCTCTCTCTCTCTCTCTCTCTCTCTCTCTCTCTCTCTCTCTCTCTCTCTCTCTCTCTCTCTCTCTCTCTCTATCTCTCTCTCTCTCTCTCTCTCTCTCTCTCTCTCTCTCTCTCTCTCTCTCTCTCTCTCTCTCTCTCTCTCTCTCTCTCTCTCTCTCTCTCTCTCTCTCTCTATCTCTCTCTCTCTCTCTCTCTCTCTCTATCTCTCTCTCTCTCTCTCTCTCTCTCTCTCTCTCTCTCTCTCTCTCTCTCTCTCTCTCTCTCTCTCTCTCTCTCTCTCTCTCTCTCTCTCTCTCTCTCACACTCTCTCTCTCTCTTCTCTCTCTCTCTCTCTCTCTCTCTCTCTCTCTCTCTCTCTCTCTCTCTTCTCTCTCTCTCTCTCTCTCTCTCTCTCTCTCTCTCTCTCTCTCTCTCTCTCTCTCTCTCTCTCTCTCTCTCTCTCTCTCTCTCTCCATAAACCCGCACACATCAGCCTGGCTATAACATGCCCGTTGTTCTCTTCTCATATATCTCCTTAGATCGGATGACGAATTTCCACAAATAAATTTTGAGGGCTTGCGCAAAAAAAAATCACTTAGTGGTAACACATGCAGATGATTAGGCTATACTCCCATCTCTTATTTTCACTGCACACTTGAGTTTTGTAATTTGTATTGGCCTACCGCCAATTAGCCATGAGTTATAATGTAAATGT
This sequence comes from Paralithodes platypus, assembly GCA_032716605.1. Taxonomy (NCBI): domain Eukaryota; kingdom Metazoa; phylum Arthropoda; class Malacostraca; order Decapoda; family Lithodidae; genus Paralithodes; species Paralithodes platypus. Next base: position 46,525,068 of record CM064514.1, read on the forward strand.
CGTTATCTATGTGCAGTGTGTGGAAAGGGTGTGGGCGCTAACTCGATTTGATGTAGCATCTGTCTATGTTGGGTACACCATGGGAGTAAGCGCTGTAGTAGAATAAAAGGGCCCCTGCCGAAGGATAAGTCAGAAATAGAGAAATTTGAGTGCGTAGTGTGCAAAGGCGAGCTTGTGTTAAGTGATGATCCTGTGGGAAGTTCAGAGAACTGCGGCCAATTCTGAATGCCTCTCCCCCTGAAGGGAAAGGTGTATGCCTCATGTGTTAGAAGTGCAATGACGTATGCCTCAGAAACATGGGCCGTTAAAGTAGAGGATGTCAACAGAATGGAACGTAAAGACATGAGAATGGTGAGATGGAAGTGTGGGGCCAGGCTGCAGGATATAATAACAAATGATGAGTTGAGGAGACGTTTAGGTACCGGTATAAAGAGTAAGAGTATTAGCGAGGTGATGCGTACAAGTAGACTGGGATGGTATGGACATGTGGAGAGAATGGATGAAAAAATTGGGTGAAAAAATACAGGTCTGTGATTGTGGAGGGAGCTGCACCAAGGGGTGGACCGAGGAAGACCTGGGATCGGACTATACGTGCCGATCTCAAATCCAAAAACTTAGCAAGTGAAGCAGCCCTAACAGGGTTGCCTGGAACGCCGCCATTAGGACAAGAGACTGAAACTGCACGTATGTGTGGAGCACTCAGTTTTAAAATTGTATGTATGTACAGTATAATTATGTCTTATCTATCTATCTGTCTATCTATAAATCACCCTCCAAAATACGTCAAAATCCCATGTTTAAGCTTTCAATTTGGCTGTCCACCTCATGGGTCATTCAGCTTCACCTAAGCCTATGCAAACCCTCCCAATTTCCCTGAGAGAGAGAAACGCCCACGAGTAATAACAATGGCGTGGCGGTGGGCGGGGTAAACATATTAACCCTTACAGTACCGGTGACGTCTTTTTGTTTTGATTTCAGCTCCATTTAGGCGATTTTATGAAGCTTCCGAAAGATATATGGTAGCTAAAAGGATTAATTGAGATGGGCTGTAGCCTTTTATTGTGTACCTACTGTATATGTGCATCTTAAGTTGAATAAAATCGTCAAATGGTTACCAGAATTTAATGAAAATCACGTCACCGGTACTGTATGGGTTAAGATGATTCAATTCAGCCCGAGAAAGCTTCAAACATAATATATGTATAAGCATTAATTACCGCGACTGTACTCGAGCTTAACACACCTTACCTGAATAGCTTCCCACCTATTCATACATACTGTACTATCGGCGGCAAAACATTATGTCACCTCCCTTGCCTAACAACTCTAACTCCTTCTCTCCACCATCATCCTACACAACCACACACCTCACAATATACCATCTGGTGTTAGAAATGTGCACGTTTTGGAGACCATACATTTTCGAGTCTATGAATACCACAGGTCATCACAGTGAGACAGGAGAGGCAACAGGAATTTTGTCGCAGACTGTACCTAACTCATCAGCTCTAGTACTGTTCCCCCACCCTTAACAATACACTCAAAACCATTTCAAACCAATTGTCTCTCCGTCTTTAAAGCCCTCCAAGTAGCATCCAGATTCCCAGCTTACCCACTTTTGCACTTCTCTCCAAGTTCCCACCCCTTCATAACACTATAATTCACACCTTTAGAACTGCATAACAATACCTTGTATGTGTATACTGTATATATATATATATATATATATATATATATATATATATATATATATAAAATAATAATAATAATTATAATAACAAAGAAATCCTCAAAAACTATACCTGCTCCTACTTTAAACCCTTTAACCCATTCAGTACCGGTGACGTTCTTTCATAATACTCTGGGAACTATTATACAATTCCATTAAGCTTAGAAAGGACGCGTATCCATTAAAAGGCGACAGACTCTCTCAATCAATCATTTTTGCTATCTTATATCCTTCCTAAGTTTTAAAAAATCGTCTAACTGTAGCTGAAACCCCCCAAAATAAGTCACCGGTACAGAAAGGGTTATAATGCACCCATACTATAACAGAGCCTCCGTGGTATTTCTTCCCACCACTACTAACTTTGCAGCATCATGACGTCTTTTTACATTTGATTTTGAATATTCGGAAATTTAGAATAATCTACTGCACTGTAGTTGCCAATAAATAGTTGCTAAAATACACGTTTGTGTGAATTAGTCTTTAGCATTTTCAATGCAAGTGTCATTATATATATAAATATTTACGAATGAGTTCAGCTTAATAAGGACCTAAAGGAAACACTGTTACTAAGTTACAAAATATATCGGCTATCCTTTCACTAGCACAGATCCTTCGCTAACCCGAATAAAATCGTCCATGAATAAAGAGGCGTAATCGTACTGAAGGGGTTAACCCACCCTTCACAATAATCAAAAACCTATACCTGCCCTCTCTCTTAAAGGGGAGGCTGAACCTTTGACCCCCAAGTCAGCCTGTATAAGAGATTGTGTTTCTGGCATTATACCATCTTATTACCAATGGCAATACTAACACTCGCTGAAAAAATCAGCTCTCTATGTGCGTGCGCGCGCGAGTGCAGAATTTCATTGCACTATTTGAAAAATCATCTAGTCACTGAAAAAATCTCAAATTTCCCGCAATTTGTGTATGGCGTATCCTACAAGCATCCCCTACAACGTAGCGTTTTACCCATATTGAATAATAGAAGGGGCTGAAAAAAAATATTTAATGTATATATATCTTTTGGTTAGACCAATTTTTGACATGAAACAGGTCGAAACTCCGAATTTTTCGGCGAAACGGCCATTATCTAAACGTACAGGCGTTGCTATACAGTATAACCCTATTTATAGTGTGTAGAAGGGGAATTAATTTGAGCAATACAACATTTTTTAGATAGACTCGGAAGTGCCAATATATGATCGCTGGCACACGAAAATCTTAGATTATCACACACCAAAATCCATTTTGGGGGAGAATGTATTAGTTAGTCCTCCTTAGACAGCGTTTTCTTTGACAGCAGTCATAGAATAAGGAGTTTGATGGCTAACTAAATTAAAACATCTGGAGATACTAGACCTCAGACAATATTATTTAACAGTTTCTTACCAAATTCCATGATATTGCCCCCCCCCCCCCCCCCAGAGGGGTGCTAGGGATGTCATATGGGTGTTTATGCCCTCATATGATCATTTTTATTGCTTACAGAAGCCCTTTAGACAAAAGACACAAACAAATTATTTTGGTGGCTGAAGGCCGGGGCGAACCCCCGGCCCGGGGGGTTATGTATGCGATATGTTTTTTTGTTCTCTCCTATGCTATTCTCCTATGTTGAAAGAAGCATTTTAGTACAAGAACAAAAAAAAATGAATTTTGATTTCTGGGCTAGCCCCATAAGTTTTCAGATGTTAATATGTTCGACCCATTAGTTTGGCGATTTGAATACCTTTCGCCCCTTTTCTGTGTCAATATTAAGACTTTTCGTGTCATTTAGGTGTCTATTTTTTCCTGGCGAGCGATAGCCAGAATACAATTATGTGACAGAATTAACTGCAATCTGTGTAACCCACCCTTCATAATAAAATCAATTATATATCTGTTCATATGATATAAGTCCTTCCATATGCACTCAGACTCCACTGTCCTCACCTTACCATAATCCCAACCCATCAAAATTATGTAACTCAAAGGGTCTAAAACCGACTTTCCCACCGTTCAAAATACACCCTAAACTCATATTCAATCTGCTGTGCTTTGCTCATCGTTTATGCCCATCAAATAGCTCCCAGACCTCAACAGACTCTCTCATAATGTCCCACCCCATCCTAACTATATAACTTATACTATTTATCACTAAAACGGCGTCACCCATATTTCTTAATGCATTAAAAAAATAAAATAAAACCCATACCTCTCTCTTAGGCCCTCCACACTGAACCAATACCCATCAGACCTCAATTAATTGCACGGACCCCCCAACAGAACTCACTTGCATAGTATCCCATCCTAAGTAATCATATAGCCTAATGCAACATCTATCTTGAAAATACATCCAAAAACTGTGTTCAACTCCCTATTTAGCCCTCTATACTGCATCCAGACCAAATAAACGCCACTTACCTATCTTCCCACTCCTACTCGTAATGTAACTTTATGTAACTGTATATCCCGACCTTGAAAATACATCCAAAAACTGTGTTCAAACCCCCTATTTAGCCCTCTATATTGCACCCAGACCCAATAAACGCCAATTACCTATCTTCCCACCCCTACTCGTAATTATAACCCATGTCACCCAGCCTTCGTAAAAAGCTCACACCTATACCTATCCATCTTGTATGCCCTTCAAATTGCACGAAGACCCAACGGACCCCAATTACTTTTCTTCCCACCCCTACTCCTAACTATAATCTAAATAATGACGTATTCAAAGAGCAGTTTTTGTGGCAACCTTCGATCAGAAACTTTGCTTTGGCATCATTTCGGGGCTAGGTTGAACTGGTATTGGTGAGAAGATTGGAGGTAAACTGAAGGTAACCTACCATATGATTCTTGCAAAAGTTTAATCAAAACACGGCCAAACCAAACACAAATAAAAAATTGCCGGCATAACCGCTCGTGTGAATCAGTTTTAACCCGTCCTTCAAAATAAGCTCAAACCAATACCTGCCCTCCCTCCCTTCTCCCTCTCTCTCTTTTAGGCCCTCCCCACTGCACCCAGAACCCCAACAGACCCCCACTTGCTTTTCTTCCCCCCCCACCCCCCACACCCCTCCTCCTCCCCCCTACTCTCAGACTGTATGTATCCAACCCTCCCTCCTCCACGCTATACACCTGGGCTACCAAGCCTACCATTCACTATTCACACCACTACAGGCCTCCTCATCTCTTACGTAGACTAGGGTTGGCTCCTGTTTTCTCACGTGCAGCAGGTTCTTGTTCTCGTCTCTTCTCTCTTTCTTTCATTCTATATTTTCACTACTCTTCTCTTTCTCTTAACTCAATACAGCTACTTTTATGTAGTAGTTAATTGCGGTAGTTAAAATAGGACTACGTAGGCTATCAACCCTTCTGGATTATCAAGCCAGCACACTATAGGTCAAGAATAACGTCAGGACTGGAGCCCGTTTTAAAGAACTCCAGTCCCTTGTTATGTAGTAGGCCAGGACTACTTTACATTATACTCATTTCAATACACCAATCCCTTTACCTGTTCCCTTCATAATATATGACTGTCATAAATCACCAAATTGTGTCATATAATCTACTCTTCATATCCTATTTAATTATTTCGTTATAATTGTGTCATATAATCTACTCTTCATATCCTATTTAATTATTTCGTTATAATTGTGTCATATAATCTACTCTTCATATCCTATTTAATGATTTCGTTATTCTTATGTAAAATTTCCAATAAGCCACTCCCTTCACATTTCTTCCCTAAAATATATATCTACCAACCTCATTTACTTTATCCTCCCTAGCCTCTCTTAATGTCCTCTCCAGACTTTCTTAACATTTACATCTACTGTACACAAACTCCACTCTGAATTCCAAATCCATCCTGATCTAAAAATTATCCTATTTCTCTAAGTGTGGGCACAGGGTGTGCTTTCAACTTAGCAAACTCCATTCAATATATATACCGGGTATATATATATATATATATATATATATATATATATATATATATATATATATATATATATATATATATATATTTGAAATTATTAAAAAAATTATCCTCTCTCTCTCTCTCCCCTTCCTTACATTACCACTCCCCCTTACATCATATTCATTCCCTACAATTCATCATATCTCCCATATCATGTCTCATTCTTATTTTGCCTCCGTCCCACAAAACATGCTCTCTCCTGCCCCAGTCATCTCTCCCTCATCCATCCTGCGTTCTTCCCTAAGTGTCACATTTTTTTTTCAGCAGCAAAAAAGTAATGTATTCCAAAGAAGGCACACCGTTTCCTGTATACCCTCCATGCCATACCTGATCATCTCTGCCTCCTTGCTGCCTCCCATCTTAGTCTATAATATTGTCCTCTTGGTCCCTTCCCTATTTCATGCTCTTTCCTATTCCATTGTTTGTGTTTTGGTCTCGTGATTATATTTTGTATTTTACACCTTGTTATTGTTGCATTTGCCATCTCCCAAATTTCTGTAATTTTACTGAATATACGATTTCCACCATCATTTCTTATCTTATTTTTCAGGGTTTTTGTTCATAAATCCCGATTTTCGCAATTTTCTCCTTCCTCATGCATCTTACATGTCACGTTTCAATATTGTTCTCTATTTTATTTACCTGAAATTTTCACTCCTTGACTCAAACTCTTCATCCCTTCGTTCAGCCTCTTTACTGTTATATAGACTCATTCACCAAAATTCCTCAATTCTTAAGAATTGCTGATCACCCCCCTCTCCCTTTACTCATCCTCCACAATCACTCACCCAACCTGTTCACAATGTAATACAATATGTGTTCTCTTAGAGTGTTTATAGACTCGTCCATTCGTATTCCTAGCATGCCCATATCCTTACCAAACACACACACACACACACAACCAGCCTTAAGTCCCTCATCCAGCCTACACACTCACCCACCACCTTACCCTTACCCTCACTCTGCCTTTCCCCTCACTTACTCAAATTGCTCACACACTTATTCCACCGAATAATTGATAAACTCGACTTCGTTATTCCTATAATGCGCCTGCAGTATATAGAAAGAATATTTCTGATTGGGGATATGAATGGTAAGGTGGGTGATAGGAAAGTTGAGGGAGTGGTGGGAGGGTGGGGGGTACCATCAGAGGTGAATGGGAATGGTAGTGCACTTGTGGACGTATGTGTGGGGAGGAGGCTGTGGATAGCCAACACCTTCTTCCGACACAGAATGATCCACAGGTACACGTGGAAACGGATGTTGACGATGAAGGATAAGACAGTGGTGGAACGAAAGTCATTGATTGATTATGTATGTGTGGATGAACGAATGAAGAAATCTGTGATGGATGCTAGGGTGTATAGGGGTATTGGAGGGGGTCTGTCTGATCATTATGTAGTGGTAGCTAAGGTTAGGATACAAAAGAAGTGGGTGAGGAGAGCGGGAGGGAGGCGAGAGGAGGGTGGAATGGTGAGGAGGGTGGAGAGGTTGCAGGAGGAGGAAGTCAGGGAGGAGTACAGGAGAGCAGTGGAAAGACGACTAGGTTGGTTCGACCTGGAAGTTATGGAGGAAGTGGAGGAGATGAGCAAGATGTTTAAGGATGAGATCTGTGCAGCATGTGAGGAGGTGTGTGGAGTGAGGAGAAGAGGGAGGGGAGTGAAAGGTACAGCATGGTGGACAGAAGAGGTAAGAATAGCTGTGGAAGAAAAGAAGAAAGCATATAGAGAGTGGTTGGGAAGTAGAGGGAATGAAGATTCCAAGAGACAGAAACGAGCGAGGTACGTGAGAGAGTGAGAGTGAGAACGGAGAAATGGATAGGCGACGAGCAGGGAGGTTTTAGGAAGGGAAGAGGATGTGTAGATCAGATTTTTACACTGAATTGTGTTGTGGAGAAGTATCTGGAGAAGAAACAAAAGGTGTATGTTGCCTTTATGGACTTGGAGAAGGCCTATGACAGAGTGGATAGAGAAGGTTTGTGGAAAGTACTTAGAATATACAGAGTAGAGGGCAAGTTGCTGAAAGCAGTGAAGAGCATGTATGAGGGTGCAAAGACGGCAGTACGTGTGGAGAGTGAGCAGAGCGAGTTCTTTGACCTGAATGTTGGTTTGAAACAGGGGTGTGTGATGTCCCCGTGGTTGTTTACTGTATATATGGATGGAGTCATGAAAGAAATACTATCAAGAGCAGTGGATGTTGGTGTATCGCTGAAAAGGGAGGGAATTGAGTGGAAGCTACCTATACTGCTGTTTGCGGATGATACAGTTCTGATGAGTGATAATGAATGGGAGTTGCAGGGTCTGGTAAATGAGTTTGGAACAGTGTGCGAAAACCGGAATTTGAAGGTAAATACGGGGAAGAGCAAGGTTATGGTCTTCGAAAGGGGTGAAATCACAGAGTGTGAGGTGAAGCTGAACGGTCAGGCTATGGAGATCGTCAACTCTTTTAAGTATCTGGGCAGTGTGTTGAGTAAAGATGGGACTATGGATGAAGAGGTGCGGGAGAGGGTACAACAGGGGAAGAGGGTTGTAGGAACGCTAAAAGCAGTAACAAGAAATAGGGTGGTCAGTATGGAAGTGAAGAAGTCCTTGCATGACAGTGTGGTAATCCCGACACTGACTTACGGAAGCGAAGCATGGACGTTGGTTGAGAGACTCAGACCAAGAGTGAGAGCAGTGGAAATTAATTACTTAAGGAGTGCGTGCGGAGTTACATGGAGGGATAGACAGACTAATGAGGAAGTAAGAAGGAGGTGTGGTGTGGAGGTAGATGTGCTTGAAAGTGTGAAAAGGAACAACTTGAAATGGTTCGGCCATATGGAACGTATGGAAAGCGAGAGAATGACTAAGAGGGTGTACGAGAGCGAGGTGGAGGGACAGAGGGGGAGAGGTAGACCGAATATGAGGTGGAAGGATGGAGTGAGAAACTACATGAACGAAGGCGGTGCTGGTTGGGGGGAGGGGCGTCGACTGACTGGGGACAGAGGTGCATGGGGGCGGTTCGTTCGTGGCCACCCCTTCGGGGATCACGGCGTCAGGCAATAGATAGATAGTATATAGACCTCCTCTTTCATGTAACTGAATTGAATATAGACAGGAAAAGAAATTGGAGTCATAAATTTGGTAGCCCGCATGTCTGTAAGTAAGAGGGAAGAGGGGAGTTTATTTAATAACCCCTTGAGGGTTATGACGCGTTTAACAGTTTCTGCTAGCTATCATTAGACGAATTTACTCAGCTTCGGAAGGCTCCCTAGAAATCAAAGGGGCGATGTACAGCTACTGACAAATGTTCGTGAGCTCTTGCGATTTTCTTTATGCATATTATATCCATCTAGATTGATGTTCAAATCAAATCGGCTACGGTATATATTATATAATACATATGTTGTTTTATAAATATATAGCTGATTTGATCTGAACATCAATTTAAATGGATAATTTGCATAAAGAAAATCGCAGGCGCTCACGAACATTTGTCAGTCGCTATACATCTCCATTAATCCTGACTTCCAAAATTTCCTCTTAAACTGAATAAACTCGTCTACTGAAAATCAATAGCAAATGAAAAACCGCGACATCGTATCCTGAAGGGGTTACGACTCCCTAGCCCTTCAACTATCCTCGCCAGTCGCCACTCCCATCAACCAGCTTCCCCTCGCTCATCCATTCTACTCGTACACTCGACCAAAAAACAATCTTTACACTGGTGAACTGTAAATAATCTAGTGTGAACGGAGTGAATCGGGTAAAACATACGTATGTGAGGTATTATCATAAGATTTCGACCCACTTCCAGAATGCTTAGAGCGTTAGTGTAAAGATAGTTTTTTGGTCGAGTGTACCTCCCCCCAGCCACCACAGACTCACTCTACCAGCCTACACTGATTCATCCGGCCTCCTAACAGACCTATATACACAATACTATGCCAGTTGAATTGAATACACAGAGAAGATGAAAGCCATAAGTTGATAGCCTGAATAACTGGAAGCAAGGAAGGGAATAGAGCTCTGCTAGAGTCCTCAATCCTACACTGTAAAAGATTGTACGGTACCGGTACGCATACACATTATTATTATATATTATCATTTATTGTTATTATCTATACACATTACAATCTACTTCATTAATTTCACTCCTAACACCAACAAATACCTCCCAATGAAATTAATTAAATTGACGAAAGCATGTGATCCTCCTTGGATTCGAACCTGAGATACCACGTACATAATTTATCTTAAACACTCTAACCATTACACCACCAAGACAGTTAAAGGTTAAGTACATGACTACGAGTTTATATCCAATTATTGAATACTGGATATCAATCTAATCATGTAATCAGACCCAACTGCACACTGAATAGCGTAATGTTTAAGTGAAAGGAAAGAACAATTTATGGGGCACAGATCTCTAAGGACCGACCTCGCTATTAAATGTTCCTGAACCTATAGGAATAATCTAATTAATAAATTTCACTTCCAATACCACACATCTCCCAATTAAATTAATGAAAGCATGTACACTTAATGTGTACCGTACATATGTTTAGTTACAATTAAGTGTTCGATTATTACAGAGTTCACATAGCTTCGTCACCCCCCCCCCCCCCCCCCCCCACCCCTTCATCTCCTACCTTCCCCTGACCCCACCCCCCTTTGGAGCACAAAAGAAGCCACCTGTTCGTGTATGAGGGAACGGTGTAGGACCAGGCGGAGTAGAGAGAGAGAGAGTAAAACCAGGTAGTATATTATCAGGCGGACCAATCTGCCCTATAACTGAAGTGATGGTGCCCGCCCCGATATATTTGGTGTTTTGTTCCCGCCGAGATGGGGCCACCGCTCGTTTGTATGGCACCAGAAAAAACAAAAAAAAACAAATGGGGATTGGGATAGATAGATAGATAAATAGAACGCTCTTTCATCTGATGGAATCCGAAGACATACAGTCGTGGACATGTATTCTTAACCATCCAACTATGTATATTATGCAAGTAAAACTTTTATGATAAATTTACGAATTAATTTTCTTTGCATCTATTCATAAATTGATAATTGCATTAATGCTTAACTAATATTACAAACTGGTCGCTTCAATATATAGTACTTGCATAAAGAAAGTCACAGAGTCACAGTGGTTAAGAACATATATCCCTGCCTCACAATACTTAACGGGGTAGTACTCGCTTTTTCTGGATCCCCTTCTCCCTCATCTTTAGCATATTAGCTTTGAGGTTTTAAGACATTCGTTCCGTTAGTTTGGCAAATTTGAGACCTTTCGCCTTTTTTTTTTTTTTGTATCAATATTAAGACCTTTCGTGCCCTTTAGGTGTTGATTTTTTCCCTGGCGAGCGATAGCGAGCCTCTAATTGTAGAAGGAACCAGCCTTCGGCCGGAACATTTTTCTACCGAAAAATATACAAAATGATCTTGAAAGGGGGTCAAGGGGGTGTTTTTCTAAGCTTGATGGAGGTCTAGCGAGGAAACTCAAAAATAAATTAACAAATAAATATATAGACCAAAAACCAAGCACTACCCCCTTAACTGAGCCTAGTAAGGGTTGGATGCCATGTTCATGTACTCACTAAAATGATCCTATAGTGTTGTGACATTTCCCAAGGAGACACACATCGCATACCTTTACAGATAGCCAACATAACAATAACATAATAACACACTGTACTGAAGGAGTTGCCCACGATACATTTTAATCATTTCAATACGAGATCATTCGTAAACGGAATACAATCAGTCAGTAGAATTACCCAATAGATCCCATGCGACCCCCTTGAATGTACTTTCCCCACCCCCTACCTAGTACACATAACCTTATTGAAAATGTTAATAATTGTTTACCGTTTAATTATCTCCAATTGGTTACACATACAGCTCGATAAAAAGCCGACATGACACGACCGTTTGTCTTTCATCAACAGTGGTCCGGCAGCTTTCGAGGTAAATAAACGTTTTAAGGGGAAGGGGATTTTAATTTTTTCCCTAGACCTACCAAGCTTTATATAAAAAAAAAAAAACACACACACACACACACCCGAGCGGTTGGCGTTTATCGGTACATATCAATTTGGTGCATGCTTACGAGTACATTTTTCGATTTTTAAACCTAAATTACACTAAACTAACCTAACCTAACCTAACCGAAAACACTCCATTTCAACGTATTTTAAAGAGGTGTGTACCGATTAACTGTCGCCCCAAACCTCATGTACCTGTAAACCTACAAATATCCAGAGATTTGTACCAATAAACACAAAACCGCTCGTACACACACACGCGCACGCACGCACGCACGCACGCACGCACGCACGCGCACGCACACGCACACGCACACACACATGTTTACATTTTTCGGTAGAAAAATGTCCCGGCCGGTTCCTTCAAAATTGCACTGGCTAACGCTCGTCAGGAAATAAATCGACATCTACAGTATATGGCACGAAAGATCTTAATATTGGTAAAGAAATGGGGCAAAAGGTCTTAAAATCGCCAAACTAATGGGGCGAACGTCTTAAAAATAAAAACTAATGGGACTAAACATAAAGGGGGCCCCCCTACCCCAAAAAAAAAAAAAGATAATACTCCCCATATACCTATATTCTTCGGACTTCGGTGAATCTACCTTCACCATAGTTATCGATACCAGTGCACAATATCCCAGAAATGCTGCTAGAAAAATGTTGGCCCTCTCAAGTTGACGATAAAAGCTCTCGTGTGAAGCCGTCTTAATTAACCCCTTCAGCACCATGACGCCTTTTTTACCCTTGATTCTGGCTGAATTTAGAAGATTTTATGCAGTTTAAGAAGCACATATGTAATTAGTTAGTTATGTAGAGCAGATTAACCAGACCACTGAGCTCCATACGGAACTCTCATAGGTCTGGCCCGAAGGATTGGATCAGATTACTGAAAGGAGCTTAAGGCGACGCAAAAAACGTACGATAGGGGGGGAAGGAAAATGACGGAGAATCGGATAAAAGGTCAGTGAATGATTTAGTACCAAAATAAACCGTACGCAGACGGGCAGTATCTGGGCAGTCAAAGACGTGGCGAACAGTTAGAGGGGAATGACAGGAGGAGCAGGTAGGGGGCGGGGAGTGGACATCAAATAACCGTGAGTCAGCCGGGAATGGCCTATCCTAAGTCTAGTTAGTAAAACTTCCTCACACCTGTGAGACCTGGAAGACGAGGGCCAAGGACGGACAGAAGGTTTGATTGCACGGAGTTTATTATTGCAGGGTAGAGCATCCCAATGAGATTGCCACATGCAAAGAATAGAAGGCTTGAGTAAGGACAGCCAATCACCTAACGGAAGGTGGGGCTGGCGAGGGATCATTAAAATATCATCCTTAGCCGCAGCATCGGCGTCTTCATTGCCACGGACACCGATGTGAGCAGGAATCCAACATAACTGGACCTGGAATCCACGTAGGCTCATCTCATGGAGAGCGTGTTTTATGGCTAAAACTATTACGTGGGAGGACGAATAAGCACGGAGCGCTTCGAGGGCACTACGAGAGTCCCTGTAAATTATAAAGGGCTGTTGAGGGGTGTCACGTATAATGTCAATAGCGGATTGGATAGCTAAAAGTTCAGCAGTAAAGATAGAGGCTTGGGGCGGGAGAGAAAACTGAAGGAGCTTGGTAGAGGACACAGCAGCGAGGCCCACCCCAGAGTCATTCTTAGACCCGTCAGTGAAGATGGCAAAATGGGGGCCTTTACGACGTATGTGTTCGAGTGCGTGTTGGCAGTGATGGCTAGGGACAAAAGGATATCTCTTAGAGAGGAAGGAGAGGTGAGTGCAAACATTGGGAAGAGAGATAACCCATGGGGGGGAAGGGGAGACAACAGGTGGCGAAACAGCAATGTGAAAGTCAAGAGAGTTGAGGAGAATTGTAGAACGAATCGGAAAGGAGGGGGAAGATGGACACGGATCGGGAATGAAGATATCACTGAAAAGGGAATTAGTGGGAGTCACTATGTTTAATTTTTAATGCGCGGCGCATAGTAACTAAATCGCGATGGAGCGAGAGCGGGGGCTCGCCACTCTCAGCTAAGACGGAGGTATTTGGGGAGGAACGGAAAGCTCCAGTACAGAGACGCATACCCTGCGTATGAACAGGGTCCAACATCTTCAAAATGGAAGCAGAGGCAGACCCATAAATGGGGCAGCCGTAGTCGAGGATGGAAAGAACCACCGCCTTGTAGAGCATCAACATAATGGTACGTCTGGCACCCCAAGTGGTATGGGATAGTTTTCTGAGGAGGTTGAGAGCACGAAGGCCTTTACCTTTAGTATACTGAACATGGTCTCTCCAGTTGAGATGTTGGTCAAAGATTACGCCTAAGAATTTAACACTGGGATAGAAAGAAATCTGAGAGGGTCCCATTCGAAGCGATATTGACTGGCCACGGAGCCAGCGTTTGTCTCGATAGAAGACTATTGCCTTAGTTTTCTCAGCCGAAAACTGAAAGCCAACTGAAGATGCCCAGGCGATCACCCGTTGGATGGAGATGTTGAGTATACGTTGAGCATGTCTGAGGGTACGGGCAGTGCAATAGATGGTAAAATCATCAACGTACAGGCTGCCATGGACTTCCGGCAGCAATTGTTGAATGACTTTATTTATGGCCGCGGCAAAAAGTTTGCTGCTGAGAACGCTGCCCTGGGGAACACCATTGACGAGTGGAACGACATTAGAAAGAATTCCCTCCACTCGAGTCTGGAATGTTCGATCAGAAAGAAAGTTGGAAATAAAAAAAGGTAGATGGCCACGGGCACCACTATCATGAAGTAGTTGCAGGATGGGACGCTGCCACGTGGTATCATATGCCTTCTGGATGTCAAAGAAAACGGCGACGGTGATGGACTTACTTTCAAAGCCACGCTTGATATGAGATTCTAATAACGTAAGCGAGTCCAGAGTAGATCGATCTTTCTGAGAGCCAAATTGGGTCGGAGTGAGAATAGTGTTTTGACGGAGGAACCAAGTAAGTTTAGTATTGACCAATTTCTCCATTAATTTACAAAGACAACTGGTGAGGGATATTGGTCTATAACTCGAGGGCAAGCTCGGGTCTTTTCCAGGTTTTGCAATTGGGACGACAATAGCATGTTTCCATGAGGTAGGAAATTGATGACGGATCCACACCTGATTATAAAATTGCAAGAGGTAGGATTTAGCAAGGGGGGCTAAGTTAGTGAGTCAGGCAAAACTTATGTTATCTTGGCCAGGAGCGGAGTTAGGACAATTGGAGAGTGCATATTCAAATTCATCCATAGTAAAGCATGCATTATAATCAAAGGTGTCTGGTGAAGAGAAGTCGAGGGGGATCGACTCCATTTCAAGTTTATGGCGGCGGAAATTATCGTCTAACCTCTCATTACTGCTGACATGGGCAAGATGTTGACCCAAGAGGTTCGATATCTCAAGGGGATCGTGAACAGTACGGCCACCGTGTACCAAAGCATGGCGCGGAGGGGCAATGTGAAGGCTGTTAATATTCCTGAATTTATGCCAAACGCATGATATCGGGGTAGACGGGGAAATGGTGGAGACATAAGTTTTCCAGGATTCGTATCTACTACGGATGACTTCTCGACGGAATTTAGCTGATAGTCGATTGTAGTGAGGTTTGATGGCACATATATCCATCAATAACGAGATGGAATGGCATAGAAGATCATCACGTAAAGGTAAGCGTGAACATAAAGAATTGTAACGTTTATTGAGACTATCGAGGCGGCGGCCTATTGCATTTTTACTTTTAGCAAGAGTGGATAAGGTGCTGTCCCACCAGGGGACTCGACGACGTAGGGGGGAAGAAGTCGTCTGAGGTATAGACTTAGTAGCTGCATTAGTAAAAAAATTAACGAGGAATGAATGCGTTTCATCAGGATCCCTTAAGGGATTAACAGGTGGGATTTGTCTGGTGTGGAGGACATATGCGTCCCAGTCAGCTTTGTGGAAGTTATAGCGAGGGAGCGAAGGACATGGACGGAATTGCAAGTAAGACAGGATGACAGGAAAGTGATCGCTTGAGAACGTATCAACACAGACCCGCCACTCGAACTTATCAACAATTGCTGTGGAGCACAGGGTGACATCAACAGAGGAATAAGTATGATGGGAAGCAGAAAAGTAAGTGTGTGAGTCGGCCTCATTAAGGCAGCAAAGGTCACGGTTCAGAAGCAAATGTTCAATCTGCGAACCGGCTGTATCAGGATTGGAGGAAGTAGGGTCCCATATAGGGCTATGGGCATTAAAGTCACCCAACAGTAAGATGGGAGAGGGTAGTGTAGAGAAAAACTGAGAAAGCAAGGAAAGGTTATAATTGTAAGCAGGTTGGTTATAGATATTGCAAATGGTAACAGAGTCACCATCGGGGATATGAAGAGTAAGGATAGAGTGCTGTAGGAAACTTGTACGAATGGGAAACAAGTCAAAAGTTACTCGATGATGGACATAAATTGCTGTGCCATATTCTCCATCAGGGGATAGAGAACGGCACGCAAGGTGGTAGTTGGTGATGGATTTATCATAATTTCCAATGTGTTGTAAACAAATACACATTGGATTATAGACACGGAGTAAACGCTGGATCTCACCTAGATGGACTCTAGATGAGAGACCATTACAATTCCATTGTATTATATAGGGATTGAACAAGTTAAGTGAGAGACGTCAGGTTACGTAAATTAACAGCACTGTTCGGCTGTTGGAGATGAAGAGGAACGGGTCTGGGGGGAAGGTCATGAGAAGGCAGGGAGTTTCGACGTGGACGGTGGGGGGACACATTAGAGGACAGGTCATGGAGAATAGTAGCTATCTTGGAGTGTGAAAGATCTGAACGTGAATTTAAGTGAAAAGCGCATAAGCACGAAGAGTTATGAGAGGCGGTGTTATCAGGAGTTGGTAAACGTCGGTCACGGAGAAAGGAGCGTATCAACGCAGCAACAGTGGATTTAGTGCGGGTAGGCGTCCGGCGATACTCACGCACAAAGCAGTCATGACAGCCGCAGTGGGGTGCATGGGAGCCCGAGGCGGTAACATTGATAGGTGCGTGAGGTCGAGGACGAGTAGGCGGGGGGGAAGCAGGCGTAGAGGGGGTGTGGAGTGAGGGAGGCTGGGACGGAGAACCCATATCAGAGCGGAAGATGCGAGAGCGAGGAGGGACACGTTGAGGTTTGGGAGGCATAGGTCGGGCTGTGAGGGTCTTACGTTTTACGGAGGGAGATTGACGATCTGAGGAGGGAGAATGTAGAGCATCAGATCGGCGTTTACTGGTGGAGGGGGTAGAATCCATGACATCGTCAACATCGGTAGAGGGAGCCGGGGCAAGAGGCAAGGATTGAATATCAGTTACGGGTGAAGGGAACGCGGATGCTTTTGGGGTGGAGGCTTCATAAACAGGGGGAGGGGTATTCAGTGCATGAAATCGGTTGGAGAGGGGAACAGTGGCTGGACTAGGAAGGGGTGAATCCAACACAGCATCACTGTCCTCACGTCGTCGACTACCGGGAGAAACGTCAGTTGTAGGTGCACGAAGTCTAGCACTGTAAGTCATATCTCTAGAGGGATCTTTAACATCTCTTACTCTCAGTTCTTGCTTAGCTTCTCTGACAGACATGCCTGACCGACTAATGAGAAGCTTTAACTCAGCATTGTACATGTAGAACACAGATTGCTTTGAGCGAGCATGGTGTTCAAGGCCACAGTTAACACACTTTGGAGTGCCACAATTCCAACGGGTAGCATGTTTGACGGAGCTACAGAAGGCACACACCCGAACCTTCTTACACCTACCAGCTGAGTGACCAAAGGTAGAACAGTTTGTACATTGTAACGGTTTGGGGACATAAGGTCGTACTTCACGCCTTTGTCCTTCGATCCTGACGTCTCATGGGAGGGAACGTCCACTAAACTTAATGCGAGCTATGCGGAGAGGATGAGAAGGAGTTGATTTGTTTGGGATACTATACAAATCAACGTCGTGCACATTTGGATAACGCAAGCGCAACGACGACAGGAGGGTCGACTTATCTGGAAGTCCGTCATGGTCATAAGTTGAGGGTAGAACAACAGTACCGAGGATGTAGTTGAGGTCGTTATGTTTCGTGACAGTAACAGGGATATCGTCCAAGGTAGTAAGAGATAGGTATGTCTCAGATTGGGCACGAGTAGTGGTTTCCACAATCCAATCATTATTAACCAGTCTCACGGAACGATAAGTCCGAAGTTGCATGCGCCGAGAGGAGGAGGTTCTCTAACTTAGCCCCCGAGATGTAGGAAGCCGGTCGTATGACGAGGAAACGCGGCCAGTCATCATCGCCAAAAATTGAATCGAAGTGCCGGAGGGTGGCATTGGGGACAAACTGACGCCGAGGTTTCCGCCGATGTTGGGGGCCGGAATGAGGCATGTGAGGCTCCAGAGTTGCAACGAGTGAGGTGGAAGTAGTGGCTGAACTAACAATCGGCTGAAATGGTGGAGAAACAGTGTCGATGGGAGGTGAAGGGTCACCAACACTGGTGTCACTCTGCAGGTGGTCAGTGGAAACTGTAAGTCGGTTAACGGGTAGTGCTGAGGAGCAGGGCATGTCAAGAGAACCCGGCACGCCAAGGTCTATGGTTTGAACAGGAGACTCAACACAAGGAGGGTCTCTCTTATCTTGGGAGAGGGGAGGGACATTTAAATCATGAGCGGCAGGTGTAGTTGGGCTCTGTGGAGAGTCGATATGAACAGGGGCCATTGTAGGGTCCACAGATGGAGGATGGGAATCCTTAGTCGTAGAAGCAGGTAATTTAGTATCAGAGCGTGAGAGAGTATCAGACTCGGAACAACTCGGAGGGGAGGTGTCCAAGGTGGTAGACTCAGAAGGCAGAGGAAGGTCAGATGGAGAGTCCAGGGGAATGCAAAGGTCAAGTACCGGGGGCGCCAAAGCTGGAGGAGGTTTGCATGGCTGATCCATGATGACCCTAGTTGTTTTTACTATTCTATTTTCATTTTATCGGAAATCAAGAAAGAAAGAAAAACATAACCGAGGGGAAAAAAAGAAATAGAAATAAAAATAAAAATAAAAATAGGAAACAAAACAATAAATAAAGAACATACCAGAAGGGCCAACAGAGAACCCTCCGTCGTGAGTCAGGGAGCCCCAGCCTCTACACCGGTGGTGCAAACAGGGGCAGGTCTCCAGGGGGCTCATCCTCATACCCTACCCCCCTAGACTAGGGGGGATAGCACCAAAACGCACAGAAAGGCCAAGCTTAGGCAAAACCGCTATACTGGGACCGAGGGCAAAGTTAATTGCAATCATCCCCAATCTGTGCATAATGGAGGGCAGCCGGACAGAAGCCAGGAAACCCACCAGGAAGGGAAAACGGACCCCTGGAACCGAGACCGGTCCCCACTGATGGGCGACCCCAGGGGCATCAACGTGGGCAACCACGTCGCCGCTCCCGGGACCAGCCCCCTCGGGCGGTGAGCTAGACCGCCACGGCCCCTGTAAACGGAGAGGAGCCAGTACTCCAGACTCAGCGAGGGAAGGCCCGGCACAATTTAGTTAAAATAGGGAGGAAATCCTCCGCAAAATTAAAACAAAAATGGGAACACGAAAAACGTCGTCACCGGGAGGTTCCGCTTACCCCAATGACGACGGGGGGGGGGGGGGGGGGGGGGCACTTTGTCCACGACGCCGATTGAATCCCTGCCCCAAAGAGAGTGACACCAACGACCCCGCTTCAAGCCCCGCCACCACGACAAGGTGGCTCCCCATTGGCGGGGAGCACATATGTAATTAAGAGGGTTAATTTATAGAGATAGTTTTTTACCCATTTGAGTCGTAGAGGTAGATTATAAGCTAGAATCGTCTAATGGTAAAAAAATATGATGAAAATTACGTAATGGTGGTGTAGGGGTGTTTTTTTCTGGATCCCCTTCTCCTTCATGATTAGCCCCATTAGTTGTGAGATCATACGGAAAGGGTTAAATACTCGAATTTAGTAAAAAGTAACAGCTGGCCCTTCCATTTTTTTTGTGCCATGTCTGAGGGAACAGCAACACAGCCACTACCACCACCACCAGTAGTCATAAACAGTCTGGGGAACAACAACAACGCTACAGGAACCACGCTAAACATTCCCACGGTCACCTCAGAAAAAAATGAAGTTTATTCTCTACCTGATAAAACAGTCCTTAGCGACATACATATACACACACACTCACTCACTCACACACACACACGCAAATACTCTCTCTCACACACTCACTCTCAGTTACACAGTTAGATTTTCACTCTATTAACCCTTTCACGCATATGACGCGATTTTGAGCCTATTGGGGATACTTTAAAGCCTTTGTTACCATCTGGGGTATTTATAAACCTTTAGTTTAGTTACTTCAACCTCTGCAGTTGTCTTTGAGTTAGCTGTGGGCAGAAAACTAATTTTGGAGAGGGTATAATAAGAGTGAGAGAACTATATTTCTTATTGCTAATCTGTCAACTTCTGCGCCATAAATGCGTGAAAGGATTAAATGCAAACACACTCATTTTCCTCTCTCTCTCTCTCGCGCGCGCACGCGCACGCGCACGCACACACACACACACACACACACACACACACACACACACACACACACACACACACACACACACACACACACACACCTCCCCGTGGCGTAACTGATAGCGCGTCTGGCTCACAACCAGAAGGTCCCGGGTTCGAGACCCGGGCGGGGAAGAGACATTTGGGCAAGTCTCCTAACGGTGTAGCCTCTGTTCACCTAGCAGTATAAAGAGGAACCTGGTATAAGTGGACGAAGTTGTGACGTCCCTTCTGGGGTTGGTGATCGGTTACAAGGTGAGATGGGTGTCGTACTGGTCAACCTAAGCTACTGGTCAACCTAAGCCTTCGGGTGAGACTGGTACCGTAGTGAGAATGGTATCGTACAGATTAACCCTAAGCCTTCGTTTCCAGATGTCGCCAATTGGCTAAAATACAGACTACACACACATCCACAGCCATTCCAACGATACATAAACACTTAACATGCATTTCACGCAATACATTCCCAGTTAAGGAGGCGCGATAATAATGAGCTTAGCTCGCATTGCGTGGATTCCCCTTTACGAACAAGCAAGTGAATTACACACACACACACACCCGTCTTCCAAAACTTGTAGCACGGAGTTATTAAACCACACCAAACAAAGAATCGTCGGGAACTGGGTGTGGATATGTGAAAGATAATTTGTTTGCACATACTTTCTTAAAGATATTGTTAGGCTTCACTATGGTAAGGTTTGGGAATATAGTTAGGGGACACACACACACAGACACACACACAAGTAAGTATTATATATACTGTATATACAGTATATACACACACACACTAACTGCTCACACATAATACTCACGCATTACCTCTCTTACGCACTCTCACTCTCTCTCTCTCTCTCTCTCTCTATATATATATATATATATATATATATATATATATATACACTAACTGCTCACACATAATACTCACTCGCACACTATACACGCATTACTTCTCTTACGCACTCTCTCTATATATTACCGGGTATATATTTGTGTGTCACTAACTTGCTCTCTTTCACACACAAACACACACACACACTGACACACTAACAGTTCATAATAGTGCAGCCTTCCCACACTACAACGTTGAGAGTTTCGGCCGCTCTCAACAATATTCAACAACCCTTTCAGCTGTAATTACGATTAAATTGAAAGGCGAGATAATATCGTTTACTCTGAATATATAAAAGGCATTGAAGGAAGGATTCCAGAGTGACACTAAGGACCAGAACCCACCTCTTTCCCAAAAGGGTTGAGGGCACACCACATAACATCAATGGGGGGATTTTAGTTGGAGTATTTTTTTAAAGTTATTTAACCAGTATAATGAGATTTTAGGGAAACATTTTCGTGGCGATATCAAAGTTATACCGGTACGTATATAATTTACAAACGGTGTATCTTGAAACTAATGAGATGGGTTTATTATTAATGGTTAAATCATACTTGAGCCAGAAAAAGGACCGTGAATGAGCCGAGACAATCCTGAATGAAAGAAGGGCTTATAAACCCGTCCCCCTCTTCAGTCGGCCCACATTTGGCTCTTGAAGCGCCCAGGGAAAAGGGTTCACGCGATCATTAACATACAGAGAGAACACCGTGAAAAAAGAAGAGGCCAAAATTCCGGATCTACACAAAGGCTGAAGAGGGAAGGAAGGTCGAACAAAAGCGAATCGTTGGTGAGTACTAGAAGCAGCAGCAGATCTGGATATATATATATATATATATATATATATATATATATATATATATATATATATATATACAGTATATGTATATATATATAAGCCTTGAAATTCAACCCTCTCAGAGAACTATTTGACAGTATGAGAAACGAAAAGGATTTAGTATGTACTGTATAACATGAAGAATAAATACGTTTAATGCAAAACTAAAACACTGAAGAATAGCCTATCTTTCGTATGTTTGCAAGACTACTTTGATTAGTCTCGTTATTATTATTTGAGATTAATAGTGCCCATAATTAATTTATAGAAATGGTTGTGTTTACTACCTGCATATGCATAGTTTTTAGGGATTTTCACCAATAATCATACGCCGTATATATAGGCCTACCGTAATATTTATGTATAAATATACTATTTTAGTTTACCAATAAACAAAATTTAACCTTGTATTATATTATACCGGTATATATATATATATACCGGTATATATACCGTATATATATGCTGTAGTCTTCATCTGAGATCATTCATTCATGAGGGGGGGGTGCGAGAGTAGGCGAAAATACTCCCTGTGACTCATCCTATTGACAGTAGAACTGGAATATGGAACACAAAAAACACAAAAGTTTATTATGAAGCCAGTTTCACACTTTTGTTTTTCTTTTTAGCTAACTACCGGTACTACGGGTTTCCAACAAAAGGATCTGCAAATACATTAAGTAACAGTAGTTACAATAGCCTCTATCGGGGAGGGGGGGAGGGGGGAACAAATGAATCACCTCCAAGCTCCTTTGTCAACTGTCAGTAGGCGTCCCTCATCCGACCCAACACCATTTTCACTCATAAACCTCTCAACTCCATCCTTCCATATCACTCATAGGTCTGATAATCCCTCTCGGCCATCGTTAATTCATCTGATTAATCAACTAAATTATATATAAACAAGAGCACCGCAAACGGATGCATAATACGACCATCATCACTACTACTATCACCTAAATCACTACTACTATCACCAACATCACTACTACAATTGCATCCTTACTACCTATCTACAACTCTGTTACCAAACCAATATTTCCCTATATCCTTTCTGAAACTAAATTTATCTAATTTGAAACCATTTGTTCGATTTTTTTCGCTATCACTGAGCTTCAGTGCATTTTTCATGTCCCCTTTATTAATCCCACTAACCCACTTGAACACCTCTATCATGTCCCCTCTAGCTCTGCGTCTTTCTAACTAATGTAAGCCTAATTTCTTCAACCTTTCTTCATACGGAAGATTTATAATATTATGGATCATCATGACAAAAACGATCCATATTAGAAATCTTCCGTATGAAGAAAGGTTGAAGAAATTAGGCTTACATTCGTTAGAGACGCAGAGTTAGAGGGGACATGATAGTGGGTTAGTGGGATTAATAAAGGGGACATAAACAATGTACTAAAGCTCAGTGATAGCGAAAGAACTCGAACAAATAGTTTCAAATTAGATAAATTTCGTTTCAGAAAGGATATAGGTAAATATTGGTTTGGTAACAGAGTTGTAGATAGGTGGAATAGGCTACCAAGTGGTATTGTGGGATCAAGAACGATAGGGAGCTTTAAGATAAAATTAGATACACATATGGACGAGATGGGTTGGGTGTGAGGGGGATCTGTCAGGTGTGGGCCAATCGGCGCTCTGTAGACCCCGTTTTCTGACCTCTAACCGTTTCGGTGAGGTCAGTCCTAATGGTGTTAGTGAGCTGGACTCTGTATAAGCCCAGCTTATAAGGCCTTATAATTAGGGTTAGGTGTGAGAGGGATCTGCCTTGTTTGGGCTAATCGGCTTTCTGCAGACTCCCATTTTCTTATGTTCTTATGTTAACTATCTCATTATAATCACTATACTACTATGCCATCATCACTACTGTTATCATCACTACAACAATCACATCATCATTTCTCATCAATACAGGTACTATCACCAAGGTCTATTAGTAGAAAAGCTATTTTGTAAATCTTACCAAAATCGGTGAAGAAATAAAGGTGTTCGAGTGATAACAAGGAGTTTACCCATAATTCCATAAGGTGTATGACAGAGAAAGTTGGTGGTAACAAACCTAGGTTTTCTGATAGGACGCAAAAAATCTAACTCTTTCAAGGTCTTATTGTAGAGAACCTATGTTGTAAATCTTATAATATTTGTTAAAAAAATAATGAAAGTTAACCCATTCGCTGCTGTCAGACTGAGAAATTTGGTGGTAGAGCCACTAGATTTGTTGGTAGAAAGCTGAAAATCTAACTCGTCAAAGGTCTCTCAGTAGTGAAGCTATATTATAAGTCTTATCAAAATCAGTGAAGAAATATAGCTGCTAGAGTGATGACAAGGAAAGTTAACGCACGGACGGACGGTGATAGGACGCTAATAATCGAACTCGTCCAAGGTCTTATTGTAGAGAAGCTATGTTGTAAATCTTATAATATTCGGCGAAGCTCCCCTCAACCAATTATTGTATCAGACAGCTGGCCGGTAACAAAACAATTTACCGGTACCCAAAAGCTGGCCTTGGGTACAATAATGGGTTGATCTCACCCCACATGACTTATTGTCATCATCCTATATAATACCAGCAGGGCGCAAATAACAGCTGGCCGTGTGATAATTTTTAACCTAAGAAGCACGATAGGCCTCACGGAAGTGTCTGTATAGCGTACATGATAGGCCTTACCGCCCACTTACGGAAGCGAGACCCTGAAAATATACCCCAAAAATGCCCCACAAGCACTCAAATGAAAGCAACCCCCCACATCTCCCCTCCTCAATTATTGGCTAGCACAGTATTTATCTTATTTTCGTCATTCCTCCCTTTCCCTGCACAAAATATTATGAGTCTGGTCTCCCTCACTCCCTCCTACCCTTTACATGCACGGACTAAGAACTGAGAGGCTCAGTTTGCCTCCAGCAGGCCCAGGAAGCACACCTATGTTGCACTCTCCCCCACGCAGAGCGTCAAACGAAACCCGAGTCCATTATTTTTAGCATTTATTATTGTGTATCGTTATGTAAGGATAAAATTGTGGTTTATAGTTCAAATTATATCTTGGAAAGTGATAAAATGGCCAAAATAATACTAGTTTATGTTAATTTTCTTGTATTTCTTCTCATATCCATTCAAGTCTTCAAACAAAATTACAGTACTTTGGTTTAATACCCTGCTCTCACATCTCCCTCCACCATCTCCCACGATACAAATACGTTTTTCACTAGATATTTGCTGTTTACACCTATTTTCTGGTCTATCCTATTCATATGTAATAAAAATAATGTTCAGGTTACTTATTTAGCGCCATTTCTTTCTAACCCTCGCTCCGAGATTCTATAGCGCTCGACCAAAGTTTATTACCAGACACTAATACCCACTCCCTTGCTCAAGGGAAATGGTACCGGCTGCCAGGGTATGCGAAAAACCTTCATGTCTGAGAGTGGCATTAAACTCGGGTTGGGAGACCGAGACGTTCTCCACTACACTACCGAGCCGGTAATATGATGTTCATCATTAAAATGTAAAACTTGCAAACTAAACAAACCAAAATTGGGACAAGGACAATATAAAGTCAAATTAAATTATCAAAATCGCTATGTGGAAACAACGCTTACTAAAATGAAAATTATTAAATAAAAGAACACAATCCACCATTTCTGCGCCTATTTCTGCGTACCGGTATTTCATAATTTTTGTTTTCGGTTATTTTTGTTTTCTTACAGTTTCTTACAGTAGATCCTCTGGAAAAAGGCAAACTATGCCTGTGTATCCAGCTCAGTACCAGTGCTTGCACTGCTGCGGTCGTTCACGGTGTTGGCGGCGGCGGTAGCAGACGCAACATTTTTACTATTCTGTATTTTTGTTTTATAATCAAACTTCAAATCTTGTCTTCCCCATGCTTTATCAAGATTACTTTCAAACTCCCTTATTGATTCGGAATCGACTACATACTTTTTCGGTTAGTCTAGGCTATCATCCCTGGTGGCCTATTTCTGCATACTTCAATTTTTAAATTTTCAGTTAGGCTATCACCGCTGGTGACCTATTTCTGTGTACCGGTATTTCATAATTTTTGTTTTCGGTTAGGATAGGCTATAACCCCTGGTGGCCTATTTCTGTTTAAATAAACATAAAAAAAAATTCGGTTCGGCTATCACTGCGTATTTATTTGTTTTGTTTTTGTTTTTGGTTAGGCTATCACCGCTGATAACCTATTTGTGTGTATTTCAACATTTTTGTTTTCGGTTAGGCCTATTTAAGTAAGTGTGAATGAAGGGAAGTGTTAAAGTTTAGTGTTTTTAAAGTGAGTTAAGTGTTTTTAAGTGAGTGAAGTGAACTGAAGAAAGTGATCGTCACCATGCCTCGTGCCTGTACGAACTGCGCCGGTAGGTTTGGTGCTTCCATGTTTGCTCCTGCCGATCCACAAGTCTGCCGACTCTGCCAGCAACGAGGGGATTTGACAGCAAAATTGGATGAAGCCCTCAACAAGATCAACGCCCTCACCAGGAAGCTGGAATCACTCCAAGAGTTTGTAACACTCAACGTTGGAGTATCACTAACTCAAATTGTTTCAACTCCAGCATCCACCACCGCCCCAACGTCATCTGCCAACAATCCAACACCTGCAGTAGACACTGCAGCAGATGCTTCTGATGAACCTGAGCCGACATCAAACCAGGACAGCCGCCCTGTTCACCTTAGTCTCTCCCCCACTCCTCGTGCAAGAAGCCTGCTAGCACGAACAGTACCAACCCCTCGCCCCCGTTCTAACCACTCCTCTCCCCGACCTGTACATAGAGTCCCGCCACCACAGGTTTCCGGATTTACACCAGTGAGGAACGGTGCACGGCCAACGCAGAAAAGGTCTCATCTACCAGTCACAATGTCCAACAGATTTGAGATATTGGTAGAGATGGAAGACGAACCAGAAGAGACCAGGCTCGTTGGGGATTCCATCCTACGAGGACAGGTCGAAGAGTTCTGCGACAGAGTCCCAAATCAACGAAAAATATTTTGCATCCCAGGAGCTGGACTGGACGACATTGTGGAAGCCTTCGAAGATACCACAAAGGATGCAAATGAAAATACCCTTTTTGTCATCCATGCTGGTTCAAATGACGTCATGCGCACCAGATCCGAAGAGTTGATGGAGAAATATCACAAGATGATCCAGCACTACAAAAACAAGTCAAGGAATATCATCATCTCAGGCATTCTCCCCAAGATCGACGCACCTGACAAATTCTACGACAAGGCTTTCAGCACAAATAGCCGACTAAAACATTTGTGTCTGAGGGAAGAAGTTGAATTCATCAACCTCTGGGACAACTTCTACAACCAGCCTACTCTGTTCCGCAAGGATGGCACTCATCTAAACCCTGTGGGTTCAGCACGCATGAGTCGTCTCCTACACGAAGCAGTCCGCAGCCATGGATCAAAAAACGCCATCCGAGAAGAAGCAGCAGTGACATAAATCATCCAACGCCAAGAAAAAAACAGAGGCAACCGAGGACCACCAGCGATAAGGACCGAAGACAGCGAGGACCGAGGACAGCCATGAACATAAATGTAGATCCGACAAGAACCAAAAATATTATTAAAGAGCGTTCCGTGAGTTCTAAAATAACAAATTTAAAGGTTTTCTATGCAAACGCTCGTAGCATACGCAATAAATTTTCAGATTTAGAGGAGCTAGTGTTTACAGAAAATTATGATGTGATTGGCATAACAGAATCTTGGCTCAATACAGAAGATAGAGACTTTTTAGCAGAGTATTCACTTCCCGGTTATGTAATGTTTGAGAAAAGCCGAATAAATCGAAATGGAGGTGGCGTTTTACTTTATATCAAAGAAAGTCTTAACCCTACCCTCTTGTCAAAACCTCAAATTGTGAACGTCGACGCATCTTTTGTGCTAATAAAGAATAATAAAGGTACAAAATAATACTTGCATTAATATACAGACCTCCAGCTCAATCAGTGCAAACTGACCGAGAAATTTACGAACAAATTGCAGATGTAAGTAACTCACAAGATACCGTAATTTTTGGTGACTTTAATTTACCTGTGACCAAGTGGGGCGATACTCTTACTTCACACTCCGGACATGACTTGTATACGAACTTGCAAGAGAGTTCGCTTTATCAATTTGTTGGAACGCCGACCCGTGGTAATAACGTTCTTGACATTGTACTTGCAACAAAAGAAGAATTAATAGAGAATTTGAATGTTGGTGATGAATTCAGTAACAGCGACCATCGTACGATAACTTTCACTTTAAAGTTTACTAGTAACGAACCAAATAGTAGCATCGAAAAAGTCCCTAATTTCAAGAAAGCAAACTTCCATAAACTTAGAGCTATGTTTAAAGAAACTGACTGGAGCTTTTTAATTCACAATAACGACATAAATACATCTTGGAAGTTATTCGAAGCCACTTACCTAAAAGCAGTGCAAGACTGCATACCATCGAAAACTCGGCGTCCAGGCCATAATAATAAGCCCAAATGGTGGAATAAAGATATTTCAAACTGCCTGCTTGCTAAAAAATTTGCTAATGATAGATTAAAATCCTCACAAAATGACGAAGAACGGCTGAAATTTGTAGAGCTACGACGCAAAGCCAAAAAGTTAATTAAGCAAAGTAAAAAGACCTTAGAGTTACATATTGCGAATCAAAGTAAAACAAACCCGAAAGAATTCTATAGTTATATCAGAAAGAAAAAAGTCGTTACTTCAACTGTTGGACCGTTAGTCGATGAAAATGGAGAATACACCAAAGACGAAGAACAAATGAGTAATGCCCTCAATACCTTCTTTGCATCAGTTTTTACAACAGAAGACCTCAGTGATATCCCTACACCATCGCCGATTCAGATTGATAATTCAGATGTTCTAAGCAATATCACCGTTACAGAGAGAGAAGTATTGAATTGTTTAGATAAACTCAAGGTAAATAAAACGCCTGGACCTGATACAATCTCGCCTAGAGTTCTAAAGGAAGCTAAGGATGAGCTCTCTAAACCACTGACATTACTATTCAATAAATCCTTGCAGTCTGGAACTATGCCCGATCAGTGGAAGCTAGCCAACGTAACACCGATATTCAAAAAAGGCAGCAAATCCCTACCCAGTAACTATCGTCCAATTAGCTTAACCTCAGTTGTATGTAAAATGCTAGAAACGGTCATACGAGACAGACTCGTAAATCACTTAGAGGAAAATAACATACTTAAAGATACTCAACACGGCTTTCGTAAAAAACGTTCCTGTTTAACAAACCTCTTAGACTTCTTCCACGATATCCTCAACCTCTACGATGAGAGTAAAGCTGTAGATATTATATACCTTGATTTTCAAAAGGCCTTTGACAAAGTTCCCCACAAACGTTTACTGCTAAAACTAAAAGCGCATGGAATACAAGACGGTGTGTTGAAATGGATAGAAAATTGGCTCAGCGACAGAAAGCAAAGAGTAGTCATAAACGGTAAGGCATCAAAATGGACCAATGTAAGTAGCGGGGTACCCCAGGGATCGGTACTAGGACCAATTCTCTTTCTAATTTACATCAACGACATAGATGAGGGTCTCACCTGTACAATCTCAAAATTTGCTGACGATACAAAAATTGCAAATAGCGTACTCTCAAAAGAACAAGTTGACGATATGCAACACAATCTAGATAAATTGTCATGTTGGGCCCAAATTTGGCAAATGAGTTTCAATGCGGATAAATGTAAAGTACTACATATCGGATACCTAAATGAGAAAGCAAACTATTCGATGAATGGCACTCAGCTTAAGAATGTAAACAGAGAAACCGATCTGGGAGTAACAATATCGAGTAACCTAAAACCGAGTCAACAATGTTCAGAAGTTGTTAAGAAGGCAAACAAAATAATTGGCTTTATAGGCAGGTCATTTGAGCATAAATCCAAAGAAGTTATCCTAACCCTTTACAATTCATTAGTCCGCCCTCTTCTGGAATACTGCGTTCAATCCTGGTGCCCTTATTACCAAAAAGATATAAACAAGCTAGAACGAGTTCAACGTAGAGTTACCAAAATGATACCTAGCCTAAAGAACAAACCACACGAAGAGCGTCTTAGAGAATTAAATCTATTTCCTTTAACCCAGCGCAGATTAAGAGGTGACTTAATTCAAGTGTTCAAAATCATCAAAGGCATCGACAATATGAACTGTAGTAAGTACTTCACTATCGACCAATCTAATTACACGCGGGGAAACGGTTGCAAAATTATTGGTAAATCTTTTAACTCACACGAATCTAAGAATTTCTTCTTCAATCGAGTTGTCAACTTGTGGAATGGGCTTCCCCGAAACGTTATAGACTGCATCACCGTTGATTCATTTAAACTCCGCCTAGACAAATATCTCGCATCAAACCCGCGACTGACTGCGTTTGTAAATGAATAACTTTATTTTATCCTCCCCTCAGTTACTAACCCATCTGTCCCCTACTAACTTCCTAATCCTGCCACGGACATTAGTTCCAGGGCAGTAATTCCCTTTCCAATGTTCCCTTACCCCCTCTAAACCACTGTTTGGACACTTGATCCTCAGTGTTTTGGAGGACAAGCAACCTAGAAGGGTCACTAGATCTGTTGTTGCTTGATTTCCTTTGTACTCCTTTGTACATAGGGTGTACATTACTACATGAGCAAGTTAATCTGTTTCCCAAGCAAACTAATCGCACATATAACAACGCACTATCGTCACGTTAAAGGAAGTAGTCAAGTTTGGGAAGTCCGGGACGTTCTGGCAAATTTTACTAAACTCTGCATGAATAAAGAAACTACATGTTAAATGTCAAAATATTATTTAAAATCAAATTTGCAACATGACAAGACATTAACAATAGTACAAAATACAAATATTGATAAGATATCTATACTATTACAAAATAATATATAAAATACAGTACAGCACTCACTAACGATAGTGCTATCGGCGCTATACTGTATAAGTAAAATAAACGCACATGGAGCAGAAATAATGCTTTATATGGTAAATATAATTAATTCTGTCAAAATAGAAGTTTTTGTTCGCATATGCGTCACTTTTAAACACACCAATGGTGCACTCCTCGGGTTAAAAAAATAGCAGTCAAATTAGGAGGCGGACAGAACGCCCACGAAGAGTTGTGTTAGCGGGCATACCGCCGCTTTGTATACATAGTCGCAAGCTCGCAGTTACATTACAGTTAAATTTGACTGCTGTTATTTGCCCCTGCTGGTAATATATATCTATCTTTTGCCTGACGCTGTGATCCCCGAATGGGTGGCCACGAACGAACCGCCCCCATGCACCTCTGTCCCCACTCCCGTCAGTCGACTCCCCTCCTTCCAACCAGCACCGCCTTCATCCATGATTCCATATACTTCCTCACTCCATCCTTCCACCTCTCTTTCGGCTTAACTCTCCCTTTCCGTCCTTCCACCTCGCTTTCGTACACCCACTTAGTCATTCTCTCGCTTCCCATACGTTCCATATGGCCGAACCATCTCAAGGTGTTCCTTTTCACACTTTCCAGCACATCTATCTCCACACCACACCTCCTTCTTACTTCCTCATTCGTCCGTCTATCCCTCTATGTAACTCCGCACACACTTCTTAAGTAACTCATTTCCACCCCTCTCACTCTTCGTCTGAGTCTCTCCACCAACGTCCATGCTTCGCTTCCATAAGTCAGTGTCGGGATTACCACACTGTCATGCAAGGACTTCTTCACTTCCATACTGACCACCCTATTTCTTGTTACTGCTTTCAGCGTTAATAATAATAATAATAATAATAATATTTATTCAGTTAGCAATTTACAGAGTTGGTACCACATAGTTTGTTACAAATATGACCTGTACCAGCCCTGCATAATTCCAACTAAGGATAGCCCAATAAGGCCGTTAGGCGTATTTCCATTGGGGTCCTACAACCCTCTTCACCTGTTGCACCCTCTCCCACACTTCATCCATAGTCCCATCTTTACTCAACACACTGCCCAGATACTTAAATGAGCTGACATTCTCCATAGCATGACCATTCAACTTCACCTCACACTCTGTGGCTTCACCCCTTTCGAAGACCATAACCTAGCTCTTCCCCATATTTACCTTCAGATTCCGTTTTTCGCACACCGTTCCAAACATATTTACCAGACCCTGCAACTCCCATTCATTATCACTCATCAGAACTGTATCATCAGCAAACAGCAGTACCGTACAGGTAGCTTCCACTCATTTCCCTCCCTTCTGCTTATTCTTATTTTATATGATGATGACAATAAGTTATGAAGGGCGAGGGGCATTATTGTATCCCAAAGCCAGGTGTCGGGTAAATTGGGGAAGGATGTAGTACCGTATCCGGGCGTACGGTCATGTTTACATACTGTAGCGTAGGTCGTGCGCTCGCAGTTACGTTTCCATCTATTTTTACGGCTATTTTTTCTGTTACTGTATTTACCCCTGCTGGCAATATATACCAGGTATGATAATCTTAAACAACACTACTTCAGTGTTATTAGAAACAATTTATTAGGGAAAATAGGGACCAATAGACTCGCCATATTTTTCTCATTATAGTCCGCATGGAGGAATTTCCTTCTCGACAACTTGAAAAAACATGATTTAACTGAAAATTAACACCAAAAATAATCAAATTGTCCTGATAATAAACAAAGCAGGTAAGAGTTGTGTTAGCGAGCGTACCGTCTGCTTTGCTTACATAGTCGCACACTCGCAGTTACATTTGCATCTAATTTGACGGATGTTATTTGCCCCTGCTGGTAATATATACAGTATGATGATGACAATAAGTCATGGGGAGTAAGGGGGGCAAGCCCCACTCAACCCATTATTGTATCCCACGGCCTGTAACAAAACTATTTACACAACACCTGGCTGTGAGATACAATAATGGCTTGAATGGCATTGGCCCCCTTCATCCCCATGACTTATTGTCATCATCATATATATTACCAGCAGGGGCAAATAACAGCAGTCAACTTAGATGCGAATGTAACTGCGAGCGTGCAACTATGTAAACAAAGCGGATTATACGCCCGCTAACACAACTCTTACCAAAAAACATGGTAAAAATTGAAGAGACCCCGGACAGCCTTTTTACTAGTTAATTTTAGTTTTTTGTTTATTTTTCTTTGATATACAGTACAGTGTTGTTTAATACCGAGGACCATCGCATTTTGGTATTATCAACATTAACCTAACCTAACCTAACCGACGGTCTAAACCCAGCTCACGTTCCCTGTTTATGGGTGCGCGACGGTCTAAACCCAGCTCACGTTCCCTGTTTATGGATACGCGACGGTCTAACCCCAGCTCACGTTCCCTGTTTATCGGTGAACAATCCAACAGTTTCTCGGAATTCATTTATTGTGAATTTGCGACAGTAATTACATGTACACCAACATAGTATCGTCCATGAAACTTCTAGAACACTGATAATTATCGATGGGGCTCGTATCCGGGTTGTATTCAATTTTAACCAAAAACATTCCGTCGACTTGACCTCCTTCTTGTTTTGTAGGAGGCTGCACGCGATTCCCCCAATAAATGGTGCGAGCGTTACTCACCCCGGTCACCCGCCATAGTCTTTACTTAAAAATTTTAAAGAATCAGCAACCTGTTTTTGCCCCATTACAGATCAACATATATGAGGATGATAAGTCAAGGGGGGGTGAGGGCAGCACCCGCCCCTTCCCCCAACCCATCATGTTTCCAATTTACCCCACGATTTCCCTCACCTACTGTAAATTAACCCTTTCGCGCACATATGACACAGAGGTTGCCAGATAAACAATAAGAAATAGTTCTCTCACTCTTATAATTACCTCTCCAAAATTAGTTTTCTGCCCACAGCTAACTCAAAGACAACTGCAGAGGTTGAAGTAACTAAACTAAAGGTTTCTAAATACCCCTGATGGTAACAAAGGCTTTAAAGTATCCCTAATAGGCTCAAAATCGCGTCATATGTCGGAGAGGGTTAAAGCGCAATTCTTCAGGTTGATGGATAATGGGTACCGGTAGCCTAAGTTAATGCAAATCCTTCACTCAAACCAATAAAATATAAAAACAATAAAAGGTACGATTTTAGTTACTGGACACCTATTTGACAGGTACCACCAAGGATTTAATAGGCCTACATATTTTTTTCTCGGTTTCCACGCATCCAACACCAAGCTACACCTTTTTCTGGTCCGGTAATAGTATTGAAAACGATATACAGTAATAACTTTTTAAATGTGGTTTTCGACGAGAATAAAACGGGGCGTTTGTGCCGAAAGTCGGCGGGAGTCCTTCGTCGCGGTTTGTTTACCCAGGACGCTCGAGATTACGGCCAGCTGTTTTACTTGCCCCCTGCTGGCAACATATATGACAATTATTATAATTCACAGGGGGGTGAGGGGGGGGGCAGAGCCCCCCCTCAACCCTGTCCTGTATCCCACGGCCTATAACGCAAGTCTTTATAAAAAAATTGACCCAACAACTGGTTATAAGCTTAGCCATTTTAACACCTTATTGGCGGGCTAGGCGGTCTAGGGGACCGTAGCGCCCAGCGGGTTTTTTTTTTACCCTAAATAGGGTTGTTTACGTGATCATTTTCATGCCTAAATAAGACTCAGAGCGTAAAACAAGAGTCTATCCCTGAAAGGGCGTAAACAGAGCTTTCCAATGACACCCGAACCATCCTTGTACGACCACTGGTTCTCTTGCAACAATCGAGCAACACGAGTGCAAAAACCCTATAATTAGGTAATTTCCTTACATAATTCCCTGTGTAGCGAGTGAGAGAGGGTGGAGGAGGGTGGGATTCATGTCAGTAGGTCCGCCGCGGTGGTCTGGAGCAGTCATACGCTTGCTACGCTCCTCCCACCACTCATCTCTCTCTCTCAGCAACATTACGTGGTGAAAATGGAACACGACATAAGTTGTGAACCGCCACTTAGTCCATATTTATTTCACACGACATAAGTTGCGCGCCGCCAAAGAAGGGTTAAGTCGACCGCCAAGGCGCCGGGAAGTCACTCCGAGCGTAAAGTAAACAAAGCGACGCTACTTCCACGAACGCAACAGAGTTGTCTTTATATTTCGGGTACGATTTTAGTTACTGGACACCTATTTGACAGGTACTTGTACCACCGAGGATTTAATACATATTTGTTTTCGGTTTCCACGCATCCAACACCAAGCTACACCTTTTTCTGGTCCAGTAATAGTATTGAAAACGATATAATAACTTTTTAAATGTGGTTTTCGATGAGAATAAAACGGGGCGTTTGTGCCGAAAATCGGCGGCGGGAGTCCGTCGTCGCGGTTTGTTTACCCAGGACGCTCGAGGTGACGGCCAGCTGTTTTACTTGCCCCCTGCTGGCCACATAGATGACGATTATTATAATTCACGGGGCCGGGGGGGGGGGGGGGGTGCAGAGCCCCCCTCAACCCTGTCCTGTATCCCACGGCCTATAACGCAAGTCTTTATCAAAAAATGGACCCAACAACTGGTTATAAGCTTAGCCATTTGAAGTCGACCGCCAAGGCGCCGGGAAGTCACTCCGAGCGTAAAGTAAACAAAGCGACGCTACTTCCACGAACGCAACCGAGTTGTCTTTATATTTCGTCTCATATTATCATTATTAACCCTTGTTTAGCGGGGTGTTTTGGGCTCATTTGGGCATATTCAGGCCCTCCTGCATGATAAATCAAGCATCTGCATGAAAAACAAATTATTTAGCAAAAAACTAGGCACTAAAAGCTTCAAAATGAGACCAGAACGAGCTACGTAGCACTCGTGGTTCTCTTGCAGTGGTGCCACGAACATGGAAGTTTAGCATATATCGGTATATTTTCCCCAGCTATGCTCACTACTGGCTACACTGCCGGCCTCTCGAGAAGACAGGGAACATGAGTTAATGGGCGGCGGTAAGCCCTGGGAGTCGGCTGTCTGGCCCACTGTGCTCCCGGCCATTTGCACTCTATTTTAACCCTTTAAAAGCCTTAATAATACTCCGAACTTGCTGCAAATTGGTGCACGACTTAAGTCGAGCGCCGCTCTTTAAGGGTTAAAGTGTCCCCATTGCTTTTTTAATGGTTCGTACACCAGAAAAGAGTGTAGCTTGGTGTTGGATGCGTGGAAACCGAAAAAAAATATGTATTAAATCGTTGGCAGTACCTGTCAAATAGGTGTCCAGTAACTAAAATCGTACCATATTTCGTCTCATATTATCATTATTAAAGTGCCCCCATTGCTTTTTTAGTGTTCCGTACACCAGAAAAGGGTGTAGCTTGGCGTGGAAACCGAAAACAAATATGTATTAAATCGTTGGCGGTACCTGTCAAATAGGTGTCCAGTAACTAAAATCGTACCCAATAAAACACTATAAGTCTAGCCTATTCCTCGAAAAAAATTAGGTACGATTTTAGTTACTGGACACCTATTTGACAGGTACCGCCAACGATTTAATACATATTTGTTTTCGGTTTCCACGCATCCAACACCAAGCTACACCCTTTTCTGGTGTACGAAACACTAAAAAAGCAATGGGGACACTTTAATAATGATAATATGAGACGAAATATAAAGAAAACTCGGTTGCGTTCGTGGAAGTAGCGTCGCTTTGTTTACTTTACGCTCGGAGTGACTTTCCGGTCCCGCCTTGGCGGTCGATTTAAAATGGCTAAGCTTATAACCAGTTGTTGGGTAAATTTTTTGATAAAAACTTGCGTTATAGGGTGTGGGATACAGGACAGGGTTGAGGGGGGGCTCTGCCCCCCCTCACCCCATAGTGAATTATAATAATCGTCATCTATGTGGCCAGCAGGGGGCAAGTAAAACAGCTGGCCGTCACCTCGAGCGTCCTGGGTAAACAAACCGCGACGATCCGAAGCGACGACGGACTCCCCCCGCCATCGATTTTCGGCCCAAACGCCGTTTTATTCTCGTCGAAAACCACATTTAAAAAAAGTTATTATATAGTTTTCAATACTAGGCTATTACCGGACCAGAAAAAGGTGTAGCTTGGTGTTGGATGCGTGGAAACCGAAATAGATGTCCAGTAACTAAAATCGTACCAAAAATTATATAAACATGGTAAATAAGTCTGCTGTAGGCTAGGCTAGAGTTATTGAACGCTACCCCACGCTGGAATTATAACTAAAACCATGTAGGCTAAACACTAATTTCTCAAAATCAGGAAGAACAAAACTTGAATAATAAGGGTGCGAGCCTTTTCCCTATAATCCGGGCCAGTATAACTAAATAAGTTGGTCACCAATTATTTTGCAATATTTGAACACACATATGGATTTTATATGCTCTAAACATAATATGAAAATGTGTTTTAAGCCTCGGCAAAACTTAATAAAAATATATGGTACTAAAATGGTATTTTGTCGAAACATGGTTGTCAATACCTTCCTATAGACGGCACCGATTCGTACACACGCTATTTTCACCTGTCTCCCGAGGTCTGTCCACCAGCTTTTTAGTCCACTCCACCTGCCCATCTCTGTCGATCCCATCCCATCTCTGGGTTGTTTGATTAGGTTAATATACTAGGTTTCAGAAACAAGATTCGTAGTTGCGGTAGTATTTACGGTATCTGGACACTTCGAGCGAATTCATATTCGAGCGGAGGCGCATTTAGGTTAGGTTAGGTTAGGTTAGGTTAGGTTAGGTTAGGTTAATTAGATTGGATTGTGCATCCGCTCGATCAGGAATTCGCTCGAAGTTCTTCGCATTCGTATTTACAGATACGGCCGAATACCGGTAGGCTACTAAATGGCCGCCGGCCCAACCGCCATGTTGTATCCAACGTAGGCCTACTAGGTACTACGGACACATTGTAGGCGTTAGGTGTGGATTAGGCTTGTATCCAATATACTAGGTCTATGTTACTGAATATTTATGATTTAAATAAGTGCTACGTTTTCGATAAATCTGGTTATATGGCTTTGCAATTAGGGAAATCATGAGCCGATTTCCGACATGTAGTTAGTCTTTTTCGATTCTCAAAATACGATCAAAGTTTTGCCAAAAATTGGCTCGGGTTTTCCAAAATTATGCTTTTTGGGGTTTGCAATTTAGGGAAACATGAGCCAAAATTCTAAATTAGGTTACTGTAATTTGTTTACTCTTAAAATTCGCAAAATCCGAGCCAAGTTTTGCCAAAACTTGGCTCGGGTTTTCCAAAATTCGGGTTTTATGCCTTTGCAATTTCGGGAAACCTGAGCCAAATTTCTAAATGAAGTTACTGTCATTTTGTTGTCTACAAACTCTCAAAATCCGAGCCAGCTTTGGCCAAAACTTGGCTCGGGTTTTCGAAATATTGGGTTTTAGGCCTTAGAAATACCTTAAAACCCGAGCCAAGTTTTGCTAAATAAGTTTTAATCGCCGTTTTACGCATTTAACCCCGCATTTTCCCTGTACTTCATAGCCCTCCCCACTATCGGGCGGCGTGTCTTAAGATCGTTGTATAATGGGGAAAACGGTTTCGCCGAGGGTTGCAATTATTTCCAAACACTATATATTGATGAAAACTAACAGGGAAAAATAAAAAAATCCATGGGAAAATTGGTGACCATCTTATTTAGTTTTTCCTTAGGGCCTACCCAATAAGAATCATAGCCCATAGGCCTATAGCCTAGCCTAACCTAGCGGTAATTTCCTAGCCTAGGCCTATCCATCATTAGCATTACTAGGCCTAGGCTATCCTGCCCTTCAATTAGGCCTAGGCCCCCCTACTTCCATTTACACTCAAAGCCTCCTATAGCCTAAACCAAGGTTGGTTAGGCGTAGTTTAAAATGGAACTTCAGATCAACCCTATTGAATTAATTAAGCCAGCACACTGTGAGTCATGAATAACGTGGACTGGAGCCTCTCTGAGAGAACTCCAGTCCCTTCTCCTAAGCCAATAATAATCACCCCCACGCATCAAATACAGACATATTAATGGTTTCTACATATGCACTGATACCTACCGAAGCTGTTGCCTTCCCGTGGTATCTGGATATAGCTACAAACACTGTAGAATCAGCAAAAAAGTATCACAACACTACATAAATAAACAATCCGCGCAACTCCACGCACGGCACGCAGAGTTTAAACAAAGCTGCCAACTTTACCGATTCAGGAGTTTAAACAGGGCTGCCAACCTTACCGATTCAGCCGAACCTCGAGTTAGGTGGTCATGAAGCTTCGGTTGGCAGCGAACCTCACAGCTCCTTTTGACATAATATTTCATTACTGGATAGAGAATAATGAATTTTTTCTGTTGGTCACTTCAGATAACATCCATTTGCCTCGTTGAAGTGTTGACATTTTCACGTTATGTTGTGGGACCCATTCATTTCATTCATTTTCATTTTCTAAGTTCAGTTCAGTTCAGTTGCATGGCGGAAGTGATGCCTTCAAAACGGCACTTCCTGATGTATCTTTTTCTTGCGGTCTGGGTCTTATATTTATTTGTCTAATTCTTTCACTTTCTTGGTTCTTATTTTCCCCGCAGAGGGCTGCTCTCGGGCGGCAGAATGTGCGAGGATTGTGCAGGGTAATTATGGATTAAGAACAGGAGAATGAGAAGGATTAGAGGGTTAGGTGTAGCGAGATAATGATGTATGTGACCTTAGTTCTAAAAGAATGAAGATACGTGGGACTACTGTAGTGATTCCACTTGCTCTTGCATACTACGGAGAAAAACAATTAATGCTTAAATATGCCATTGCTGTTTACTTGCCTAATATGTGTGGTATTTTAGGTTGTTGCTGCGTCTCGTAAATCGTAAATTTGTAGTAGCCCTATAGCCTAACTTATTATAATTATGTTTCTTTTCAGCTGACGATAAATTGAATCCCTTAGCAACTACTTCATCGATACTTAGGCCTAAAGGAAAAATATGAAACCAGTGTCTTTGCATCCTATTATACCAATTCTGTATAATTATCACCATATTTCACTAGGCCTACAAAATCTTCGAAATAACTAATTTACCGTCAGTTGAAAAGAAACAGACTATAGTAGCTTAAATGTGGACACTTGTTCACAAACAAGATTGATCTACCTGGAACAAACTTCCCTCAGAAGTTGCAAATAGTTCTTCAGTAGAGCAGTTAAATAAAAATAGATAGCATATTGGACACAATTAATAGGCCTATATCTCTCTTCCACCTTTAGAATCCCACCAGAATGGACCACAAGGTTTTGAAATGCTATTCCACGTAACTCTTGTTCAAGTTCTCAGCACAGCTTGAGTGTGTATTGGATTTGTTCATAATGCTCACTCTCTCTCTCTCTCTCTCTATTTACATGTCGTGGTTTATGTCTTTCTGGATATAATAGCAGCCAATGCAAGCGCACACACTTCGGCAAACATCTCTCAATGTTTTTTTTTTTTTTTTTTTTTTTAAATGGTGAATACAGAAACAAACATTTATATTGGATAGGTAGGCCTACAGTAAGTAGGCTACTCATGTTCTGAAAAGCAAATGCCCAGATCTCATCCACTAAATCTTGAACATGTAGCCTACGGTTTCTAGTAGGCCTAGGGCCTACATAATGTCAAAATAGTTTCAAGAGGATCTCTAGGTTAAAGGATGTCCAGGAAAGTGAATACATCATGGAATAATTGACAGTGACGGTCAATCATCCGTCACATTCACCTCAATGTTGTCAGAGTTTACAAGGCCTGTGTTAAACTTCTCTGCCTCAAAAAAAGGACCAGGTAGGCTACATTCTCTCAATAAAACATTAATCTTAACGTATTGTTATCTGCTCAGTAATAGTGTTTTAATAGGCTGCAGAATTAATGCTAAGGTATTTATAATAAACAAAGGTAAAGCTGGGGTCATAGCCCTACACTTGTTGTGCATTGCCCAGGTGCTCATTTCTGTGCCTTTGCCCTTTGAAGCCTGTAGTGGGTGAGTTACCTAACCTGGTAGCCTACTGCTTAAACTCCAGTTTATGAATTGTCACGTATGTCCACTTTCTCTTTAGCCTACTGCTTGATGAACAGAGGCTTTGGGTGTGATATGATTGTCCGTCTCTCTTTCCTGGAAACTAATCCAGGAACTTGTTTCGGTTGTGGGCTGAAATTCCTATCCCATTAGAAACATTAGTAGCCTATCAGTAATCCATATTATTAACGGCCATATGAGGGATTGCTCACTATATATTATCTGGTGTGCATTTTCTTGTTCTCCACCAACCCCTCGATAGAATTTTATAGCGATCCACTTAAAGGTGAATTACACACAGATGATAAAAAAGTGAGATAAGTTATCTAGCAGAACGTTAAATGCTCTAGTAATACACCACTATCGGGAATATGCTTAAATTTGCCCCTAACATATAAAATAAATCGGGTCAAGTTAAAGGTAAATTTCTGTTGCCTGACAACTATGGGATTCTGTGACGTCATCACAATACTGGCAGGCGCGAAATTTGCAACAGTCAACTATCAGACGCCGCCAGATATAAAAATTTTGAATATTTGTTTCTTTACTGACGTAAATTTACTTTATTATACACAAACCTGAGCATCCTTAATATGTTTTGATGCATACAAAATATACATCTTGTAGGGATGCAGCTTATGTAATTCACCTTTAAACCAGATTCCAACTCGTCTTCTGGTATAAGCAGAGATGATACTAAAAACCTTCAATATGAACTGAATATGATGGCCACTACCACAGGTATTCAGAATAGGCCTACTGATATTATTTTGGAAGGCTTTGTCCTTATTTATAAATCTTGTTCACTTACAGCCAATTCTCCCTACCAACAATTCTCTTGAGACCTCTGGTGGACGCTTCTGAACTAGCGCCAGAGCTACAACTGTAGACATCACTATGCCCAACATCTAGGACATGCACAGTTTATCTCAATTTTTGTGCGATTCTACAAGTTTTTATTATACAGTATACTACTACACTAAGTGCTTATATAGTATAGTAATAAAGGGAAAGTCCATATGCAGCTGATAATGACTACAAACATAATTATAAGCAGATTAATTATCATAACAAAATTGGCGCGAAAATACCTGCCGACTGTGTATTGTAAATATATGTTATTTATGAATATGGATGATTTTAAAATATATAAAACAGTAGGCTATGCATAGACCAAAGTATGAGTCAGCTTCAAAAATTTCGACTAACTGCTTATAATAAAGAATTGAAGAGGGGGAGGGTGGATAGGTCCGCGATGTCGCCCATTTCCCACAATGCACCGCGGCAAACCTTGCGTTCAGCGCCTCTATCGGCCACTGTAGGCATATATTGGTAGGGAGAATTCATCCTGCTATCTCTTGCACCCTCTTTAACCCTTTCACTGCGGGTGACATTCTGGAACGTCCTGGCAAGTTACAGCAATTTCCAGGCTTTAACCCGGGAAAGGCGAGGGGGGGGTAATGA
This sequence comes from Paralithodes platypus, assembly GCA_032716605.1. Lineage (NCBI taxonomy): Eukaryota > Metazoa > Arthropoda > Malacostraca > Decapoda > Lithodidae > Paralithodes > Paralithodes platypus. The sequence goes on from CM064514.1 coordinate 46,567,535, forward strand.
ACTAGCTCCCCATGGGCAAGCATATGGGCTCCATTCAGGCCTATAATCATCATTTTACGATAAATATCGTTATTACCTATTCATATGAGCCTATTTTACCTTCACTATGAAGATAGTAACCTGTAACAATAATCAAACCAGTGAAAATATAATTTTTCTGGTCAAAATTGCGAATATAGATGGACCAGCCCATTCATGAATTTTGGAGAAAATTGAGGCAACCCCTCCCTCCACGAGGCCTCAAGCCACACTGAGCCTACTCATACACACACTCGCTTGTGTAACACACCTGCAAGGCACGTAAGCACATCCCCCACACAGTTTGCTAATGTTAGCACAAAAATATATCAACAAATTAGGGGATAACAGGGAAAATAGGTGATAATTGAAGGGGGAGGGGAAAGGGAGGAAGGAGGGGATGTGGAGAAGTGATATGAGGTACTGTATAGGGAAAAATAAAATATTTTTTTTTTAGTGCTGTTTAAATGGTATTTTTAGGCCTCCCTCTTAAGAGCTTTGCCGCCGTCGCCCAGTAAAACTTCGTAAGAGCTTTGCCGCCGTTTACAGGTTAAAAGCCTGTAAAAGCCGTAAAAATCGAGTGTCAGTGGGCGTGAGCGTGAGGGGCCCACCTCCGACCCTCAGAGCACCGAGCGGCTCACTGAGGATGACTGTGTCTCGCGCGGGTCTCTCTCTGTGTCTCCCAGCAGTGTAGCCAAGCGAGCGAGTGTTACATAATTGCGGGTTTCCCGCGTTTCACTGGCACCAGTGCGGGTGAACCAGACCACATACGGGGCCCGTTCTGGTGTCATTTTGAAGCTATTCTCGCCTAGTTTTTGGCAGAATACACTTCATTTAATGCAGATGCTTGATTTATCATTCAGGAGTGCCTGAATATGCCCTAAATAGCCCAAATATGGCTGCAGCGAATGGGTTAATCCATGAACTATGTAAAACTGTGCAAAAAAAAAGTAAAGTTATGTAAAGGGGGGAGGATGTGGCATGGAGAGATGCCACTACAGTACTTCCTATGAGCCATAAAATCTTGAAAACATTTCCTAGCATTGGCACGGTACTTGATTTTTTTGTTTTTTGTTTTTTATGTTTAAATACCGTACCTTCCGGAAGGCTTATTGCAGTTCCTGGGTTAATTAGTCTTTTAACACTCATAATTTATTAAAATTAAATTTTAACGTCATTCAACCGCAAATGAAATTCTTGTACGGTTAATTTCCTATGCAAGAGGGTACCTTAAAAATTAACCAGGCGAGGACATGAGAAACATATGTTCGCAGAGAAAATCAGTTGAAAAATAATCAGTAATACAATTTAAAGAGCTTAAGATACATGGATTCAAGACAGACACATAAACGTATTATAAACCTTGACAATCATCAGGCGGCATTCTTTGAAGTGGAATCCAAGAGGGAATTTCCCAATTGCAGCATGACAGTTATTTGGGAGCCCCTGGCTCCAAAAGCACTTTACTACCTCTAGGTAACTTTAAGCACTGTGATTAACAGTGGTCTTTTGCTGTGCCATTGTTAGGTTGTTGTTGTTGTTGTTGTTGTTCCCCAAGCTGCCTGGCCGAACAGCCCCAAGGCCCCGAGTAAGGCCAAGGCCATAAACGAGCGCCCCCACAAAACCCTCCCTGCCGACCACAATAAAGCCTGGGTAACCGAAGCCACTCCATGGCGGGGAGCTGAGAGGGTGTGTAAACGCCCGGGAAACCAAAGCCCCACCCAGGGCCCTGTGCCCCTCAGCAATTATGAAGAGAAAGTTGAGGGGCAAAGGAATAATGTGACACTTTAGCTTCCAATCTTGGTAGATTGGGAGGTCAATCCACGGAAGAGACGCCGTCACTTGAGATCTAGAAAATATATAAGTAAAAGGAACAGTCAGAGTAAGCTATGGGTATGGCAGAGATCGCTCAGGTCTCACTCTGATAGACCAGCCCATCACCATGCCATTGATAGGTAATATGTTGTTGCTTACACCTACAGTATATGGGCTCCACCCAATGTTGTCAACTAGTTACCAGGGTATATACCGGAAACTGTATGTGCTAATCACTTAATACAAAGCTGAAAAGGTTAACTGGGCATCAGTCATCTACCACGAGTCAGTGTTGATAATTCTACATCTTCCCAGAAGGTAGGTGTGCTCAATCGTCTCTGTGGGTTCTTTACCTCCACACAGCTCCTTGCTCTGTACAGGGGTGTTGTGCACCCATGAACCAAGTACTGTTTACATGTGTGGAGAGGGTTCACGCAAACCGCCTTTCTTGAAAGGGTATAGCGTCAAACGCATTTCGTCTCATCAATTACCCTCCTCTTACTAATTCTTGACAATCATACTCTCTCTTCTACCGCTATAAAAATAATCAGTTTTCTACAGAGCTTTCTTAGTGTATACCTATTCTCATACGGAAAGTAGGCCGCCATTTAACACATTCCCACCTCTAGTCTGTCCAACTCCCTAACCCAAGAGTGAACTGATTTTTCCAGTCTTTCTTCTATTGAACAAGTAAACGCTGTAACTCTTTCCCTCATCCTATGACTTTAACTGTTTCACGATGGTGATGGGCTGGTCTATCAGAGTGAGAGCTGAGCGATCTCTGCCATACCCATAGCTTACTCTGACTGTTCCTTTTACTTATATATCTTCTAGATCTCAAGTGACGGCGTCTTTTCCGTGGATCGACCTCCCTACTGCCAACCTAAAAGTTGGCAGATTGGGAGCCAAAGCGTCACAACTTTCCCTTCATAATTGCTGAGGGGCACAGGGCCTTGGGTGGGGCTTTGGTTTCCTGGGCGTTTCCGCGCCCTCCTCGGCTCCCTGCCTTAGAGTGGCTTCGGTCACCCGGGCTTTGTTAGTGGTAAGCAGGGAGGGTTTTATGGGGGCGCTCTACGGCCTTGGCCTTGCTCGGGACCTTGGGGCTGTTCGGCCAGGCAGCCTGGGGAACAACAACAACAACTGTTTCAAGCTCCATGTCCAGATATTTTGACTCTAACGTACCTTGAATTTGGCTCTGTAACTCTTTCAATTACAGACAACTTTGTCTTTTGTCTCCTTCTTGCACATAGAAAAATAAAATACTGAATACTGAGAAAAGTTCATCTGAATTTTAAAGTTATGGGAGTACAGTGCTGAAAAGAACATCAACTGCTGGGAATTCTCAACATTCAAAATCCACAGGACAGTTCTATACAGCTATTACAAGCAAGTGCTCCCAAGACCTTAATGGATAGGAGTGGGTTTGATACAGACCCCTGAATCACTGATGAAATACTATATTCACAATGTCTAACGCTGTCTCCTAACATTCACAATGGCGCTACGGCCACAGGCCGTAGCACAGTTGGTAGAGCACTCGCCTGCAAACCAAGAGGTAGACGGTTCGAGGCTCGGCCCAGCCAGTGTGCGTTATTGGCAGGCGCCAGTGCTGTTGGTGGACGGTGCGGTCTAGCAGTCTTTTGCAACTGTCCACTGAAGTCCCTGAAACATCAGGGCACCCACCCTTGCCCCGCTCTTGAGCAGGGAGTGCATGGTGGTAAAAACTGCATCATCATCACTACTCAATTCACATTACCATACAGTCTGGCTATCTACAAGTACTCAGTTCCTAATTTTCTCATGGTTCACTTTTCTGGGCACATAAAAAAATAAAAACATGATAACAAAATGCACTGGGAAGCATGCATCCAGTTCCTATAGTACAGTTGGAATTCTACAACACTAGTAACCTTTCTTCTCTTGACTTGATCTACTTGCAGACTTTTTATTTCATAGATATATCTATGCAATAACTGCATTTGTGAAGTAGTATCAGTAAAAATTATTTGTGCCATACATAACCAACTAATCAAGCAATCAATCAGTAGCAAGATCATCTCCAGTATAACTCATGCACTTTGTAAAAAGTTTTATACAGTAATACTCTTTTTAAATTGTCATACTATATAATAGCCGTTACAATGCATGAAATTGAAAATTATGTTAATTTTGTTTATGTATTGTACGTATCTATCTATTTTGCCAGATGCCATGATCCCCGAGGGAGTGGCCATGAATGAATTGTCTCCATGCATCTCTGCCAAACGTCAGCCGGCGCCCCTACTCACCAAAGACCACTTTTACTTGTTTACTTTTTTTTTTTTTTTTTTTTTGACAGACACCGTTAATCTCGAGAAGGGGTGGCCATGAACATGAGGCGTTTGTAACAAATCGCTAGGTCAAGTTGCCGGGGCTTGACATTAACCAATAACAATTTGACAGTGCAGCCTCGATCCGCCGACCATTTTATCAGCAGCCGACGTTCTACTGCCTATGCTACGGCTCGTGACTATACCTGTTAACCCTCAGGCCGCGGGGCCCGACATATGTCGGGCGAGAATGTCGGGCGAGAGAACCATGGCCATCACTGCGGGGCCCGACATATGACGGGCGGCATTCTGAGCACATAGGGGCTCTGAGAGAGAGTCCACGCATTGGGAGGACGATAGGCGGGCTCTGACTGCTCGGCATGGACCGAGCGAGGTGACTGAGCTCCCCACCACAACATCCCACACCCCTGGCCTCGCGAGAACAAGGAAAAACTGGGGAATTTACCGTATTTTAGGGTTTTTCCCCTCGTGTTGCAACATCGTTGCAAGAGAACCCGTGGTCGTACAAGGATGATTCAGGTGTCATTAGAAAGCTCTATTATCGCCCTTTCACGGATACATAATTGTATTACGCTCTGGCTTTTGTTTATGCATGAAAAAGAGCATGGAATGAAGCTCGTTTAGGGTAAATATGCCCGCCAGGCAGGTAGTAGAAGTTACAAATATCCCCGTTTGACAGGGGTTAATATACCTATATAATATATATATATAATATAAACTTAAAATAGCTGGTAAAATACAAAGGTGATCTGGGCATTTTCATACCATTTATTACACATACACAATTCCCAAAGCTGAGTTTTGTTCTGTTTTTAATATGAACGATACAAGACAGTCTTTAAGATAACAAGACAACATAACTTACAACTACATGGGATACTGAACACTGGCTATTGAAAATAATGGACAATAAATTATAACAAAGTAATGTGATTCATTGTGACTAAACCTTTCAACTTGCCATATATAACATATTCCTTGTCTTGTCTCCCACTTAACCCTTTCAATCAGAAGGATAGTTTGTTTAATCAAATGCAATTAAATTCACGGCACTTCAAAGTGAAAAGGTACATGTTTTGCAATCTATTCCAGCTACCCTATGAAGGCTATTAAGCATAGGAAGAACATCATCGGAAGAATATCATGGGGTCAAAGGGTTGACAGTAGGAGATAGAAACTGTATGGCCTCTGGTATCAATAATTATTTAAGGGCCATTACCAACACCTCACAATTCCCTCCGTGGACAGAAAGAAAGGGGACGGGAAGCACAGTCCCTATCTAACATTTTGATTTAGATGACAGCTCTTTATAAATTTTGTTATCAACAGACAATTTTATTCAAGTTACGATAGACCCTCATTCAGTTTTCAAGACATATGGGGGTCTTTCTAAGGCAAATATTATCATCTGATGATAGCAAGAATAGTAACAAAAAAGTTTAATCATCTAAATAAAGCGTATCAGGGGAATCATCAGTTGACTTTGATAACAGAGAAATGAAAAACAGAAAGGAAGGAATAAGAGAGCTAATGAAAATAATTGGAAGGAAGAATTATTATGTTTTTTCCACCAACCAACTTCACCTCTAAACTCAACTAATGAAATCAACAAATACATGTGGCACTCCAAGGACTCGAACCTAGGATACTCACATCGAAATTCTGTGCACTTATGCATTACGCTATTAAGAGAGATAATATAAAAGAAAATAGATGGGAGGTCACACAAGCGCTTTTTCAGGCAATTATCGATGAGCAAGTTTTATCTCACAATATTTTATAGTTCTTCCTCATTTGTATCAGCAACTAGACTGAAGGTAGATTATATTAGGTGACTGAATTCTGACAACAGTGAATTTTTGAAGTTACGAGACCAAAATTGCCAGAAAAAGCGCTTGTGTGACACTGCCATACAGAGCTAAGAATAAGCAGGTAAAACAAGAAGTGGAAAAAAATGCAATTATGGGCTTCCCTTAATGTAAAGACAGCAAAGCTAATTCAACCACAAATTGAGAGCAATAATTGTAATGGATGTCTTGGCAATGCAAGACAAAATCTTTACTGTACTTCCAATTTCTTCCTACCTTGGAAAATTTAATAAAACTACATTGTATACAAATATACAGAATATTTGGTACCTTGTGAACCAAATACAGCGTGTCATATTAATACAAAGAAAAACACATAGCCAGTATGTTTCCCTTACTAAAAACTATTGCACAGTAACGCATATAAAACACTTAGCTACTTATAAGACGTACAGTATTCTCTAAACACTTAAGGTACAATATGGTACCTGTATTCAGTAGGAAATTGTAAAAACACTCAATACAGACATTATCAAATAGTGGAATGACCATGATTAATAGCTTCCCAATGAGAAATTTGAATGTAGTAAATGTCTAATCTAAGTACTGTACTGTAATAGAAAAACACCTACTAATGAGCTAACTACTCTGATAACCATTGATATTACACCTGACATCCAGTAATTCCTCACTTCAAGTTGTACTGTAGTTACATTCCTGAAAAACAGGAACCTGAACTTCCAGAACTTCCCATTTGATCAATTCTTTGACTAAAACAAGAGTACGTTAATGAAATATGTGGAGGATTGTGTTCTTTTATTTATAAAAAATTATTATTTTGCTTAAGCGTTGTTCCACATAGCAATTTTGATAAGTTGTTTTGTCTTTTTACTGTGTTTGTCCAAGTTTTGGTTTGTTTATTTTGCAAGTTTTACATTATAATATATTTGCCTGGGAAACAAGCTCACTTGCTCATGTGGTGTACCTTCTATGTGGTGGTTTAGGTTTCATTTATTTTATAATATTGTTTTTCTAAATCTTCCATACGTTATTTCCACACAGTGATTTTGATAAATTCATTTGCCTTTATATTTTGCAGATTCTGATTTTGGTTTGTTTGTTTTGCAAGTTTTACATTTTAATTAAAACAATCATTAAGCAAAGTTAAGCTACGTAAATTGCCAAGGGATTTTTCACTATAATAATTATCATAACTTAATAATGATACATACCAACTTTTAAGTTAATTGTATTCTCTAATTAATGAGCAAGGTTATAACAAAACTTAAAATGAGGAGACAGTAAGTGAGGACCGTCTGTTTACCTAATAGTTCACGAGTGAAAACTGGTACCATCAGAGAAAGATACTGTATACCCATTGTATGTGCCTGAGTACGTACATACATACATACATACATACATAATCTACAAGACAGTGTTTATATTGTTGTGGGAATGTTACTTCAAGTTGAAAACCTTTTTTATTGATTATCTGTCTATTAGTAGCAGTTTATTGGAGATTACACTGAATATTTGCCCTCCCCTCGGATGGTACCAATTTGTAAAATTTGTAAATGTGCTCCATGAACTATAAGTACTCAACCAAATTTGGACAATCTTAATCTGCCAAAGAATTATTATTCACACCTTCAGTACAATGACGCCTTATAATTTTTCCGGCTAACATTAGACAATTTTAGTGAGCTTAGAAGGTATCTCAAACAATCAAGAGAGGTAAAAACTATCTCACTTGGGCGGGTGCCCAACCCCGAAAGGGGTTGAAATAGGGGAGCTAGGCCCCCGCCAAAGGCGGCTTTCTAGGGCCTTTCCTAGCTGATGCTGAGATAATTGGGTTCTAGTTATGTGGTGATGGGCTGGTCTATTAGAGTGAGAACTGAGCGATCTCTGCCATACCCATAGCTTACACTGACTGTTCCTTTTACTTATATATTTTCTAGATCTCAAGTGAAGGCGTCTCTTGCGTGGATTGACCTCCCAATCTGCCAGCCTAGAGGTTGGCAGATTGGAAGCCAAAGCATCACATTTTTCCTTTGCCCCTCAACTTTCTCTTCATAACTGCTGAGGGGCACAGGGCCCTGGGTGGGACTTTGGTATCCCGGGCGTTTCCGCACCCTCCTCAGCTCCCCGCCATGGAGTGGCTTCGGTCACCCGGGCTTTATTGTGGTGGGCGGGGGGGGTTCTGTGGAGGCGCTCAGTTATGGCCTTGGCCTTGCTTGGGGCCTTGGGGCTGTTCGGCCAGGCAGCTTGGGGAACAGCAACAACAACAACAACCCTCTGACATCCATAGAACCTTCCTCGACTTAATATAATCATCCTCTGATAGCCAGGTTAAAGTGAAGGAAGGTGACATCGTAATGAAAGGGTTACAGAGCTTATCGACTAAAGGGCCACCACACTACCAGCTACTGAGGCCAAGAGACAGTTTATCACAACCCAAGATTAAAACTGTAACTATTTATCACATCACATTTTTTTCCATTAAGTTTTTGCGACTATCAGTATATCAAGCTTAGTATGGATCTCATGAATAGTAGGTTACAATATATATACCCTCTGATAATACAAGATAATTCCTATGATTAATATAATCATCTTGAGATTGTCTTAATAGAATCAATTTATGTAATTCAAAAGTTAATTATAACTTATAGTTTATTGGGGTTGGAAAGGCAAAATGACAAATTCCAGACAGTCCAACTCGTATTTGTAAATGTTAGTAACATTGGTGTGATAATTCTGGTGTACTTTGACTGGAATATCATATCAAAATGGCAGGAGCTATGAACTGCACCACAATCTTGGAATATCAATCTCCACGGTAATATTATATATGATACTACCTAATATCACTCATGTTCTGTATACTCCTAATGGTACTGTGTTGAAGAAATAATGCAGTTACCCATGGAAATAGGAAACAAACGAGTGCCCAGTTTCTATGAAGTGACAAGAGCTTGGAGCCCCTTTGTTTTCTGTGGGTTATTACTGCATAAGGAACCACCTACGGTAGGAAGATCACTTGCACTATTTAAAATTGTGGCAAGATGATTGGTTATAAAACAAATTATATTTAAAATTGGCAAGACAGTATACAGTAGGCCTACTTACTGTACTGTATATAGCGAGATTGAAACTTTGACAAGATACACTAGTTATACATTACATTGAAATCTGAAACTAACGAAGAGAACTAGTACAGTACTAAGTAATGCAAGATTTGGCATTTTAGTAAGATGTCAAGTCATAAAATACAAATAGCAAATACAGTACAGTATGATATAGAAAATATAGACTCATTCATCAATATCAGTTTGCAAGTCTTTGGAACATACCTTAAATATATTTGTCCTACATACCTGATGATGTTGCTTCACATGTCACAATTGAGTGCATTGTAATTTGTTTCTACAGTGTTCAGTTCCAGTTTCCTGAGGTCCTTCTGCAAGATCTCCTACGCCTTCCTCAGTCTGCTCCTAATTAGCACCTCCTCCATATCCTTACTCACGCTCTTCTTCGCGTAATTGGCCTCGTTCATCCTCGTAACATGTTCATACCACCTCAATCTTTTCTTGTGTATCTCAACACTGACACACTTAATTTCTAGCTAGTAATTTTGTCTCTTAGAGAGGCAATGCGTATTCATCTCACCAACGAGATAGATATATAATCAAGTACATATGAGTGCTAAAGGCTCTGTCTTCAATTTGAGGAAAACTTAGGTGGTGTGAGTCCGAATTCACAGTTTGTGAAAACCTACAGATCATTAAATCATAAACAAACTCTAATTTATATTATTAAAGATACATTTAAATTATAATATTAAGAATTCTAAAGAAACAAAAGATCAACGGGTATCTAGAATAGCATTGATTAAGTTATTAGTAAATTTGACAAAACTGTCCATGAATAACTCAAAGTAAAGCTATCATTTACATGATAAAGGTTAACTCAGTAAAAGGAAATATGCAGCACTGGCTAGGTGTAACAAAATTATAAACAGACAAAATGGAACTTAAATAAATTCAGTACAGTACTGCAATTGTTAAAATAAAATAGATTAGACATACAAAATTAAAAGTAATGTACCTACTGTACTTATAAAACTTATACAAGTACTGTACTTTATCGTTCACATATGTAATATCTCACACGTTCATATTAGCTACATGTCAATTGATGCTGTAAACATAATGGAATATAAATTATCATGATTTTATACAGTAAATGATACATATAATACAATAACCTTCAATATACTATAGTAAAATAAAATGTTAAAATGTTAACAAAACAAACAATTATAGTAAATGCAGCTCAAGTAACACATACCGAACACTGCTGAGCACTAAATTGAAAAACAGTCAAATCCAATGTCATGTAATACCTTCAAAACTTTAATATTAATTTTCATCTGAATTGTTTTAAACCCCTCCGTACCGATGCTGTCCTTTACCTTTTTTTCTTGCTACTATTTGACAATTTTATTCAGCTTTAAAAGGGCCTCCAGCTATAAACAGGCTTCGAACAATCTCACTTATACCTTTTTACTACCACAGATCCTTCTTAAACTGCACAAAATCATCTAAATATAGCTAGAAAAACATTAAAAAGACGTCGCCGGTACAGAAGGAGCTAATTAATCTCTGTCTCGAGTCGGCCACCCCCAGCTATGGGGTATGTGCCTGAGTATATAGATAGAATCTCTAGTTTCAACACAAAATAACCTTTTAATTATTTTTTTTTCGTAATACAGTATCTGGTATATCACATTTCTGTCTTTTATTGTGGCTATTTTTTAGACAATTCTATTCAGTTTAGGAAGGACATTAAAGAGCCAAAGAGATTGTTTTACTCCTCTGATTCCAAGAGATTGTTCCTGAATTGATTAAAAGTAGAATATTAGCCCAATGAAACTAAAAAGTTATCATCATACTGAGGGTGAGGGGGCTAACATATATGAACAAAGATTCTACCTTAACCCACTAATGTGTGTTATCAATCAAGATAATTGATATTTAATTCAAATGAGTACTATCTGTACTTCCAAAGTTAAGAAAATGCTTCATAACTACTGGCTCTAACTGTACATCACACAATAATGATATATTACTGGTTAAGTAATGACTAATATAACAACATATCATATTGTAAAAGAAATGACTGCTGTAAATTACACAGCAAATAAAGCTAGCAAGGCTTGGACAATTGGTCAATTTAGAACTTGTCAAGTCAGTCCCTAGATGAGGTAAAGAGAGACCACTTGAGATAATTGAAGACCAGTTGCTCTTCTATGACACTTATGGGCCATAGTTATCAGTCATAAAAGTATTAAGGGGGGTGACCTGCTTTTTTTCTCTCTCTCTCTCTGGGTTGTATCCATTCGGCCCCATTCAGCCTACTGTAAAATGAGTTGGTCAGCTGGCTAAATTTGTAAATTTTTCGCAAAAATTTCTCCGGCAAAGCTGGATTTCTTCCTAAAATGCTGGCTCGCTATTGCTCGCCAGGAAAAAATTGACAACTGGATGGAGTTAAATGTCCTAACACTTAAAGAGCGGGGCCCGACTTAAGTCCGTATCTAAAAAGCAGCAAGTTAGGAGCATTATTAAGGTTTTTAAAGGGTTAAAATCGAGTGCAAATGGCCGGGAGAGCAGCAGGCCACACGGCCGACACCCAGGGCTTACCGCCGCCCACTGACTCACGCTCCCTCTGTTCTCGAGAGGCCGGCAGTGTAGCCAGTAGTGAGTGTAGCTGGAAAAAATATGCCGCTATACGCTAAACTCCCATGTTGGTGGTACCACTGCATCAAAACGACGAGTGCTACGTAGCTCGTTCTGGTCTCATTTTGAAGCTTGTAGCGCCTAGTTTTTTGCTGAATACATTTCTTTTCATGCAGATACTTGATTGATCATTCAGGAGGGCCTGAATATGCCCAAAATAGCCCAAAACCCCCCGCTAGACGAGGGTTAAAACAGTAGGCTGAATGGGGTCGAATAGATACAACCAAGAAAGAGAAAAAAGCAGGTCACCCCCCTTAAACAAATATCAGTTCAGGGTGGGGTATTGATGCCTCAAATATACTGCGATTTCATCACCTGAATAACACCCACATCATGTTAAGTTGTTAGTATAAATAGAAAAGTTAGGCTCAACTATGTTTTGATCAACTATACTCTGTTCATTATGATCGGGCATATTATAGGTTTGACTCCTGTAAGGAGATTAGGAAAACCTAATATTTAGTAGTGGCCCCGTAATCATTGACGAACATGCCTATTACATAAGGCATCCTCTTCAAACACTAATCCGCCGTAGTTTGAATCTACCGCGCAGAGCATTTAAAAACTGAGGAGCCTTCATCATGAGCGCACGCGACCTCACTCATGGCTTCAGTCATTATGAATTGGGTTCTCACTACGAAAAAACTTCGTAAAAAATAAAAACAAAAAGAAAATAAGAATAACTATCCAATAAGCTTTCCATCATATCGTGGATGTACTTGTGTGGATTTCTGACCAGACGCTGATTCAGGCGTCATTCCTCCTTCACTGACATATCAAGTAAAACCAAAATCCTTAATACATCAACGAATGGGAAGGGGACGGTCGGGAGGGCCCCAGTCGTCAATGATTAGGGGGCCACTACTAAATATTAGGTTTTCCTAATCTCCTTACAGGAGTCAAACCTATAATTTATTAGTGGCCCCTCCATCATTGACGAACATGCCTGATATCTAAGACTGGAGGGGGACATTCGTAATCATATCATAACTCTAGAAAAGCAGATAATAAAAACAACCACATAGTATTCTTACTTTTGAAAAATGTATTTAATACGGCGTAGGCCGGAAATATACAAGAAAAAGGGGGTTCAGGCAGGTGCGTGCTTCAAGAAGCCTGCCTGACAAAAATAGGTAACCCTGAAGATTCTGAACACAGATCTGTAGTTACAAAAGGCACCCCACTCAACGAGTGGTGACAAATAATAAGTTATAAGTTTATATGTGCACATCATAAACCCCAAAATACATGTGGAGATCAATTGCTAATGAACTCCATTGAACTAATGTTACATTGCTTTCGCAGCTAAAACTACTATAACAACACCGTTGTTTTGTACTAAACTTTGTACTAGCACAAATTCTCTCAGAGAAATTTTCATATCACATTTCAACCTTAAATTGTATCACAGTTCTCATACTCCGGCGGGGTCTAGGGTGTCCTATGTCAACTGACTGCACCCCCCCCCCCCCCCTTTCCTTGAAAATAAACATAAGTGACTGCAGGGCCACCTAGACCCTCTGCCTTAAAGCTATACATGGTAAGGAAGGTTTGTCTAGAGCAACTGACAAGTATCTAGAGAGAAACGTATGATTAGACGCCCACAACTGTGTGGACGCAATATCTTCAACTGAAAAGTTTTTCAGGAAACGTAAAGAGGCCGCCCACTTGCGTAAATCGTGGGCCCTACCCAGAACGCCGGGATTACTCTCTTTAATGACTTCTACTAGAAGAGAGGCTAATCGCCGTTTAAGTAAGCGTTTACCCGTACTCGCTACCCATAAAGCACCTTGGGGGTTATGAGGAGCTATTCTTAAATATTTGGTTAGAGCTTGCACTGGACATAAATTATGATGCACCTTTCCCCTTTTTAACGCCGGCACCGTGAATTCAGAAAACACGTGTGCACTATGCTCATTCTTGGCTACAAACGCCGGGGAGGGTGCAATGGAAATTGAATCATTAAGTCTACCAAACCTAAGACAATTAGGTGTGTTGCTCATCGCCGCCAGCTCAGACACTCTGTTTCCGGTGGCCAAAGCCAAAAGGAAAACTGCCTTCTTTAAGATTAAAGCAAAGTCTGCAGTATTTTGATACAGACGAGAATGAAGTAAAGACAAAGCTTTGTCCAGAGACCAAGTAGGCATGAGCTGACGGGGAGGTGGGCGGAGTTTAAAACACGCTCTCATAAATCCTGTTTCCTCCGCCACCGGTATGGATAGACCTGTAAGGTCGAAAAAGGGCACTCTAATCGCAGTTAAGTGATTCTTCAGAGTAACCACAGATAAACGTTTCTGCTCAAACAGATAGTTCAAGTAATTAAAAACCAATGCCACTGAGGGTACAGTTTGTTCCGTTCTAACAATCCAAGAAGTAAAAGCTTTCCAATGAGATTGATATTGTCGCTTAGTAGACTGAGTATATTGATTGAGCAATTTATTGGTCACATCCCTGCCGTATGGTGCTAGCCACTTGGCCTCCTGAATGTCCATAATGCAAAAGTCAGCGAGGTCTCTAGGTTGCCAATCGTGTCTAAGTGGAAGTACCTGACCGGGAGCGATACCGGGTCCGGGCACCACATTATTAACTGCTGGCACCACACCTGCGCCGGCCACAGGGGCGCGATTAGCGAGACTAAGCCTCGATAAACTCGTAGTTTGTTCACTACGTGGCACATTAGTGACGCATCTGGCGGTGGAAACAGATAGATGGAGCTCCATCTGTTCCAGTCTGTCACTAGGGCGTCTGGCCCCCCTGCCGGCGTTATCGTCCGGCGGGTGAGGTATAGAGGGAGCTTGTGAGTCTCCTCGGACGCAAAAAGATCCACTTGTGGATGGGAGAGCTCCGCAATCATTAGGTCGAAAATGGGTTGCTTGAGCTCCCATTCTACTGTCGTGCTCTGTCTCCGGGACAGAGCGTCTGCCCAGACGTTCGCTACGCCTGGGAGATAAGATGCGTGAAGATAAATATCTAGACTGGTGGCTAGAACAAAAATCTCTTCCGACACGAGTAGCAACTTCCTTGACCTCGTTGACCCTTGTTTCTGAATACAGTGAACTGCATTCAGATTGTCCATTCTGAAGGCCACTGACTTGCCCCGTAACGCCGGGCCGTGAGCCTGAAGGAAATACAATGGGACTAGTAACTCTTTGACATTTATGTGAGCGATTTCTAAGTGGGACCAAAGTCCCTGACCCTGGTGCCCCTGATTTGACTGAAATCCCCACCCTATGGTGCCTGACGCATCCGTGTCTACCCATACCGTTGGAGGAGGAGAGGTCCATGACATGATTGAGTGCAATGTTTCCCTCTTCGCCCAGACCGCTAGTAAGGTGTGGATTAATTTTGGTATGGGCCATAATTTTCCCGCCGGTAAGAGTGGGAAATATTTGTTGCCCTCCAATATTAATCGTTTTACTTTCAAACGGCCCAACTTGACAGTTAGCTGAATCCAGTTGAGAGAGCCGACCAGAGACTCCCAGACTCTTCGTGTCGTAGTCAGACTGTGAAGAAACCTGAACAGTTTCCTGCGAAACCTGTTGCGATTGTCCACACTCTGACTCAGAGTGAGAGCGGCGGTGTCCCAGACCAGCCCTATCCACTGAATTACTCTTGAGGGAACAAGGTTTGACTTTACCAGATTTACCTTGAAGCCTAGAGTTTTGACATGATTTAAAATGATATTGACATGTTTTATGCATAATTGTTGTGTCTCTGCCACCACCAGCCAGTCGTCTAGATACCACAACACTCTGATTCCCTGTTTTAACAATGGCATCAGGGCTTGCCTGACTAGTTTTGTGAATAATCGAGGTGCTAGGTTCAAACCGAACGGCATCCTCTGAAAAACAAAATTTTGGTGCCTGATCCTCAAGGCCAGAAACCTTTGAAATCTTTTGTTGACCGACACGTGCCAATAGGCGTCTGTCAGGTCTAGGGAACACATCCAGCCACCCGGCGGAAGTGTTAGCCTGATTTGATGAACTGTTAACATTCTGAAAGACTCGTTGTAAATGTGAAGATTCAGATACGACAGGTCTACGACCGGCCTCATCTGAACACTGTCCCGTTTGGGAACCAAAAACAGTTTTGACGTGAATACAGGGTAATCTGGGGGTACCGGGATGATGACATTCTTGGCAATCATCTCCTGGACCAGCAGCTCCACCTCTAATGAAACACAATTTGCCGTTGTCGGCTGACGTAAGCGAGGTCGCCGGAGCCACTGCCAAGTGATGCCTTTGCGTGCCACCATCCGTGCCCAGGTTTTTAACGGCCATGCTTGGTGACACGTTCGGAACGACCCAGTTAGCAGACAAGGGTTCGCCGGCTGTACTTCCCTCGGTTCCTCCGGCTCTAAGGTAGGCACTGGGAGTGAGAAAGACTTTAGTTTTTTGATGGTGGTTTTGGTGGTGTTGGCCGCTTCGCCGGCTGGCTGGTGTGGGCCGAAGACTGGCCCTGACCCGGCTTATACTGGCCGCGTCCCCTCTGTCCCGAAAACCCTCTCTGTCTATGCCTGAACTGACCCAGGGGGGATTGGGAGGACTTAGGCGGAAGAAACGGCTTAGAACCCCCTGGCTGAGCTTTAGTAGGAGGCTTAGGTTTGGGGAAGTTAAATGCGGGTTTCTTAGCCTGTGCGGGACTGTGCTTCACGGCCTGTGCCATGTTAAACACTGTTCGCCATACATCAGGGGACATTAAAGAAGGTGTAAGTACTGGGGACATAACCACCTGGTTAGCAATGCGATCAGGCAGCTTGCGAACTAATGACATTCTAAGATCCTGTCGTGCTCGCACCGCCTCAAGTAAGGCTGTGCGTATGTCACCTAAGGATTGAATTGACGACTGAAGAATCAGACGCCGGGATAATTCAACTGATCTTCGAGCATCCGCGTCTGCGATTGCCTGAGTAGACCTGAGTAAAGACTTAGCCACCTGTTGAGAAACTATGTACTGTGAAAACAGGCGGAAAGCTTTTCCCCTAAGCCTAAATTCTCTGTCTAGGTGAGAAGGGGTAGGGGTAATGAATGGTTCCTTTAGTTCACAAAGATTAATCTTAGGGGCAGCTAAAAAGGAAAATAAAGCTGACGGAACTCCGCCGGCAGAACCTACCGGCATTGAGAACCATGAATGTGTATCCTGAGGGATCTGGTGGGAAGATTTAGAAGTGAAAGTGGTTGCAAAGTTCTGAGCCTCTACCTCCCAATCCACCCAAGGTCCTGGTCCTAACTGTCCCACCTTCAACACTGGATTAGCTGTCTCGTCTGTGACGGTCTGTAAATCTAGTTCAGGAGTAATAGCCAACAGAGCCTTAATATCATTAAACCCATCCAGCTTAGACCAGTCTGAAAAAAGTTTTGAAGCTGAGGCAGGGGGTAAAGCAGGCTTAGATGCATAAACAAAATAATCCTGATAATAATAACTAGGTATAGCCTTGATATTTACATCCAAAACATTACCCAAGGCATCCAATGCCCTTAATTTCTTAGACTTATTTCCCTGGATAAACCACTCACGTGGTACCGGGAGTTCCCCTGACAAGGTAGGCTGGGCAAGCTCTGGCTTAGAGGGGTTCAAAGGGACCCATGACTCATCTGGCCCATAAAGCAGGGGCATAGCTACCTTTCTAAGAGGCGCTTTGTCTAGAGGGGGTGGATTAACATCCGTAATGACCCTGACATTTGACGTAGTGAATGCCGCCGTAGCTGGCTTAGAGCTCCCTGCCGGTGACAGAGTAGGAGGGTTAGGAATCTTAGATAAATCGATTGACGTTATCAGAGGCCGTACCGTAGAACCTGTCAAGGGAGCCCCCAAGTCCATTGTGGGGTTTTCTCGTTGTTGATTAAAGAATTTTGATAGAGCATGAGTAAGTAACCCATCAATTTCTTGTGCTGTAACAAACTGGTTAGGTGCAGAACTTTCAGGTGAATTAGTATTATCATGGGCGGCGTCCAGGCCTGAGCCTGACCCTTGTCCTTCCCTATCTGAAATTAATGACACTTCATCTTGTCCCTCCCGATCCTCCTGAGAAGACCCCGCCGAGGCAGGGGCACCTTGTTTCCAAGATAAATCAGGGATAGAGGATGGGGTCGCCGCGTCCCTGTGGACATCGGCTACTGTGTGACTCGTATGAGTCGGACGTGGATGGACAGACCCTGGTTGAGCAAAACGCCAAACACCGAGGCTCTGGCCTACGCTCTCTTGAGAGTCTGAAACATTCTCAATTATTGAATATCCTGAACTCTCCATTTCTAGGGTTAAAATATCAATAGGTAAATCTTGTTTAGGGACAGGCGCTTCACTATACTCTGAGGCTGTAACAGAAACATTGTCAGGTGTAGAGGTACGATGAGATGCACTAGACTTAGAAGAATGTCGAGAGGACTTCTTATGGGAATCCTTTTTGGAGGATTGTGGCTACGGTGTGACCGCGAACTGGACCTAGGTTTGGAAGAATCACCACCATGGTCCCTGGGGGAAGCTTCAGTCTTGCACTTCTTACTAGCCGGGGAAGAGGCCCGACTTGAAGACCGTTGTCTGAGGGGAGACCTTGACCTCGATCTCGCCTGCGACGAGGAGGTGGCTGCCGGGGGAGTAGGCTCTCTCGGGCGTTTAAACGTCTCCACAGACGATACAGAATCCTGGCTAGTCTCTGTCGGCTTAAAACCCCTTACTCTAGAGGTACGTTTAGGGGGAGGGTGCTCTGACAGCAACTTATCCCAAAGTGGGACGTTGTCACATTGAAGTGACTTATGTGCGACAATGGTAGTGTAGGTCGACATTTGTTGTCTGACCTCTCTCAACGCTACCGCCGCGGTCTTGTCATTGTCACACAGGACTTTATTGGTTAATTGGGAGCAAAAAGAACAATTACGTGTAACCCAGAGACCCCTTGAACGGTCTAGACATCTAACACACCTTATGCAAAGGGTATGTGCAAAAATTGGGATACCCGCGCAAGTAGGGGTAATGCACAGGGCAAAAACTGGGGTGACATTAGCCATGACAGAGACTGGTGAGAGGAACTACCGCCGGGTCTGAATTGGTCCGCCGGAGCTCAGCTCTGGAAAAATAAAGAAAATTTCCAGGAATTAATGCTCATAAGGTTAACCCAAGTGTTCGCATACAAGTGTTAATAACCCGCCGGGTAACGGGATGCAAAGACACAGCTAACACATCTCGCCACGCGGCTGGGTATAAAGAGGCTAAACAAGTCTTCTTAGCTAAGAACATGAAGAATACCCTCTGATATAATGGTCCAGTATGGCACTAATAGTCTGTAGGAGGTGGTGACTGTCTCAAGATTCAATTTTGTAACAAAGCCCCCCCTCATAAAGACGCCGGCCCTTGAAATATTTTAGTAGAATAGCCCAGGGCAGGAATATACGAGATCTGATTTTTTAACGAATTGTCCCAAACGATCGTCGTAAAAATAGAAGGCGGCGATACTGAAAGTATCAACCAATTAAGGTTAATCGAAATTGAATTTGTTTATAAATTCCTTAGTTCCTATACTTAGGGACACCCGCCGGGTGTGGAAATCGATTTGGTTAAACCTCACTGATCCTTCAAATGCCGTAAGAGTAAAGGCGGCGATACACAGAGTATCACTCACATGGATTGGTTAACTATAAGAGACCTAAGTCGTTTTATCCCACCCTGCTAAGGTGCACCCGCCGGGTGAGAAGTCTAAAAGTTAACCCCACAAGTTCCTGACCCCACTACTTTGTAAAAGATCGCCGGGGAGGAACGCCTAAACAACAGCTAGGTTTTCCCCGTGGTTGTCGTAAACCAGGTAGAAAAACCTATAAAAAACGAGTGTTCTCACGAACATCGTTTCTTTATATATAACTAAATATATATGTAAGGATGGGTACAGCCATCCCGCCAGGAAATATAAAGGAGGCCTGAAACCAGGCACCCACAGATACGCAGTCCTGGAGAGCCACAGACACCTCCCCTCGCCGGGGAACCAGCCAGTGTTAACAACCGTGTGGCCTAACACTGCTCATCGGTCAGGTTTTTTCACGGTGAAACCGAGAAAAACCCGCCGGAAGGCAACCCCACCCTGAACAGACACCATCTGAACAATACGACACGAGGAGAGACACGCACGACTAACCAAGGTCACAACATAATCCGTGGAATTAGCCAATACACAACTAAACCAGGAAACAAATATAGTCCGAGGAATTAGCCAATACACAACTAAAACCCGGATACACATGACACAGTAGGGCATATTTATAAAATAAATAATAACACTAGACATGTGGCAAAGCTACGAGCGGCTGGCTAGGCCTAGGTAGACGGCATGAAAATAGTTGAAATATAAACACACACTGGAATATCACAACAGGAACCACCGCCAACACACCACCGAAGCGATAACTTCCCAACCCCGGGAAGCCTGACACGGACCCAGAAAAAACTTCACTAAGTGAAGAAAAATACGCTGGGAACGTCAGCAAACACACAGCTTACCTCATCAGAAGGATAGAAGGCAGCAATAATTAACGCGTAATGAAAGCCGCCTGCATCACCAACTAACCAAACTGTGAAAAGTTCACGTGTCCACAACAGGACCACGAGGGTACATCCGAAATAGATGCCCCATACATACGACCCAAAATACATTGCACTGCGGGCAACCAGCCCAGGACACTCCTGCTACGCCTATCCTAACCTTACTCGATACATCCCAGAGTAAACAAATGAGAAAAAACTCACTAGGGACGCCACGAATGCGGAACCAGCGGAGCCTGAAAGGAACGTCCGGGCAGGCTGAGCGCAGAGCAAAGAAGGAGGAATGACGCCTGAATCAGCGTCTGGTCAGAAATCCACACAAGTACATCCACGATATGATGGAAAGCTTATTGGATAGTTATTCTTATTTTCTTTTTGTTTTTATTTTTTACGAAGTTTTTTCGTAGTGAGAACCCAATTCATAATGACTGAAGCCATGAGTGAGGTCGCGTGCGCTCATGATGAAGGCTCCTCAGTTTTTAAATGCTCTGCGCGGTAGATTCAAACTACGGCGGATTAGTGTTTGAAGAGGATGCCTTATGTAATAGGCATGTTCGTCAATGATGGAGGGGCCACTAATAAATAAATGGTTATGCCCCTATCTTGATTACCGTACAATTTAATGGTCATGTCTCTATCTTGATTACTGTACAATGCTGTGGTAAGACTTTAGCAACAAAATTAAGTTATTTAAAAATTATAGAGAGAGGAGAATAGTTATTACCTCCGCCAACAAAGTTGGGCGGAGGGTATGTTTTAGCCTCCGTTTGTTTATTTCTTTGTTTGTAAACAAGATATCTCAAAAAGTTAGGAACTGATTTTCACAAAACTTGGTGGGCGGATAGGATATGCACCAAAGTAGAAGTTATTCAATTTAGGTGATCGCTAAGTGCATACATCCGCCAGCATAGACAGATCACAAAGGTATGAACCAATGTTCACAAAATTTGGTGGGCAGATACGATATGCACCAAGGAAGAAGGGATTCAATTTAGGAGGCGATCGGTAGAGTGCATACCTTCGCCATAGTAGGGGAAGGTACACGCTCTCCCTAGTGCCTCTCTAGTTGTATTGTTTTCCCTATCTTTTAATATTCACAAATTACCGGTAGCAGCAAAGGATACATCTTCGTCTACTTCCAATGAACAAAGCATAGCTGATAGTGAGGAGCGCCTGCCAGCAGCGACAACACTCAAGTGGGAAATACTTGGATGGAATCTCCATAACTAATCCTCATCTTTGGATTTGGCCTAAGCTTTTCTCTACCCTGCCTCCATAGGGTTGGCCGTTGAGATACCTGATGGTCCGCCCATATGCTGTGGTCCGATTCTTGGAATCTGCAGTGTTCCCATTAAAGGTTCCTTGAGGCAACAAAGTAAAGTATGGTACAATGTACAGGTATGTTCAGCTCACTAGGGCTGTATTTGGTCAGTACAATTTGCGAAGGATGTAGGGATAGCATCAGACTAGTTAAAATTAGTACAGTATACCATAATTGAGCTACGGTAATCTAGGATGTTGCCTATTATTAATTAGTAGTCAAACCCTCCTATTACATCCTTATTTCTCTAACCTGTGCCCCCTGCACCTGGCATTGTTAATAAGCTACACCAAGTATAGTTAGCTGCTATACATGAAGACAATTGATGAAAGGTGAACAGTCTTAAATATTAGTCGTGCTGTAGTGTCAATCTCTGTTGGAAAAGCTACAACATATGAAACAAAAGATATCTACAGGGTGCAATGTTAAACATAAACAGACCTGTTCCTTTGCTCTTATTACTCCCCAACTGACTAAAAACTAAAGAACAATTATTATTAGTATGTATTATCAATCTACTAGTTCACTAAACAAATATTAACCTCTGCAAAAATAAATAGCATTTACCTTGGCATGCAAAGCAATGAGTTTTGGCAAAATTGTACACTTTACATACAAATGGAGGACATTATATGACATTTTTGTCATCAATAGTGGAAATAAGTACAAATATGTACTACAAAGTTGTGGAATGCTGATGCAAGTTTTACATCTATATAAAGTTAATAAACGCTATAATCCTGGGAATATTGTAGATATCTATTATATCCCGACTCCACATTGACGAACTTTGGATGGAGAGACTTATATATTGGTATATTTTATTGTATTTG
Organism: Paralithodes platypus; assembly: GCA_032716605.1. Lineage (NCBI taxonomy): Eukaryota > Metazoa > Arthropoda > Malacostraca > Decapoda > Lithodidae > Paralithodes > Paralithodes platypus. The sequence continues at coordinate 46,589,984 of CM064514.1, forward strand.
TTCTTGCTGCTCTGAGATTATTTTATTCAGTTATTTTATTATAATCATATAAGTATGTTCTTGCTGCCATGACACCGATTTATTCAGCTTAGGAAATACAGTAACTCTAGGAATCAAAAGTTTAAATCCTTTGACTTTCAGGCATATTAATTACTGTAAATTGAATACACTCATTTGAAACCTATCAAGATAAATAAAATTGGCATCATCTAGATTAAAAAAAAAAAAAAAAAAAAAAAAAAAAAAAAAAAAAAAAAACCTGGGTTCCAGTTCTATGGCTAAGCATTATATGATGGTTAGAGAAAATTAAATTCCTAAACACAATTTTCTCCTCTCATATATCACACAATTAATAAAGCTGCTTGCACCACTGACATAATTCTTCTCTTCACAATCTATGACAATTCTCTACAGATTAACTTGCTCATGTAGTAATTAATGTACACCCTATGTGGTGGATTGTGTTCTTTTATTTAATAATTTTCATTTTAGTAAGCGTTGTTTCCACATAGCGATTTTGATAATTTAATTTTACTTTATATTGTCCTTGTCCCAATTTTGGTTTGTTTAGTTTGCAAGTTTTAAATTTTAATTTACTAACCCCCCTCAAAGGGCACTTTTTATTATTGTAATTACCATACAGTCAGGACCCCCAATTCGCGAGAATAGGGGTGACAGGAGGCATCGCGTATTGTGAATTCGTGTATTGTGGAACTAACTTTAAATGGGAATAATTTGATTGGGTGACATCTCTCAATTATGGCCTATTTTCGACATTTTTGGCCCTATTTTTGCTGATATTTATGTCAATAATTGACATTTTTGGCTCTACAGTACAGTCTATATCTTATATATAAGAAGAACAATGAATAAAAATATGAAACCTTACCTTAAAATTAGTAGTAGATAGGCTAGGACTAGGACTGTAGGACTTCACAATTTTCTCCAACTTCTCCCTCCCTGACCAAATCGTACGAACAGTTTACTCTGACAAGCCTATTGCACAGTTTCCTTCTCCTTTTTTCTTGCGATCCAACACTTCCTCCTTCATTTTGTGTGTTATCTTCTTATATTGGCGTGGCATGGCGAAAAAAGTGGCAGGCACTACAAACGTTTGGTCACTCCGCACGGCTATGAGCGCTTGAGCGGGACTGTGGGAGGGAGGGAGGGAGGGTAAGCGGGAGGGAAGGCAGGCGTATGCCCGTCTTCTTCTTTTTTCGGAGCTACTCCTGGGCCTCGCGAAACGTAGACGTGCTCGCGTATCAAGCGGGAATAGCGGATTTGGCCCCTTCTTAGCTCTCGATTCGTGTATTGTGGTACCACCTCGCGTAATTAATGTTTAATTAATTAATGTTATTTTCGAGGGGTAACTCGTGTATTAGGTTTTCGCGCATTGTGGAATCGTGTATTGGGGGTCCTGACTGTATATCCAAAATTACATAAAAAATTATGCAAGACTATTAACCCTCCAGCCCTGGCTATGTATTATATATATATTCCCCGAAACCCGGGTGTTTTGGCCGAAAAACGTCTAGGCTAGGCTACCGTATATTTGTTAATCTGACTGCTTCCCGCATTCCCGCGCATCCCCAAGCGTAGCTGTGTTATTTACCTGTAGAATGGCGTTAAGTAGAGCTCTCTAAGTCAACTGGTTGAGTTGTGATGATGATTTCATTGGAGATAACTTTATAGCAAAAACAGCCACTTTACACTACTTTTCGATACTTAACAACAACATACAGGCACACACGAACAAGCGACGCTCTCCTTCTTGTGGCCGGAGATGCGGGGCGTCGGTCCAGCCGGCTGTTGTTTACATGCGTCGGACCGACGCCTCACACACGAAGTTCACAGGCTTTCAACCACTGGGTGTTCAAGAGCCCTTCCGGGTACCTGTTTTATGCTTTTTTATGGGCGTTCAAGAGCCCTTCCGTGTTGTAGGGGTTAAGGGTTTTCTTATCTCTTCATCTATCTACCATCTTCTTTACATTGATATTTTCTAACATTCAATCATATAAGTAACACCCCGTTCTTAACATTAATCATCAATTACAAACCCCAATGTACTTGAATAAACTAATGAAAGCATATGGTCCTCCCGGGATTCGAACTCAGGACATCACACCCAGAACATAAGCACCTAAACCATTACACCACCAACACAGTTTATTAGGCAAACCGTATATAAATTCTAATAATTAAACACCACTTTTCTTTTGTGTTCTTTTAACAATTCACATCAAACTCATTATCTACATTCTGAAAGTTCACATTCTTCAATTTGTTAAATTTTAAATTTTTAAATTTTAAAATTTAAATTTTTAAATTTTTAAATTTTTAAATTTTAAATTTTTAAATTTTAAATTTTGTTAAATTTTAATCAAGTTGCTAAACTTATTTACCCTAATTCTATTCCCCTCACACAATGTAACGTAAATTATAAAGTTGAAAATTTTCTTGATATAAATATAGAGATTGTTAATGAACAGTGCATACTTAAAGTATATCACAAAGTTGATGATTTTAATTTTAACGTAATAAACTTTCCTTTCCCTAGTAGTAATATCGATAGTAAAATAACTTATAATTGTTTTTATTCCCAATTAATAAGATTTTGTAAAATCTGCACTAAAGTAGATGACTTTTGGGCTAGAGCTAGGTTACTATACAGACTCTTAGTGGACAGAGGTTTTGAGGCAAGTAAATTGTTCCATAAATTTAATCTTTTTAGGGTCAATTATTGTGACTGTATTCTAAAATTTGACATCAATAATTTTAATCAAGCATTTTTAACTTGAAGTTTCTTGTATAACCTCTGCTTACTTTTTGTCTGTATTTATTGTTTATCTTTTTCTTTTTCTATTATTATTATTATTATTATTAATATTGATGATTTTTTAAATTTATTGTTCTTGTTAAAAGAGTACTCTTTGTTTAAATCTGTTGTTACTTCATATTTTGCAATTATTTCTCTTTATATTATATGTATTCATTGTCGATAGTATCAATTGCTTACTTTTGCGATTTCCTTAGTTTATTTGTGCTATAAATGTAGGTTATTTGTAGGGTAGTTATTGATAGGGGTCACTTGAAGCATGCTATGCTTACAGGTACCTACCCGATAGCACTATCGTTAGTGAGTGCTGTACTGTATTTTATATATTATTTTGTAATAGTATAGATATCTTATCAATATTTGTATTTTTTACTATTGTTAATGTCTTGTCATGTTGCAAATTTGATTTTAAATAATATTTTGACATTTAACATGTTTCTTTATTCATGCAGAGTTTAGTAAAATTTGCCAGAACGTCCCGGACTTCCCAAACTTGACTACTTCCTTTAACGTGACGATAGTGCGTTGTTATATGTGCGATTGGTTTGCTTGGGAAACAGATTAACTTGCTCATGTAGTGATGTACACCCTATGTGGTGGATTGTGTTCTTTTATTTAATAATTTTCATTTTAGTAAGCGTTGTTTCCACATAGCGATTTTGATAATTTAATTTGACTTTATATTGTCCTTGTCCCAATTTTGGTTTGTTTAGTTTGCAAGTTTTACATTTTAATTCATTCACTCTTGAGCATATAATGCATCCATGGTATGAAACGAAGCACTACCAGCTGTTGGGGGCTTTCATCTAGTCCAAAAATGACTGAAACTTCATCAAGGTATGTCCTAACCGTCTGCTAATTCTACTATTACTATTACTACTACTACTACTGTACTGTACAATACTATACCATTATCACATACCTTCCTCCACTTCCAATTTAGCACCTGCATCTTTGCCTACATTACCTCTAAAAATGTAACCATATATACATTAATCAGCAAAGTTAACATTTCAAATGCAGTCTTAACCACTATTAAACTGCTGTCCAATTTACTTCGAATCTATATGATCCAAGCTGCAACCCCGATTTATTTTTATTTTTTTTACCGTAATTTAAATTATACATTTTCCATACATTCACAGAACCTCTGACAGTCACTACCAGGAAACAGTCTAAAGCAATTAATGCAGCAAACACCTTCTGATGAATGTTAGCATGAAATGCTTAAGATGATGGACAAACTACAGGAGATAAAATGGATAAAATAGGCTATCTGCTTTAGTAAGGACTTGAGTTAGCTTGTGAAATCACGTTACAGACTCAAGAAGTAGCATTCAAATCAACACCAAGTCCTCACCTAAACTGAAGGGCAAAACCTTACTGACCGAGCCATTAAACTTCCCATGTTAAGTTGTTGACAGATATTCCCTTCTCTTCTTGAACCTTTGTATCTGTAACAGGTTCATTCTATCTGTAATTATATTTACACATTCCCTTCCCAATTTGACCTTACTTTACTTAAGCTACCAACTAAGTATACAATACCTATGTTTTTTATTAAAAGTTAAAAAAGCATTTCATGCCTTACTTACAATTAACATATGCCATTGCTTAATATATGTCAAGACTTGAAACTGTTCCAGAACAAATTATTTAACTCAATGACTGCAGGCTCCTATATTTAAAATACGGACATCACTGCGGCAACTGTCATATGACATCACCGAAAATATGCGTAGTACAAGGCCTGGAAGGCAGGCAAGAGAGTCTAAGCAGCACAGTCCCATCCATCGCCAGTCGTGTCTGGGCGATCACTAGTGTCAGTGGGAGACATCTCCAGCTCCCTTACAGACTTAGGGATAGCGAAAACTGCTGAAACCCGCTAATTTTTACCGATTTAGCCTCACCTGTGCAATATTGTTGCACGGCAACCAGTGGTCGTACAGACATGATTCAGGTATTATTGGAAAGGTCTATTCCTCTACTTTCAATTATATATAATTGAAAAACGTTCTAGCTCTTGCTTATACATGAAAATGTGCAGGGAATAAAGGTCACTTTTAGTCCAAAACTCATGTATGGTACGGTGGTGACCAAGCAATTGTCATATGACAATTGACGTAGTGATTGTGTTAATATACTTTAAATCAATAATACCCCTTGCAGTATATTTGGATTACAAATGTTTTTTAAATGCATCACTACTTACCAGTATGGTAATTGTCTAACACTCTAACTTATCCTCCTTGTACACTTAACTACCGGTAAACATGTGACCCTATCGGCAAGATAAATATGACACAGATAACCACCATGATGACTAGACTTGGTAGTCTGTGATCAAATATGAAAAGACAGGTAAAAAAACAAATAAATAAATAAAACTAATCATCCACTAATACCTTATTATTATTTCTATAGTATCACATCCTTTTCTATAAGTCTTTTCTTGTGATAAGTTTCTTTCTCATACTACCAAGAGAATTACTTGACTTGGAAGTGACACAGATTAAACAAGGTCCCTTTTGTTCATGTGGTAAATTCAGTATCAGGCTGGCAAATCAAGAGACCTTTCATACCCAGACACAATTAGAAGTCCCTTGTTTTGAGACATTATAATTAAATTTACAAAGCATAAGTTATAGTCTATAATTGCCTTTGTCTCTGGAATTGATTGTATGGCCAAAATAATGGAACTTCACTCAAATTTTCCTGTATTCCCTCGCACACTTGACTTAGTCCCTCCCCCAAAACACTACTCATTATTAATTTCATTATAGTCCTGCCTCACACTCACAGATCATATCGATATTATCTTTTAAAAAAAAAATATATATAAATACTATTGTGATTAGTAAAATTAATAAAATTAAGCACTTAATCTAAGCAAATAATACAAAAATGCTTATTACTGTATCAAGAATCTCGTACAAGAAATAATTTTTGAATTGACAAACTAATATAGTTCTTTTATAGAGGGGCAGTCAAGAGAATTGGTCAATACAGATGTGCATTTGCATTTAAATATACTTACGCATATTACCCTGTATGTTTCTAGCTACAAAATGTCTTTAACTTGTATTAGGCAGACATGTTACATATAAAAAATGGAAGACTTTCATGGTGAGGCCTTATTTGACTGAAAAGGAATCAAGATTGTTGGTATGCAGAAAGATATGAAATAAAATAAACTCCATTAATAAGAACAGTAATCTAACAAGAAGTGATGTTATGTAATAATACTGGTACTTAATATTTTCTTTGTTAAAAAATATGGTTTCGAGCAATACGGATACATAATTTTAATATTTAGAACTGACTTAGTAGCCAATCTACACTGATGCCATCTATTCCTACCACAGTGAATGCAGTCTATCATTAAACTTACCAATATTAGTGATTGCAATTTATCTATTATAAATATCCATATTCAATTCCTGTTAAAAGTGTAGGCCTATTGTCTAGGTTGGCTGGAACTGAAAATGTATATATTAGCATCACAAATTATTTCTTGCTAAAACTGAAAATGCTTGAGTTGATGATCATGTGGAAATGTATGAAGGAACATAGCAATCTTGAACATACAGTTATGGTTCAACGTCAACCTTCAACATCTTCCATCCAGACAATATAAACCTTCTAATATCATATATAATATGTGTCAGAATGCCTGAGACCAATAACATAGATTGCTGCTGTACATGAAATTTAAAATATGTTATAAGTCACATGGCACAAAACTTCCCTGAAAAACAAATAACAAAATCATAAATTTAAAATAACACTACTAATTAAACTTCTACTCGACGAGACAGAGAAAGGGGCAAGGGAACGCGAAAGTGGTCCCAGACCCTGAGAATAGGAATTTTAAATGTTGTTTCTGTTCGGGCTCTGTCTCTTGTCGGCCACCCCCAGCAATGGGGTATGTGCCTGAGTATATACATACTAATTAAAAAAATATGCTACCATCTATGGTAATTAAGTATTGAACACATTATATGACGGCACTGTACTGGTTTACAACCAAAAGGAAAACTGGATTAAATCCCACACAAAGTTTGAATCATACCTGAAATGCAGCACACAGGCCTACAATACAGTACTGTACAGTATAACCAAATTTGACATTCAGTTAGGTTGTCTTAATAGGGTTGACTAGCCAATTCATACAGTGATCCATTTATTATGAACTGCAATTTTTTACTGTACAGTGCACCCCCAGTAAATGCGCCCATATGGGCTGCAAAATGCGCCGCATTTACGGAATCTGCATATTGTGGAGTTAATAATCAATGGGAATAAATGCTTATGGTCAGACAGCCCCTCCGAACTAACCCCTTTTTAGCCTACCATACACCCGATAACCCACCCAATAACCATTTCTGAAAGAAAGATACACTTTACATTAGAAATATCAAATAAAACAACAAATATAACACCATTTAGATAGAGGACTGCTGGGCGTGATGGAAGGGAGGGAGAATATCGGCTGCATTTTCGGTAGGCGACATGGCGGGAAGTACGTATTTCCCCTTGAATCAAAACGGCCAAACCGCATATACAGAATTTCGAGCCGCATTTACAGTCCTTAAAATATATTATTTCTGATTAGCCACCGCATATAGGGAATCCGCATTTACTGAAGGCGCACTTAGTGGGGGAGCACTGTATATAGATTTTGCGTATTATATTACAGTAAAACCTCGCCCATCCAGACTAATTGGGGGAGAACCCTGTCTGGATCTGCCAAAGTCCGGACATATACTCAGCCATCTTCGGATGGCTGAAACATGAGTCCAGATATCTAACTTAAACAACCAGACTTAGGTTTCAGCCATCCAGACAAATCCGGATGGCTGACATACAAGTCTGGATATCTAACACTGGATGTAAATAATATGTGTGGAAACTTGTATTCGTCTCATTCGTTTCCGGATTGACTTATATTTTTCCCAAGCCAACCAGACAAGTCTGGTTGGCTGAAACATGAGTCTGGATTGAAATACCTGTCTGGATCTCTTGGGTTTCCTGATCTGAGAGCACTGGATGGGAGGGGTTCTAATGTAATTAAAACACCACGTACGAATCTGCTACTCAGCCCTACACATGAAACAAATTCTAGTCAAGCTTCATTCAGCTTCAATACATAAAATGCTTCACAAGGCATTACATTTAACATCTCACTCAGGCTGTCATTTAGATTTGCTTTCAACAGGTTCACATCAATAGATTCAAGATTCACAACTCGTGCACATTCATATCTCGCCTGAAACAGAATCTCACAAGTCTTGGGGTTTTCAATAATATGTCAAAATACTCACACTGCCGTTTTGAAAGATAATTATACTCTAACTTATAGGTCAGTGTGTGTATTGTAATACTGTACTGTAAGACAACACTTTACCATCACATCATTACAATAAACACACTTTGGCATAACTGTATCATCATCATCCCCAATGCTTTGATATTTATTGAGATGCCCCAGTTAAAAGGTGACCATACATTCTGTCCTTATGCCTCTACATGCATTTTTCAAGCAGATACAAAGTTATAATTTCTCACTTTAAAGTTAGGCTTCTTTCGACCTCAGCTGCCATCTGTCTATTCATGATTGTAGCCTGTGTCAGTGCAAAGCATCCAGCAGCCCCTGAGGCTGCTCCCGGTGAGGCAGGTGGTGGGAGAACGGCAAGCAGGTACGGCGTGTGTGGAATTTTATTCCAACCTGCAATGACATGTTAACAGAATATTAGTAGAGTAATTAACAGAATGGCTAAAACAATTCTGTGTAAACTAATACAGACAGAAAATATTACTATTACTCCCCCTGAGGGTAAGGGGGTCCTCCATATTTAATGGAGGAAAAGAATATGCCCCACGTATACTACGGCAACTAAAAGGGGGGATAACGCGTCGATGAGATCCGTCTGCAACGGTGGTGCTGCTGGGAGAGCTGTGGATGGAGGAAACTGACCTCCTCTCCAGCTGCCCTCTCACAAATGAATCTCACTATACCCTACCTCCTCCCAGGAAGGTACAGCCCCTGGGACTACAGTACCTGGATGCCGTGAGAGTCCTATAAAGGGCATTTTAGGGTTACTACAACAACAACAATGTAGATTATGACTAGCATTATGTAAATTAAAACTATTTACTACAGGTAGCGCCAGCGAACTTGACAATAATCTTGACACCTTAACTTCTTATAACTCAAAATTAATAATAGCAATCGGGCTGACGTTTATATAATTTGGGAAAAGTCCACCAGGAAATAGGTGTGGATATTTTCAGCCAGTTTGCTATAGGCCCTTTTGAGTTACAGAGAGGTCAGGGATAAAGATTATTGTCAAGTTCGTTGGGCATTACCTATAGTAACTACTCCTTTATCAGCTAAAACAGTATTCTGAATGAAGGTAATAAAAGAAGTCCTGTACAAGTTATCAATTGAGATGGTCAGGATAACTAAAATTGTTAGATGATAAAAGGTGCTTAACCCGGGAACTGCGGGGAGACTCTTAAGAGTTCCCCCGGCGGACTGCGGGGAGACTCTTAAGAGTGAGTGGAAAAAAAAATCAACTTTTGACATCGATTTTTTTTTTTTTTTTTTTTTTTTTTTTTGGCCCCTGGGCCATGCAAAATCTCAGTCCTCTACCTCCCCTCCTTCCCCACTGTCCTCCTCTCCTTCAGTTATCACCTATTTTCCCTGTTATTCCCATATTCTGAGGTATATTTTCGTGCTAACATTAGCGAGTTGCAAGTAGGGTGTTGTCATCACTGATGGTAAGCGAGTGCAAGAGAGAGAGAGAGAGTATCGATCGACTGTGTCTCAGTGGCCTTGGGGGAAATTGGCGGGAAAGCAGCTTGCCTCACCCATACATTATACAACTCGCGGGCTATATCTCCGATTTTGACCATCCAAACGCTGTTTTCACTCGTTTTATTGTTGTTTCAGGTTAATACCTTTATAATCAACCCATAATAGGCGCATATGGATAAGTATTAATGCTATTAATGGTACAATGAATATTTTAGTGACGGAAACACCTCAAATACGTCAGCACAGGGGGACGTTTCCAATTACCCCCATGCGCACTTCAGAGGTTAACCCTCTCGCTATCCTGTGGACTCAGGGGTTGCCGTTTAGCATTCAGAAATAGAGTTCTCTCAATTTCATAATTACCTCTCCAAAATTGTTCAGAAAGTGTAGTTGATGTCTTCAAAATGTTATCTTCTATGGCCTCCAGACTGCCTGTGATAACAACACCCAAACAGCTGATCCAAAAGTACACAACCTACTGTACATTAATTTGACCTCTCTTAGGTCTCCCTCCAGCATTTACTTTACTCTTCAGAAACTAATTAAAGATTTCCAACAAAGTCTCATTAGCAAGGGATAATAAATCTTCTAGAATGAAGAAAAGAAGGGGAGCTAGCACTGTTCCTTGGGGAACTGAGCCTTGACATCCAAAGGCTCAAATGTGATTTGATTTGCTGCTACTGATTGTTTCCGCTTCACGAGGAAGTTGTATATCTACCTTCCGATTTTACCTGTTATCCCTTATGCTTTAAGTTTGTGTGCTATTATACCATGATCACATTTATCACATTTATCTGAAAAGGGCAAAAGAACTTCTGTAAGCATTCCTTGAACATTTCAAAGATGACACATATCTTCCAGAGACAATCAGGAAGACGAGGCCCCTTGTTCCAGACAAAATGCAAGCGTGACATAATCGACAAAAACCTGGCCCGGGACATGTACTTGCTGAAACTGGGCGTGGAGATGAGGTTATCCACAATCCAGTAATCTGCAAGCACAGGCTCGGTGACATGGGCCATCACCATCAAGAGAGCCAGGAAGGTCCTGGCAAGAAACCGGGCGAATGCATAGGTGGGCAAGAAGAGGCGCCGGGGGATGGTGGGAGATGGAAGCTTGGTTGGGAATAAAGAAGGAAAGGGAAAGTGGGCCAGAGGGTGAGGAAGGTATGAAAATTGACGGAAAGGGGGGGGGCTTGAGTAGGGTAAGGAACAATGGCAACGGCCAGACCCTTTTATTCTCCTACACGTGCGTCATCCAGCAGCATCCTGGGGGTATCATATATTTCACTATCACTTAGGGGTATTGTGGGCATAGGTCTCTGGTGAGCATGGGGCACAGGGGATATTGTAACACGTGTCGCATCACTTCCCACACAAACAAACATTATCATCATCACCATACTTTTCATCATAATCACAATCATCATCACCAAAGCCACTGAAGGAGCTCTCATCACTATCACTCTTTTCGCCATCAGGCCCAGACTCATAGTAGCTCCCATGCTCTTCGAAAAATAATAGGGACCTCCCTAAACCACTAGTGCTCAGGTTGTCTGAATGGGGTAAAGCGGCCTGGAATTGAGGTACTGGGAGAGGGCGTGGGTTGTGACTAAATAAGGGCGTGAAGTTGATGCAGTGGGTGTCGCAGGGACGGAGGAGTCACTAAAACGTTCGTACAAGGCGTAATCTGAGTGTGTAATCTGGTGCGTAATCTGAGAAATAGTGTTCTTGAAGATTTTAGATCTCACGGGGTGCGGGAGGGAAGGGGGTAGAGCGAGCGAGAGATGGGCAGGGAGGGGGGAGGGCGCGAATTGCTTGAGAGGGTGGATGAGGAAACCTAGTACCATAGTCAGCTGATAGGGCCCGCAAAAAAATTGATAGCTTGGCATGAAAAAGCTTCACGCCATATGGCATCACCCGGTTTTGTGAGCAGAAAAAAATGTGGCCTACAGGAACATAAAATGCTGGGGAAAATATACAAAAGAAAATTAAAAAACAAAACAAAAAGAACATTCAACGCACCTTAGGCTAACTCTCTCTCATTCACATACAGTACTCATATTCTTGCCATTTAGAAAAATAATAAGCAACTTTTACATTATAATAAGGATCCATAAAAAAAAGAAAAAACAAAATGGGGATAGATTTCATAAGTGCTTGGTGTGTGCCATACCCCCCCATAAATACCACTTAACTCCACTCTTACACACCTTTCACCTGGATGCCCTAACACCTGTTCGTCAAAGCATCTTTCACACCACCTCTAATACAAAAGATATAATTGCATCTATAACCTTAGAAATACTTACCACTGGCATACGTCTGTAGGAAAGGACTCCATCCTTGAAGAACAAAGACAGGTTCTGCTTAGGTAACACCATCTGCAGATTCTCTGAAGGACAATAACCCTTCAATATACTTGAAATTTCTTGAAGGTTTCTCATAGTTGCGACTCTCATCTTCTGACAGATTTCTTTTGGCTTAATAACAGTCTTAGGCTTACTTGACTTTTCATCAGATGAATTCTTAACAATTTTGTACGATGCTAACAACTTTGTTTTCTCAAGCTTCATAGAACTTGTCATTTTTGTATCTTTCTTACAGGCAGACTTAGTGGATGTGTCAGCTTGTGTGTGATGCTCATTCACTACTTCTGTCAAGGACTCGTCACTAGGCACACGATTCACCCTAGCCTGAGCTCTGGACCCAAGTAGTTCCTGAAGCTGTGCTCTGCGACGCAGCTTACGTGCCCTTCTAGTCGTCTGACATTTCTCTCCATCCAAGCTCTCAGTGTCGGTCTCGATACCCGACTCCTCGGTTTCCAGCAGTCTCTTCTGGTGCTCGGGGGACAAGTAGGCTCTGATAGACTCCCCGGACATGGCCGAGGCTCCCATGTCACTGTAAGCATCGCCACAGGGACTCATGTCGTGGAGGGATGGGTTTAAGCTGTACACAGATGTTGAGGCGGTGAGGCTACAGTATCCTAGGCTATTCATAGACACAATGGACTGCCTGGAGTATGGCCGTGTTAGTGATTGCTGCATCACTGATTCGTATTTCTTCCGGGTGAGCCAACCCCTAACGTATCTCTGTATCGTTATAGCTGCCTTGTACAACCTCTGATAATGCTTGTAGGCTAGAAACATTTTTACATATTTCTGCATTACAACACAAGCCTGTCTTTTTCTCATGTACTTGCATCTTGCAACCCAAGACTTAACATGCTTTTGGATAATGCAGGAAGCAGCTCTGAGAGTCCTGTATTGCTTCCAAACTTGATATCTCCTCCAACCTGAAAGACAAGAGAGCTCTGTATCAGAATACACTTTAAAAAAAAAAACTTCTTATGTGGTTCTCCAATGAACTGTATTGAACTTCTGACATTATTTATAGTACTAAATCATTTACTCAGCATTAAAAATTAATTAAAAATGAACTTATTTGTTGGATGAGGTATGGGAGGGAGAAGAAGAGAAGTAGTGGAGGAGGAGGTGGGGATCAAGAGGTCAGAAGTATGTGAAGCCATGAAAAGAGTGAAATTGGGAAGGAATCTGAGTGTAAAATGGAGGGAGAGTAAGAAACTGTTCTGGAAAGAAGTCAAGAAAGTTAGGGAAGGTAGCAAGGGAAACAGTAAGGGTGTAAAAGATAAGAATGGTAGAATGCTAGCCGAGAAGCAAGAGAGAGTCGAAAGATGGAGGGAGTACTTCAATGAGTTGCTAAATGTAAGGAATGAAGAGCCAGCAAACATAGTTGGATATGGTATGGGAGGGAGAAGAAGAGAGGTAGTGGAGGAGGAGGTGGGGATCAGGAGGTCAGAAGTGTGGGAAGCCATGAAAAGAGTGAAGTTGGGGAAAGCACCAGGAACAGATGGAGTGTGTGGGGAAATGTTGAGGATGGTGGTGAGATAGTGATCGAATGGGTATGGAAAATGTGCAAACTAGCATGGGAGAAGGGGAGTGCACCTGATGACTGGAAGACTGGCATAATAGTCCCCCTATATAAGGGCAAAGGGGAAAGAGGAGTGTGTGGTAACCACCGAGGAATATGTCTTCTAAGCATAGTAGGGAAGGTATACAGTAGGGTAGTGATTGAGAGAGTGAGAGTGAGAACGGAGAAATGGATAGGCGACGAGCAGGGAGGTTTTAGGAAGGGAAGAGGATGTGTAGATCAGATTTTTACCCTGAATTGTGTTGTGGAGAAATATCTGGAGAAGCAACAAAAGGTGTATGTTGCCTTTATGGACTTGGAGAATGCCTATGACAGAGTGGATAGAGAAGGCATGTGGAAAGTACTTAGAATATACGGAGTAGATGGCAAGTTGCTGAAAGCAGTGAAGAGCATGTATGAGGGTGCAAAGGCGGCAGTACATGTGCAGAGTGAACAGAGCGAGTTCTTTGACCTGAATGTTGGTTTGAAACAGGGGTGTGTGATGTCTCCGTGGTTGTTTACTGTATATATGGATGGAGTCATGAAAGAAATACTATCAAGAGCAGTGGATGTTCGTGTATCACTGAAAATGGAGGGAAATGAGTGGAAGCTATCTATACTGCTGTTTGCGGACGATACAGTTCTGATGAGTGATAATGAATGGGAGTTGCAGGGTCTGGTAAATGAGTTTGGAACAGTGTGCGAAAAACGGAATTTGAAGGTAAATGCGGGGAAGAGCAAGGTTATGGTCTTCGAAAGGGGTGAAGTCACAGAGTGTGAGGTGAAGCTGAATGGTCAGGCTATGGAGATCATCAGCTCTTTTAAGTATCTGGGCAGTGTGTTGAGTAAAGATGGGACTATGGATGAAAAAGTGCGGGAGAGGGTACAACAGGGGAAGAGGGTTGTAGGAACGCTGAAAGCAGTAACAAGAAATAGGGTGGTCAGTATGGAAGTGAAGAAGTCCTTGCATGACAGTGTGGTAATCCCGAAACTGACTTACGGAAGTGAAGCATGGACGTTGGTTGAGAGACTCAGACCAAGAGTGAGAGCAATGGAAATGAATTACTTAAGAAGTGCGTGCGGAGTTACATGGAGGGATAGACAGACTAATGAGGAAGTAAGAAGGAGGTGTGCTGTGGAGGTAGATGTGCTGGAAAGTGTGAAAAGGAACAACTTGAGATGGTTCGGCCATATGGAACGTATGGAAAGCGAGAGAATGACTAAGAGGGTGTACGAGAGCGAGATGGAGGGACAGAGAGGGAGAGGTAGACCGAAGGAGAGGTGGAAGGATGGAGTGAGGAAGTATATGAACGAAGGCGGTGCTGGTTGGGGGGAGGGGCGTTGACTGACTAGGGACAGAGGTGCATGGACGCGGTTCGTTCGTGGCCACCCCTTCGGGGATCACGGCGTCGGGCAATAGATAGATAGATAGAAGTAAATAATTCATCCAATGTAAGTTTCTTAGAAGTGTTTGACATATATAGCGTTTAATCCTCACATAGAGTAAATATTATAATGGTCCATATAATAAGATAGGCTTTACCAATTATTGGTCTTGGGCATGGTCTCGGGCTTATCTTTTTTTACTGCCGCTACGGTACGAAAACCTCTATACGTAAACAGGACTTCTCGCCGTTCTTGGCTGTCTCTGATTTCGCCATTCCCTTACCCTTGATTACTATATCACGAGAAGCATGATTATATTTTCATATAAGTATGCTCTATTAATTGATGCTATGTATTATCATAATAAGATAAGTTTTTACAAGAAATCAACAGAATTTCTGGAAAATTTAGTAAGCTGTCGATATAGTTTTTTGCCACAGGCCTTACCTCGGTTGGTAGAGCGCTCGCCTGCTGACCGTGAGGTTGACGGTTCGAGTCTCGGGCCAGCCAGTGTGTTATTGGCAGACGTCAGTGCTGTGGTGAACGGTGCTTTCTAGCAATCTGTGGCAACTGTTCACTGAAGTCCCTGATTCATCAGGGCACCCACCCTAGCCCAGCTATTCAGCAGGGAGTGTATGGTGGTAAAAACTGCATCATCATCAAACGAAAATGACAGTGGGTTGCTCGCGCTTGTGAGTTTGTTTGTGGGAAGAAGGGTGAGGGAGAGGTTATATCGTACGTCGGGCAGTGATGAGATCCTGCCATATTCTCATCTATCCACATCTATATTTTCAGTGAGTTTTAGCAATAGTTAAACTTATTGACAGTAGCTTATTCCACTGTAAATAATTCTACTATAACATGTGTTTATTATATACTGGTATACTATTTCTATAAGGATTTTGTGCTTAGCAAGTTAACATTCATACTTTGCAAGCAATTTGTGGATTCTCATACAAAAAAAAAAAAATCACCATGTGTAATGATTATAGGGTTATAGTTGATATTATTATTATATTAATTGTGTGTGCACAAATAGATATGTTACTACCAAAAAAATACCATTTGTGAATGGAGTGTCTTTTAACCCTCCAGCCCCGGCTATTGTATTCTATAATTTCCCCGAAACCCGGGGGTTTTGGCCGAAAAACGTCTACGCCTAGGTTACTGTATCTTTGTTATTTTGAATGCTTCCGCATTCCCGCGCATCCCCAAGCGTAGATGTCTTTCTTACCTGTAGAATGGCGTTAAGTAGAGCTATCTAAGTCAACTGGTTCAGTTGTGATGACGATTTCCGTGGAGAGAACTTTGTGGCAATATCAGCCACTTATCACTACTTTTCACTACTTAACAATAACACACAGCCACACACGAACAAGGACGCCTCTCCTTCTTGTGGTCGGAGATGCGTGGCGTCGGTCCAACCGGCTGTTGTTTATATGCGTCGGACGGACGCCTCACACACCAAGCTTACAGGCTTTCAAGCTGCCGGAGCCTCAGAGCCCTACCGGGTTCCGCGGGGGGTATTTGTTATGGGTTTCTCAGAGCCCAACCAGGTCTGGTGGGTTAAACGAAGCTGATTATATTGTTGAGTTGTCAAATAAATTACCACTTGTCCTAGGGTCCTTCGACAATGCGACAATTTTCTGACTGGTGGTCACCACAAGAAGCTTGTGTGTGACGCTTCTAATTAGATAAGATTAATGATAGCTAACTTACATTTTTGAAGACATGTTGCAGCGTAGTTTCTTTTTTCTGTCCTTACTTCCTCTAACTTATGCAGGGCACTCTCTGAGAGAAAGATCCTTGTGCGACCAAACCTGGAAAAGTGCATAACAAAATAATAATAAATAAGTATATATGTACAGTAATTGCTAAATCTAATAAATATCAGCCTTCATCAAAGTGGTAGGGTAAGGTGGGGTGGATTCGCCGCGAAACGTGGTTCTTTAATAACAGGATCCAACTGAATCTGTATTCAGAAGTTTTTGTTACATAACTTTTACATTCAGGCCTTCCTGCACACGTTCATATCATTTTTATGTGAAAAAACAAAACATAAAGGTTTGTAATGGGGTGGCGAAAAAAGTTAATCACGCGGCGGATCCACCCCATAGTGAGGGGTGAAATCATCGCTGCCATATATTATCAATTATTTCATCCTGCCGCGGCGATTTTACCCCCAATTACTCTGCAAAAGTAACAATTAAGATGTTTTATTATTATATTGATATAATCCATGATATAATTATGTATAAAACTGTAGACCTAGGAGTATTATAAAATTATAAATTATTGCCTGAAACAACGAGAAAGAGAGATAGTTTCCACTTAGAAATCATAAACAACCATCTTGTAACACAGGTGGGAGAGGTAAGGTCGCCGCCACGAAAAATGCTCACGACCGCTTACATATTTTTCAGGTTGTAAAATTATGAAAAAATATTTGTCTTCGTTAAATAAATGACAACTATGCATGTTTGTGTTCTATCATCATCTACACGTACTATAAACATACCTTTTTTTTTTTTTTTTTTTTTTTTTTTTCTATGTGATTGAGGGAGGCAAAAGGCATACCTGCCTATAACGAGTGCCTCCCCCATAGTTGAAAGAGTGACAGGGCCAAAATCAAGGGACGTTCGAGCCAAAATGCCTGGACACACGGAGTTTGAAGCAATTTAAGTCATAGGAAGAGGGAAAGACTGATTCTGGGAGAGAGTTCCAGAGCTCAGATGTTGAGTAGAAGAAAGTTTGAGAGTAACGTTTCACTCTTGGGTTGGAGAGTTGCACAGAGTAGGGGTGGGATTGAGTTGCAAGACGGGTACCACGTGCCCTACGTAAAGGAGGTGGTATGCACTGGGATAGCTCTGAGGAACACTGATTATTATAGTAGCGATAGAATAGCGAGAGAGATGCAACATTGCGGCGGAGAGAGAGAGATTGCAGAGAGTTGGTGAGTGGACGGGAGTTAATGATACGAAAGGCCTTCCTTTCAACTTTGTCTAGGAGAGCGGTGTGAGAGGAACCTCCCCACACATGTGAACAATACTCAATACAAGGGCGCACTATGCCCCTGTACAGAGCAAGAAGCTGTGCAGGGGAAAAGAACCCCCTAAGGCGGTTGAGCACACCCAGCTTCTGGGAGGCTGCCTTAGCAAGACTGGTAATATGGTCCTTCCAAATGAGAGCAGAAGAAAAAGAGACACCAAGAATATTGAGAGAAGATGAAGGGTTGATTTTTGTATTGTTGAAGAATAAGGGATAGTCCGCTGGGAGATCCTGACGGGTAGATAGATGGAGAAATTGGGTTTTGGAAGCATTAAAGTTAACAAGGTTTTCTCTGCCCCAATTGGAAATAGTATTTAGATCAGAATTTAAGAGTTCTATGGCTTCATTACGTTTGTCGTTGAGGGATTGCTGGCTGGGGCGTTCTGAAAAACTAATGGAGTAGTGTAAGGTTGAATCGTCTGCGTATGAATGGATGGGAATTAAGGTACAGTTAAGGAGATCATTTATAAAAATTAGAAAGAGAATAGGAGATAGGACAGAGCCCTGAGGAACACCGGAGTTTATAGGGTGAGGAAGTGAACAATGGCCGTCCACAACCGCAGCTATGGAACGGCCGGAAAGGAAATTAGAGACAAAGGCACAGATGGAAGGATAGAAACCGAAGGAGGGTAGTTTAGAAATTAAAGATTTATGCCAGACTCTATCGAAGGCTTTCGATATGTCTAGTGCAATAGAAAAAGTCTCACCGAAGTCCCGAAAGGAGGATGACCAAGAGTTAGTAAGATATGAAAGAAGATCACCAGTAGAGCGACCCTTAAGGAAGCCATACTGGCGATCTGAGAGCAGATTATGAGAAGAGAAATGCTTAAGAAATTTGGAAGCAAGAATAGTTTCAAAAACTTTAGAAAGACAAGAGATAAGAGCAATTGGACGATAGTTGGAGGGTTGAGAGCGGTCACCCTTCTTTGGGACAGGTTGAATGTGAGCAAACTTCCAGCATGAAGGGAAGACGTTAGAGGATAGACAGAGACGAAAGAGTTTGCCTAGGCAGGGAGTCAGCACGGAAGCACAGTTTTTGAGAACAACAGGAGGAACACAGTCCGGACCGTACGCCTTGTTAGTGTTAAGCCCAGAGAGGGTAGAAAGTACATCTTTAGAAGAGATTAGGATATTAGGCATAAGTAAGAGAGAGGAGGGCGGAGAGGGAGGAATAGCACCGGAATCATCCAAGGTGGAGTTTCTAGCAAAAGTTTGAGTGAAGAGTTTAGCTTTGTCAGAGGAAGAAGTGATGGTTGTGCCATCAGAGTGGGAAAGGGGAGGGAAAGACAAGGAAGAGAAATTATTGGAGAGGTTTTTGGCTAGATGCCAGAAAGCTTGGGAAGAGCTAGAGTTGGATAGTTCAGTGCATTTATTATTGATGAAAGAGTGTTTGGCAAGTCGAAGAACAGATTTGGCTTGATTCCGGGCAGAAACATATGAAGAATGAGAGTCTTGAGTTTTAAGGCGTCGGTACCGTTTGAAAGCTTCCTCCATATTGCGGACAGCAGTAGAACAGGCGTGAGTAAACCAAGATTTTTTAGCATTAGTCTGAGAGAAAGAGAATGGAATGTATGCTTCCATGCCCGATAGGATTACCTCGGTAATGCGTTCAGCACTCTCCGAGGGTCCCCGGCCATGGAAGCAGAAATCATTCCATGGGAAATCAAAGTAGTACTGCCGAAGAGCCTCCCAGTCGGCAGCGCCAAAGTGCCACAAGCGCCGCCGGCTAGGAGGATCGGGTGGCTGTACTGGAGAGATAGGACAGGTGACAGAGATAAGTTTATGGTCGGAGGAGCCCAAAGGAGAGAAAAGATCGACAGTATAAGAAGAAGGGTTAGAAGTTAGAAACAGGTCAAGAATGTTGGGCCGATCTCCGATGCGATCCGGGATACGGGTGGGTTGCTGAACTAACAGCTCTAGGTCATTTAGGATAGAAAAGACGTAGGCTTGTTCACCAGGTGGATCAGTAGTGTGTGAGGAGAGCCATTGGCGGTGGTGAACGTTGAAATCTCCTAAGATGGAGATTTCTGAGAAAGGAGAAATGGATAGAATGTGTTCCACTGTAGAGTTTAGATAGTCAAAGAATTTAGGAAAGTTGGTAGAGTTAGGGGAAAGATAGACAGCACAGAAATATTTAGTAAGAGAATGACAGGAAAGTTTGAGCCATAAAGTTGAGAATTCAGAGGAGTCGAAATCGGGAACACGAGAGCAAGTGAGTTTGTTGTGCACATATGCACAACATCCGCCTTTGGCTTTGAAACTAGGATAGAGAAAGTAGGAGGATACAGAGAAGGGGTTGCTGGATGTTGCTACAGACACCTGGGTTTCGGTGAGGAAGAGAAGATCAGGTTTGTAGGAGGAGAGATGGTGCTCAACAGAGTGAAAGTTAGAGGAAAGTCCGCGAATGTTGCAGAAATTAATAGAAAGAGTAACAGGCCGAGGTCCAGGTAATTGTGTGGGGTCAGGGGATGGTCGGTCGGGTGAGGGGGCATTTATGGTCCCCCCCCCTGGGGACTCCGAGGCTGGGCTAAAATTCATCATTTTGTGTTTTTTTAATTTTGGTGTGGAGGAATGAAGTGTGGTGTGCATGTTTAGTGTAGTGAAGTGGATAGGAGGAGGAGGTGTTTGTGAGAGCTAGCTGGATTGCTCTCAGTGTAAATGAGGCACAAAGAAAATCAGTAAGAGAGGCCAAGCAAATGAAACAGGAGTTCCAGCGACTCTTTATCACATGCCTATAACCTCACCTGGGTCTAGCCCTGATCGATTGGTGCCTACAATCTCCCCACCGAGTCAATTCCATACGTATTTGGATTTATGACAAATTGTTTTGGACAAGTATCTACGGTCCGCGGCGAATCCACCCCAAGGCAATTCCACCCCGCCTTACCCTACCGTAAAACCGGGTTGCTTCGGACTTGGGTCGTAACTTCGGACATCGGCGATAATAAGTAATTAGCCATTGTCATTATATAATGGAAACGCTTTTTATTGTTTTTTTTTTGTGGGGTCCGTTTAGAGAAATGGCAGAGGAAGAGCATGTAAAACCCCTAGGGAACTGACATGAGTACAGTATATGTACACGAAAAAAATATTATATACCGGTATACTGTATGACGAAATTTTTTAAATTTTTCGCTACCCTGCCAAACTTCTATCACCCTGAAGAAATTTGTTTGTATGAATGATGTTGTGACTGATATAATTTTGTAGTAAAATTACCAGAGACAACATCCACCAAAGGAAATTTGTTACACTTGTATAACGCTCTAGCTAGAACACTATCATTTAACCTATTGTGTTTTCCAAAAAAAAAAATTGTAACTTCGGACATGGAACAAACAAATCGTTTGTTATTATTTGCCCTATGAAAATCATTCATAATACTTGTCCATCATTAAAATGGTGGTTAACCCGTCGAGCCCCGGCTAGTTATTAATAAATGTACCACCAGAACCCGGCCGGTTAGTTTTTTTTTCCAGAAACAATAGCGAATGGGTTAGGAATGAAGGAAAAACCACGAAAAACCAATAAAAAAGCTCAAAAAATGGTCCTACAGAGCCCCCGAAAACGGATTTTACAAGAGTAAAAAATTGAAGGTAATTTCCCCAAAAAAACATGTTTTTGCGCGCTCACGCACACGCGGTTGGACTTTGAGAGTTTTCAACCATCGGCATGGGTGCGTGGGATACTTACACAGTTTCCATACAAATCTGAGCCCTCTAGGTAGAGCCACTCTGAGCCTTACGACTGAGCTAAAAGGGTGACTCGTCAGGTGAGTCGCTGGGGCTTGGCGTTACATACATAGGTGACTCGTCAGACGCGTCGCTGGGGCTGGCCGGGTTAAAGATCAAATAATCATTCTATGAGTCCAAAAACCCATAAAAATATGATAATATGCTAACTGATTTATGTATTTAGGATAATTCTGGATATATAATATACAGGTATATAAATTAGGAGAGGCATATACTGTATCTTGTCCAAAAAAATTATTATCTGCCGTAAGAAACACCAACACATACGTTATACAGTCAGGACCCCCAATACACGATTCCACAATGCGCAAAAACCCTAATACACGAGTTACCCCTCGAAAATAACATTAATTAATTAAACATTAATTACGCGAGGTGGTACCACAATACACGAATCGAGAGCTAAGAAGGGGCCAAATCCGCTATTCCCGCTTGATACGCGAGCACGTCTACGTTTCGCGAGGCCCAGGAGTAGCTCCGAAAAAAGAAGAAGACGGGCATACGCCTGCCTTCCCTCCCGCTTACCCTCCCTCCCTCCCTCCCACAGTCCCGCTCAAGCGCTCATAGCCGTGCGGAGTGACCAAACGTTTGTAGTGCCTGCCACTTTTTTCGCCATGCCACGCCAATATAAGATAACACACAAAATGAAGGTGGAAGTGTTGGATCGCAAGAAAAAAGAAGGAAACTGTGCAATAGGCTTGTCAGAGTAAACTGTTTGTACGATTTGGTCAGGGAGGGAGAAGTTGGAGAAAATTGTGAAGTCCTACGGTCCTAGTCCTAGCCTATCTATTACTAATTTTAAGGTAAGGTTTCATATTTTTATTCATTGTTCTTCTTATATATAAGATATAGACTAAAAAATGTCGAAAATAGGCCATAATTGAGAGATGTCACCCAATCTAATTATTCCCATTTAAAGTTAGTTCCACAATACACGAATTCACAATACGCGATGCCTCCTGTCACCCCTATTCTCGCGAATTGGGGGTCCTGACTGTA
Organism: Paralithodes platypus; assembly: GCA_032716605.1. Classification (NCBI taxonomy): domain Eukaryota; kingdom Metazoa; phylum Arthropoda; class Malacostraca; order Decapoda; family Lithodidae; genus Paralithodes; species Paralithodes platypus. Next base: position 46,612,757 of record CM064514.1, read on the forward strand.
CCTATAAAAATGCTCAAATTCATAAAAATGTATATGCAGTGATAGAGTATACATACAGTACTTATATATTTTCACTAGGCCTAGTTAATTTTCGAGTTATTGATTTGACAGCATTGGTTATTTTTCCTGCTCAATATTTTCTAAGAGTGAGTTCAATGCCTAACGAGAACAGATCCAAAAAGAATATTTGTTGTTGTTGTTGTTGTTGTTCCCCAAGCTGCCTGGCCGAACAGCCCCAAGGCCCCGAGCAAGGCCAAGGCCATAGCCGAGCGCCCCCACAGAACCCTCCCTGCGGACCACAATAAAGCCTGGGTGACCGAAGCCACTCCATGGCGGGGAGCTGAGGAGGGTGCGGAAACGACCGGGAAACCAAAGCCCCACCCAGGGCCCTGTGCTCCTCAGCAATTATGAAGAGAAAGTTGAGGGGCAAAGGAAATATGTGACGCTTTGGCTTCCAATCTTGGTAGATTGGGAGGTCAATCCACGGAAAAGACGCCGTAACTTGAGATCTAGAAAATACATAAGTAAAAGGAACAGTCAGAGTAAGCTATGGGTATGGCAGAGATCGCTCAGTTCTCACTCTGATAGACCAGCCCATCACCACATGACTAGGACCCAATCCTCTCAGCATCAGCTAGGAAAGGCCCTAGGAAGCCGCCTTTGGCGGGGGGATAGCTCCCCTATTTCAACCCCTTTCGAGGTTGGGCACCCGCTAAGAATATTTGTTAAACATCTTATATAACCCCCTCCTATACTAATTATACAGGCCTAAAAGTATTGACTGTGCATTTTCCAGTAAGACATCGGACAGGAATAAGCAGCAATAATAAAATATGAATATAAAATAGTAGGAGCCGAAAAATGAATGAAATAAAACCCCGAACGTACGTCCGAAGTTCCCCTCCGCTTGTCCGAAGCTATCCCAGCTTTCTTGGCAATCATTTTCCATAAGAAATCACTGTATGTCCGAAGTTATCTATACATGACCGAAGTCAGCCACTTTTCAAGATGACTTCGGACACCATTTAGGATAAGGATAGCTCTCTTATTATGGGGGATAATTTTAGGATGCTTCCTGGATTACCGCACACTATCACCACACATCACTTGACCTAGTTATATCTCTATAATGTGTTTACAGTCAGGAGATATCGTTAAAAAACCTCGAAAAATTTCCGAAGTTACACGGTTTTACGGTATGGTAATGTGTAAACTAATATGAGTTTTACAAATCAGCTTTCAACAGAATTACACTAACATGTAGTAATGTACACCCTATGAGGTGGATTGTGTTCTTTTATTTATAAAGAATTATTATTTTGCTTAAGCGTTGTTTCCACATTTTGATAAGTTGTTTTGTCTTTTTACTGTCTTCGTTAAAGTTTTGGTTTGTTTATTATGCAAGTTTTACATTATAATTAGTGAGTCTCTCCCCTTCCAGATGCCACTCAAGGTGAATAAAATGTCTAAATGTCTAAGGATATTCCCAAGCATACATATAAACATACATACTGTACATACATAAATTTAGTTCCGGTCTCATGTCCTACTAGCGGCGCTCCAAGCAGCCCAATTCAGAGTTGCCTCACATGTCAGGTTATTATATTAACCCATGAACTGCTAGAGCATGTGCAAAATAAAAGACCAAGTTGAGGGAGGGAGGGGGAGTGGGGTATAAATGGGGGAAGGAGTGGAGGATGTGGTATGGAAAGATTCCACTACTTTCTGTGTCACCCAAATTTCAGACATTTCCTGGCACTGGCATGGTTTTTGAAGGGTTATTTTTACACACGTTTAAATACAATGGCTTCCAAGAGGACTTTCGCAGTCCATGTGTTAAAGATCAGACCGTAAGGTCTGATCCCACATCATTCTTGGTCTGCCCCTTGGTGCAACTTCCCCCATGTTCACGGACTTGCATCTTTTCACTCAACTCAGTTCATCCATCCTTTCCACATGCCCAAACCATCCAAGCCTGCTAGTATGCATCTCATTACTGATACTCTTGATGCCTAACCACATCCTCAGCTCTTCACTAGATATTCTATCTTGCAGCTTTCCTCCAGTCATCCATCTCACCATTATCATCTCATTACGTTCCATTCTGTAGATATCATCCACTCTATCAGGCCACGTTTCTAAAGCATATATCATTGTGTTTCTAACACATGAAGCATACACCTTTCCCTTTAAGGGAAGAGGGAGTGTTCTCATAGTGAGTAGTGGCAACAGTTCTCTGAATGTTCCCCACCAGCAGAGATGGTATCTCCCAAGTAGCATAACTTGTCCACCACATTTAGTGCCTCATTGCCAAAGTTAACACTCTCAAGTTGATCATTGATCACTAGCTCACCTTTGCTTACTATGCATACAAATTTCTCAACTTCCGACTTCTTCTTCGGTAAAGGTCCCTTTATTCTGGTGAAGCGCTTCTTCCCATGGTGTACCCAGCAGTGGCAGATGCTACAATTAATTGAGTTTGGGCCCACCCCTTTTCTGCATACTGTGGATGGGTATACAGTACACAACTTTTTTCTACCTTTCCAAGCCCTAATCTATAATAGTAGTTGTTGTTGTTGTTGTTGTTGTTGTTGTTGTTGTTCCCCAAGCTGCCTGACCGAACAGCCCCAAGGCCCCAAGCAAGGCCAAGGCCATAACCGAGCGCCCCCACAGAACCCTCCCTGCCGACCACAATAAAGCCTGGGTGACCGAAGCCACTCCATGCTGAGCTGAGGAGGGTGCAGAAACGCCTGGGAAACCAAAGCCCCACCCAGGGCCCTGTGCCCCTCAGCAATTATGAAGAGAAAGTTAAGGGGCAAAGGAAAAATGTGACGCTTTGGCTTCCAATCTTGGCAGAACAGACGCCGTCACTTGAGATCTAGAAAATATATAAGTAAAAGGAACAGTCAGAGTAAGCTATGGGTATGGCAGAGATCGCTCAGTTCTCACTCTGATAGACCAGTCCATCACCACATGACTGAACCCAATCCTCTCAGCATCAGGTAGGAAAGGCCCTAGAAAGCCGCCTTTGGCGGGAGGATAGCTCCCCTATTTCAACCCCTTTCGGGTTTGGGCACCCGCCCCCTAATCTATAGTGAAATACCTTGGTTTTATTCATGTTAACTCTTAATCCTTTACCTTCCATGCTCTCTCTCCATCGTCTGAACTTGGCTTCGGCATCCCACACACTATCTTCGACAAGTACTAGGTCATCTGCGTATAGCAGTTCCCAGGGGAGCCCAGCTCTAAAATCTCTAGATAATGCCTCAAGAACCATAACAAAGAGGAGGGGGCTTAACACAGAGCTCTGGTGAACTCCTCACTCAGTACACCTTTCACCCTCACTGCCATTCACAGGGGATAAACCTCAAAATTTAAAACCAAATCAACTACTGTAGCTATAATCTTTCAAATTATACAATGTAGTAAACCTACAAAATATATGTTGCTCCTGGAGAGTGGATGTATTTCCTTAAATATACACATTATGGTACTATGGTACCATGCTTAAGTAAATTTGAACCAAAAACAGCACTGTACAGTACGGTACTGGGTAATTTTTTAAGAAAAGTAGATTAACCCCTAACCCTTCCTACCCGGGCAGCCTTTCTTAAGGACGGAGGCTGTATCCGGGCGATCTGGCTGAAAACACAACAAAAGTAAACTAAGGCTAATCTCGCTTAATATACTACCTACATTAATCAAACATATGTCAAAATGGGCGCCTTACCTTTCCGCATAGAATGGCGTTGAGTAGAGCTTTCTAGCTCAAGTAGTTCAGGAGTTATGGTGATGGAAGTGGAGGTAACTTTTGCCGCATATTTACCTCGCCGCGTCCGAACGCTCAACCGCGGCCCAGGCTACGACGAACGTTTTGACTCGTCGCTCTACCTTGAATTATGGCGGAAAGCGATTTTTTAGTGTTTTATTGTTTATTATGCCATATATAATTGTTATTATGATATTTTCACTCAATAAATATATTTTTCTGAAGTAATTTGTGTCTCTGTCACTTATACTTAGTTTTATTGTTATTATTATAGTAGTTATGATTATTTATACTGGACTATGGTAATTGATAGTGTCATTTTCACTTCTTTATTGTTAGGAATATATATTTTAGTGTCACTTTCACTTGTTCATATTGTTCTGAAGGCACTTATTATTACTTATGTGTGTCTCTTTCACTTAGACTTAGTTTTATAGTCATTATTATAGTAGTTATGATTATTTATACTGGACTATGGTAATTGATAGTGTAATTTTCACTTCTTTATTGTTAGGAATATATATTTTAGTGTCACTTTCACTTGTTCATATTGTTCTGAAGGCACTTATTATTACTTATGTGTATCTCTTTCACTTAGACTTAGTTTTATAGTCATTATTATAGTAGTTATGATTATTTATACTAGACTATGGTAATTGATAGTGTAATTTTCACTTCTTTATTGTTAGGAATATATATTTTAGTGTCACTTTCACTTGTTCATATTGTTCTGAAGGCACTTATTATTACTTATGGGTCTCTTTCACTTATACTTAGTTATATTATTATTATTATTATTGAGTGTCACTATCACTGTCACTTACACTTCAATAGTTTGCCAGAGTGTGGAAATCATTGAAGCAGGTGCCAGCACACAGTCCCACCTGACACTCGAGGCATTGCCAAGTGGTTTTTGTGGGTTTGCTTGGTCGTCGAGTTGTGCGGGTGCACACATAGCACCTCTTCTGCATCCTAATTCAGCTGTTAGGACCCTGGAAAGGAAGGGCGACGAGCTGGTGCTTTCTGAAGAAGTCGGCACACCCTATTCTGTCCATCATGCCTGGTCCTTGTAGTGGCCTCCCTGGTGTACCCGCATGTTTTACCAGGAGCTCATGTATCAGCTGCTTTTGGAAGGTCCGCAGGCTCTTGTACTTGATGACTGGACACCTCAAACGGTAGATGTTGTACGCGTTGAGGACAGACATATCTACTGTATGCAGGACAAACTTCTTGTACCACCTGCAAGATGTTCGCAGGCAGTCTATGAAGCCCATCTGCATGTCGGACTTGTCGACGAGGCGCATGTTCGGGTTATAGTCCAGAACAGCAGCTGGTTTTGTGATAGGGTTCTTCGTTTTTCGGTCCACCTTCCCTGTGGGGACCATCTCTGCTTTGTGGCATGTGGTGAGGAGGTTGACCTTGCGCTGGTCATGCCAGTGGATGGAGAGGATGGGTCCACTCTTCTTATGGAAGATGTCCGTCTTCTTAGTTTTGGTTGGGTAGGCTGGCATGCCCTTCCTCTTCCCCTTCACTGTGCCGACAGTTCCGGTCTTGCGGTCATGGAGGTACTTGGCGAGGATAGGCGACGTGTAATAATTGTCGGTATAGAGGACGTGGTTGTCATGGAAGTACCTCTTCATCATCCTCTTTACCACAGCGCCGCCAAAACCAATGAGGGGGTCAATCTCCACTTCACCACCCTTGCCGCTGTAGACTATAAAGTCGAGCACATATCCCGTCTTGCAGTCGCAGAGGACGAAGAGCTTGATGCCGAAGTGGTGTCTCTTTGACGGGATATACTGTCGGAAGTGCAGCCTACCACGGAACAGGACCAGAGACTCGTCGATGCACAGCTTCTGAAATGGAATCAGATAGGTGGAAAACCGATGACGCATCATGTCATACAGTTGCCTGATCTTCCAGAGTGTGTCGGGCTCGTGGACATGCATGTTATTTGTCAGGTGGAAATATGAGAGGATGTCGAAGTACCTATCCCTTGACATGAATTTGCCAAATGCTGGAGTCGTTGTGAGGTCGCCAGTTATCCAGTAGTCGGCCAGAACGTGCTTCTTTATGTGTGTCATCAGCATTGTGAGTGCCAAGAACACATATAATTCTGCCACAGTGAGAGCTCTCCATGCCACCATCTTGGCACTTGTCTTCCTGCCAAGAAAGTTTGAACAGATAGCCTGGTGGTGATTTGTCTCTTTGACAAGGTATTCCATGACTTCATTGTCGTAGAAGCCACAGAAAAGTTCACTGGGGGTGGCATTTGGGCAACAGGGATATGCTGGTGACACCCCAGAACCCTGTTGTACCTCGTCAAAGGCAGGAAAATCTGGCACAAAATCCGCCCCATCTGACCACACAAACATTTCAGCAGCTCGAGGACGTGGAGCTGCAGCAGGCACACGCCCTGGACGCCCTGGCACACGCCCTTGGCCACGCGGATGCCCAGGCGGACGCCCTGCACGCCCACGCCCAGGCCCAGGCCCAGGGGCAGCGGCGTCGGCAGGCTGACCACGTCCACGACCTCGAGGTCCTTTGACTCTTCTTGTCGGGACTTCCTCTTCCTCTTCCTCTTCGTTTTCCTCTTCCTCAGGCGACGTCAGGTCATCTGGGGCAATGTTGGGGTCGTCAGCAGCCTCTTCAGGAGACAACTCTGGTGAAGAATAGACCGGGCGTCGGCGGCGTGGGGCTGCGGGAGGTTGAGCAAAGGGAGCCTCGGCCTCGGGAGTTGGGCTCCTTTTGCGGCTAGCCGTGGACTTTTCCGCAGGAAATAATGACCTACGATGCGGGGCCTGTGGTGGCACACTGTGGGAGGCCAATGACGCACTTGTAGAGGCCCTTTGGTCATCCTGAGGGACAGATGAAGCCGAGGGCTGTGGGTGGCCCTCCCGGTGTCCCGGGTCAAGGCGTCGGGACAAAGGAATGCGGGTGGTTGCTAGGCCTGGGTCGGCGTCACTCTCACTATCTACACCTTCCCTCACTTTTTCTGCCTCCCTGCGTGCTTTCTTGGCTGCACTTTTCACTAAAGACTGTTTATAGAAGTATTTACCCACTTTCAAGGGCGTACGGGCAGGCAAAGGGGAAGGTCTGGCATAGGGCTAGGGCTAGGCCTAGGCCTACCCTGACCTACGAAACTAGGCGAAGGGGTTGGCTCTAGCACACTTGGTACTTCAATAGCACTTTCCTCCACCACTTCCACATCAGGATCATCACTACTATCACCCCCCTCAAATAAATCAACATTGTCATCAGCACCAAATCCCACAAAATCGTCAATTTCGCTCCCACTTCTACTCTGAATATAGAGGTTTTTGTCCACAGAGCTTTCACCACTGCTCAAATCCGGGTTGAAAAGTTCACGTTGTATTGCACTCTCACTTAGCAAACGTTTCACTTTCCTTAGTTCTTTTTCTTCTCGGTTGGCAGAGGCGTAGATGTTGCAAGCGGGGTAGCACTGGGACGCGCGGGAGATTGCACAGTATCGGACGCGTCGGAATTAATTTTTTTGCTGTAGCTCTCAATGGCGGCAACGTAGGAACTGAAAAGCGTGGTAGTTGAGGCTTGGTGGCGCTACGATCGCCCCCGCAAAGTAAAATTTGCCCGCGCGAAATTTAAAGCACGCTTTCAAGCAAATGCCTTAGGTAAGGCATACCGGGTAGCGGCCCTTCAGCCGCGCTGTCCTTACCTAAGGCAGCCCGGGTAGGAAGGGCTAAAGGTCAGGAATTTTGACTATATTTTTGTCATTTGCAATCCATTTCTCGTTTCTCAATGGAAGACGTTCGTTTAATAAAAATCTAAGTAGTTCATGATCAAGGTCCTTATCTCAGCTATAAATAGGCACAAAGAAATCTTCTGAAGCTTTCTTAATTTAACAGTGGTGAAGAGCAGAATACAAGTATTTTTGGCCCTCTGGATATTCCAAAATGCCAAGGCAAGGAGAAGCATGCTAAAGTGTCACAGATGACCTCTGTGTGGCTTGAGACATACGTCTCTGTACTGGAGCTTTCCGTTCCTCCCCAAATACCTCCGTCTTAGCTGAGAGTGGCGAGCCCCCGCTCTCCCTCCATCGCGATTTAGTTACTATGCGCCGTGCATTAAAAATTAAACATAGTGACTCTCCCACTAATTCCCTTTTCAGTGATATCTTCATTCCCGATCCGTGTCCATCTTCCCCCTCCTTTCCGATTCGTGCTACAATTCTCCTTAACTCTCTTGAGATGTGCACACGTATCTTTTGCCGGTCAGTCATCTAAAATCAGAAACTTTCCAAACGGAGTCCCACAAGGATCCGTCCTATCGCCCGCACTCTTCAATCTGTACATGCACGATATAACTACACCCAATACGCCCCAAATAAACTTAGCCTCCTATGCAGATGACATAACACTCACATGCACACACCATGACCCAAAAAGAGCAACAGATCTCCTTCAACCCTATCTCAACACACTACATGGCTGGTGCACTACAAACAGACTTAATCTAGCCCCAGCCAAATCCACCGCAACCCTGCTCACAAGTTGGACAGGAGAACACGAATACATCCCTCAACTCACCATAAACAACACACCCCTAACACATACACACACACCCAAAATCCTAGGAGTAACATATGATACTCATATGACATTCAAACAGCACACCACAAACATTAAAAAGAAACTGACACCCAGACTTAACGCCCTCAGGTCACTTGCTCACACAAAATTTGGACACAACAAAGAAACTACCACCACAGTATATAAACAATACATAAGATCAGTGATGGAATACGCAAGCCCAGCCTGGGCTTCTAACCTAGCTGAAACACATCATAAGACCTTACAGACTATTCAAAACAAAGCCCTGAAGATCATTACAGGCTGCACAGCTACTGCACCCACAGATCACCTACATCAAGAAACCAAAATCCTCAAAGTCAAAGACCATCTGGACATGAGAGGCACTCAATTCCTGGCAGCAGCCTCCACGAACCAAGACCACCCACTAAACTACATGGCAACACACCCACAGACACCAAGAAATATCAAAACAACACCCAGCACACGGTATCACACACACAATTATTGTCCTCTCTCCCTCCCTGCCCACCCCGAACCAACTTCCAGAAGCACATCCATACTCATATCTCTCACCGATCCATCCACTCACTCACAGACAACACACAGCTGCATGCACGACCTCCCGAAATCCATCCTTCCGAATCCTCCCTTCCTCGCGAGGACAGAGTCCACCTGGCCAGGCTGAGATGCGGACACCATCCAGCTCTCCTGAGCTATCAGAAGAGACTGGATGACTCCGTTGTCGACGCCTGCCCGGGATGTAACACAGCACCCCATACCATTAAACACATCATAGAAGACTGCATTTCACAAAACCACTTACGCCAACAACACAATCTACACTCAATGAGAGCTCTGTGGGAAAGCCCGATCGTGGCCATGGCCTTTCTCAGGGACTCGGGGCTGTTCGGCCAGGCAGCTTAGGGAACAACAACAACAACAACAACTCTCTTGACTTTCACATTGCTGTTTCGCCGCCTGTTGTCTCCCCTTCCCCCCATGGGTTATCTCTCTCCCCAATGTTTGCACTCACCTCTCCTTCCTCTCTAAGAGATATCCTTTTGTCCCTAGCCATCACTGCCAACACGCACTCGAACACATACGTCGTAAAGGCCCCCATTTTGCCATCTTCACTGACGGGTCTAAGACTGACTCTGGGGTGGGCCTCGCTGCTGTGTCCTCTACTAAGCTCCTTCAGTTTTCTCTCCCGCCCCAAGCCTCTATCTTTACTGCTGAACTTTTAGCTATCCAATCTGCTATTGACATTATACGTGACACCCCTCAACAGCCCTTTATAATTTACAGTGACTCTCGTAGTGCCCTCGAAGCGCTCCGTGCTTATTCGTCCTCCCACGTAATAGTTTTAGCCATAAAACGCGCTCTCCACGAGATGAGCCTACGTGGATTCCAGGTCCAGTTATGTTGGATTCCTGCTCACATCGGTTATCCGTGGCAATGAAGACGCCGATGCTGCGGCTAAGAATGCTATTTTAATGATCCCTCGCCAGCCCCACCTTCCGTTAGGTGATTGGCTGTCCTTACTCAAGCCTTCTATTCTTTGCATGTGGCAATCTCATTGGGATGCTCTACCCTGCAATAATAAACTCCGTGCAATCAAACCTTCTGTCCGTCCTTGGCCCTCGTCTTCCAGGTCTCACAGGTGTGAGGAAGTTTTACTAACTAGACTTAGGATAGGCCATTCCAGGCTGACTCACGGTTATTTGATGTCCACTCCCCGCACTCCGCCCCCTACCTGCTCCTCCTGTCATTCCCCTCTAACTGTTCGCCACGTCTTTGACTGCCCAGATACTGCCCGTCTGCGTACGGTTTGTTTTGGTACTAAATCATTCACTGACCTTTTATCCGATTCTCCGTCATTTTCCTTCCCCCCTATCGTCCGTTTTTTGCGTCGCCTTAAGCTCCTTTCAGTAATCTGATCCAATCCTTCGGGCCAGACCTATGAGAGTTCCGTATGGAGCTCAGTGGTCTGGTTGATGTTGTTGTTGTTGTTCCCCAAGCTGCCTGGCCGAACAGCCCCAAGGCCCCGAGCAAGGCCAAGGCCATAAACGAGCGCCCCCACAGAACCTTCGTTGCCGACCACAGTCGGTTATGTGGTGATGGGCTGGTCTATCAGAGTGAGAACTGAGCGATCTCTGCCATACCCATAGCTTACTCTGACTGTTCCTTTTACTTATATATTTTCTAGATCTCAAGTGACGGCGTCTCTTCCGTGGATTGACCTCCCAATCTACCAAGATTGGAAGCTAAAGCGTCACATTTTTCCTTTGCCCCTCAACTTTCTCTTCATAATTGCTGAGGGGCACAGGGCCCTGGGTGAGGCTTTGGTTTCCCGGCCGTTTCCGCACCCTCCTCAGCTCCCCGCCATGGAGTGGCTTCGGTCACTCAGGCTTTACTGTGGTCAGTGGTCTGGTTAATCTGCTCTACATAACTAACTAACTTGAGACATACTTAATCTGTGTGGGTGTATAGCTCTCCCACCAGATGCCACTCAAGGCAAGAAAATTAGATTGGAAAAATTTGCTCTTTTGTGAAATTAGCCACCCTGTAGGGGTTAATACATCGTAACTATATGATGAAATTTAACTTTACCTGCACTGCTTTGGATCAACTTCATGTGTATCGATTGATGCAAGCGCAGATTTAGCGATGTCAATACTAGCAGTTGTTATATCTTTAGCTTCTTGACTCCCTCCATATCTTGCCATGAAATCTTCATAAGAAAGTCTTGGGAAAAAATAGAAACATAAATGTCAGATTACTGGATGCAACAAATGTCAATTAGTAAAATATAAAACTAAATTGAAGTCAATATAATAATGAACATAATATAAAGATAATAATCTTAACAATACAGTGCTTTATATATTTTAAAGGTAAATGCTACGGCACTAATTGAAAACTAGTAGTATCCAATCAAGTCATCCAACCATATAATGGCTCTGTCTCGAGTTGGCCACCCCCAGCTATGGGGTATGTGCAATACCTGTATATTGACAGTAGTCCAGTAGGCTGTTGAAAAAATATAATATACCGGTGTCCACTCAAGGAATAACATGCTTACTATATATATTCATTAGCTATGTGGGTTTAAATTCTCTATATAGTAATGCAATTTAGATACAATTGCTGGCAGTTATATTAATATAAACTTTTTGTCAACAGCCTACTAGGCATAAGCCCTAATAAGGCTGGATTCTGGCAGTGAAAAGTTATATAAAATCTATTAAATAATTGTGACATAGATAAAATATTTTGGAACCCTCCCTTTACTTAAAAGTCCTTAACGCAATCACTGCGGAACTTGTCATATGACAGTTGCTTGGTCACCACTGTACCATACGGGGGTTTTGGAGTAAAAGTTACCTTCATTCTATCTATCTATCTATCTATTGCCTGACGCCGTGATCCCCGAAGGGGTGGCCACGAACGAACTGCCCCCATGCACCTCTGTCCCCCTTCAATCGACACCCCTCCTCCCAACCAGCACCGCCTTCATCCATATACTTCCTCACTCCATCCTTCCACCTCTCCTTTGGTGTACCTCTCCCTCTCTGTCCTTCCACCTCACTCTCGTACACCTTCTTAGTCATTCTCTCGCTTTCCATACGTTCCATATGGCCGAACCATCTCAAATTGTTCCTTTTCACACTTTCCAGCACATTTACCTCCACACCACACCTCGTCTGTCTATCCCTCCATGTAACTCCGCACGAACTTCTCAAGTAACTTATTTCCACCGCTCTCACTCTTGGCCCGAGTCTCTTCCCGAACGTCCAAGTTTCGCTTCCGTAAGTTAGTGTCGGGATTACCACACTGTCATGTAAGGACTTCTTCACTTCCATACTGACCACCCTATTTCTTGTTACTACTTTCAACGTTCCTACAACCCTCTTCCCCTGTTGCACCCTCTCCCGCACTTCTTCATCCATAGTCCTATCTTTACTCAACACACTGCCCAGATACTTAAATGAGCTGACAATCTCCATAGCCTGACCGTTCAACTTCACCTCACACTCTGTGGCTTCACCCCTTTCGAAGACCATAACGTTGCTCTTCCCCGCATTTACCTTCAGATTCCGTTTTTCGCACACTGTTCCAAACACATTTACCAGACCCTGCAACTCCCATTCATTATCGCTCATCAGAACTGTATCATCAGCAAACAGCAGTACAGGTAGCTTCCACTCATTTCCCTCCCTTATCAGCAACACACCAACATCCACTGCTCTTCCTTGTATTTCTTTCATGACTCCATCCATATATACAGTAAACAACCACGGGGACATCACACACACCTGTTTCAACCCAACATTCAGGTCAAAGAACTCGCTCTGCTCATTCTCCACACGTATTGCCGCCTTTGCACCCTCATACATGCTCTTCACTGCTTTCAGCAACTTGCTATCTACTCCGTATATTCTAAGTACTATCCACATACTGTACCTTCTCTATCCACTCTGTCACAGGCCTTCTCCAAATCCATAAAGGCAACATACACCTTTTGTTGCTTCTCCAGATATTTCTCCACAACACAATTCAGGGTTAAATTCTGATCTACACATCCTCTTCCCTTCCTAAAACCGCCCTGCTCGTCACCTATCCATTTCTCCATTCTCGCTCTCACTCTCTCAATCACTACCCTACTGTACACCTTCCCTACTAAGCTTAGAAGACATATTCCTCGGTGGTTACCACACACTCCTCTTTCCCCTTTACCCTTATATAGGGGGACTATTATGCCTGTCTTCCAGTCATCAGGTGCACTCCCCTTCTCCCATGCTAGTTTGCACATTTTCCATACCCATTCGATCACTATCTCACCACCATACCTCAACATTTCCCCACTCACTCCATCTGTTCCTGGTGTTTTCCCCAACTTCACTCTTTTCATGGCTTCCCACACTTCTAACCTGATCCCCACCTCCTCCTCCACTACTTCTCTTCTCTCTCCCATACCCAATCCAACTATGTTTGCTGGCGCTTCTTTCCTTACATTTAGCAACTCGTTGAAGTACTCCCTCCATCTTTCGACTCTCTCTTGCTTCTCGACTAGCACCATTCTTATCTTTCACACCCTTACTGTTTCCCTTGCTACCTTCCCTAACTTTCTCGACTTCTTTCCTTCCCTTCATTCCCTGCACTTTTCATATATAAACAAAAGCTAGAATATGTATCAATGATATACCCCTTAAAGTAGTGAAATAGATCTTACCAATGACACCTGAATTATGTCTGTACGACCACTGGTTGGCGTGCAACAATATTGCAAAGGAGGCACTAAATCGGTAAAAATAGCAATTTTCAGCATTTTTTGCTATTCCCTAGTCTATAGGGGAGCTGGAGATGTCTCCCAGGTACGCTAGTCTTCGCCCAGACACGTTTGGCGGTGGATGGGGCGGATCCGCGCTGCTTTGACTTTGACTTTGCCTTTCAGGCCTTGTACTAGGCCGATATTCGGCAATTGTCATATGACATGTGCCACAGGTATGTCCGTATTTTTTATATAACAGCCCGCAGTCATTGAGTTAATCAGTGTTACCGATATAGGAAAAGTGGGGATTGGTACTGAGTATATACCGATATTGCTCAACCAATGGTCAATGTCTCAAGTATTTATCAAAATAGTATGCAGCCCAAATCAATTGTTCGCGAATACCTTGCTCAGAAACTGTGTAATTTTTATTAATATCGCTTTTCCTTAACAGTCCTCATATGTTACTAATTGCCTGTAACTACAGTAGTACTATTTCTTTCATGTGGTATAAGTGTTGAAATAATTGTCTCTCTCTAGATTTCATACAAATTACAGTATAATTAAGGTTTTTGACAATTGATTATATTTGTACGGAGTGTATATTGATCTATAACAGTACAGTCAGTCCCCCCAATCCGCGCCTATATGGGCGGCATTACACGACGGGTATTGGGAATTCGCGCATTGGGGATAACATAACTTATGGAGAAAAATACATATGGGCGGCAGCCCACATTTCCACACACATTTGACGGTAATCTTTGATCAAAATCAATACTAATTGGACAACCAAGCATACACAATAATAGAAACATAAACAAGTCATTCCTTACATTAAAATTAAATGCTATAAGTAGGTGAGAAGAGTGGGGGCTCCGAGACAGACCCCCGCGACAGGGCGAATTCATATAGCCTAGGCCTAGGCTTCCCCGCCACTGTCACTGGCCCCGTCTCCGTCCCCGGATAAACCCATAGATTTCCCGATCGCAGTAGTGCCTTCACCAGTTTATTCTTCCTAGGCATTTTGAAGTTGTTGAAGGGTGTAGGAAGGCGGTTGTTACACAATAAATGGGTCAAGTCTCAGCGCACGGACACTTAAGGATATTGGGACTGAGAAGGAAGCGTACGTGTGGTTATGTGTGTGTGTGTGTGTGTGTGTGTGTGTGTGTGTGTGTGTGTGTGTGTTACTCAGTTATTCAGTTACTTGTTCGTCAAGGGGAATCCACGCAATGCGAGCTAAGCTCATTATTATCGCGCCTCCTTAACTGGGAATGTATTGCGTGAAATGCATGTTAAGTGTTTTATGTACCGTTGCAATGGCTGTGGATGTGTGTGTAGTCTGTATTTTAGCCAATTGGCGACATCGGAAACGAAGGCTTAGGGTGGATCTGTATGGTACCATTCTCACTATAGACGGTACCGTCTCGCCCGAAGGCTTAGGTAGCCATCAGCTGAGGTGAACCATATGATACCCATCTCGCCTTGTACCATTTTTGCCAACCCCAGATGGGACGTCACAACGTCGTCCACTTATTCCAGGTACAGTACCTATTTACAGCTAGGTGAACTGAGGCTAACACATGAAAGGAGACAAGCCCAATTTGTCTCCGCCCGGCCGGGGATTGAACCCCCGACCCCTCATGTGTGAGACGAGAGCTACCTACTAGGCTACGGGCTGTGTGTGTGTGTGTGTGTGTGTGTGTGTGTGTGTGTGTGTGTGTGTGTGTGTGTGTGTGTGTGTGTTACTCAGTTACTTGTTCGTCAAGGGGAATCCACGCAATGCGAGCTAAGCTCATTATTATCGTGCCTCCTTAACTGGGAATGTATTGCGTGAAATGCATGTTAAGTGTTTTATGTACTGTTGGAATGGCTGTGGATGTGTGTGTAGTCTGTATTTAGCCAATTGGCGACATCGGAAACGAAGGCTTAGGGTGGATCTGTATGGTACCATTCTCACTATAGACGGTACCGTCTCGCCCGAAGGCTTAGGTAGCCATCAGCTTAGGTGAACCATATGATACCCATCTCGCCTTGTGCCATTTTTGCCAACCCCAGATGGGACGTCACAACGTCGTCCACTTATTCCAGGTACCTATTTACAGCTAGGTGAACTGAGGCTAACACATGAAAGGAGACAAGCCCAATTTGTCTCCGCCCGGCCGGGGATTGAACCCCCGACCCCTCGTGTGTGAGACGAGAGCTCTACCTACTAGGCTACGGGCTGTGTGTGTGTATTTGTGTGTGTGTGTGTGTGTGTGTGTGTGTGTGTGTGTGTATTTGTGCTTCCTTCTCAGTGCCAATATCCTTAAGTGTCCGTGCGCTGAGACTTGACCCATTTATTGTGTAACAACTGCCTTCCTACACCCTTCAACACCTTCAAAATGCCTAGGAAGAATAAACTGGTGAAGGCACTACTGCGATCGGGAAATCTATGGGTTTATCCGGGGACGGAGACGGGGCCAGTGACAGTGGCGGGGCCGGGGCCGGGGTAGCCTAGGCCTCCGAGGGGCCCCCAGGGGTGTGCGCACGGAGTAGGGAGGGGGGGTGGCGCAGAATACAAATAATTTTTTTTTTACACCACTCTTCAACCGTGATTCGTGTTTTGTGGGGTCAATACGTGTTTTAGGGATTTTGAGTACTGTACCTGTTTTACCCCTCGGCGCGGAATAGGGTAAACGCGGACTGAGGATACGTGTATTAGGGGGACTGACTGTATAATGATCATATCTATGAAGAATACCTCCACTCACCTGATTGGGTATCCTGCTTGGCTAATACACACTGTTTCAATGACCCCACAGGCCTTCAGCTGGTGCAGCATATAGTTACGATCAACCACACCTGTCAGGAGAGACAGAAATATTAAAATTAAGTACCGGTAAGAATTTCCATTATCGTACACCGGTACTACCAAAAGGACTGTAAATATTGTATCACAAGAGTGCTTTACAGTCATTTTACAATTGGTAAATTTCAATTGCTAAATTGTTACATTTTTTCAGGGTCAATTACTGTGACTGCATTGTTAAATTTGATATCAATAATTTTAATCATGCATTTTTAACTTGAATGTTTTCATATATAACCTTTACTTACTGTTTCTATTCTATTGTATGTATGAATATAATCAGGCACACACCACATAGCTGGGGCTTACTCTCTATTCATAACTGTCTTAATAGCGTAATGCTTAGTGTGCGGAATTTAGGTGTGAGTATCCTAGGTTCGAGTCCTTGGAGTACCATATGTATTCATTACTTTCATTGATTTCATTAGTTGGTTTATTTGTAAATTAATTGGTGGGTTGGTGAAAACAAATATGAACCTATCTGGTACCTACCCGATAGCACTATCGTTTGCACTATTGTTAATATCTTGTTATATTGCAAATTTGTTTGAATAGAATATTTTTACTTGGTTCTGGTGGGGTGCCCCGAGGCCACTAGGTTCCACCCCATTTAAGTTCTTGGGATGGCCTTTGGGTGACAACTGCCCGGGGTTGCCTGGAGCTGGATACCTGTTGATAGTGACCTCCAACGTTGGCAAAAAATACCAATCATGACTAAAAACAACTACCAAAGAAAATGTAAGGCTGTTGATATAAAATCGCAAAAGGACACTGCCGCAGATTCTTCCCCCAAGTTTAGGTTCGGAAGTGTGAATGTGGGTACTATGAAAGGAAGGACAGGTGAGATTGCGGAGATGCTAGAGAAATGACGAGTTGATGTATGTTGTGCCCAGGAAAGCCGGTGGAAAGGGGGGAGTGCGAGGTAGATTACGGGTAAAAACGAACGCTTTAAGTTTATATGGAAGGGAAATGAACATGGTACGGGAGGGGTGGGTTTCCTGGTGGCAGAGAGGTGGGCAGATTGTGTTATAGAAGTAAAAAGGTTTAATGAAAGACTGATTTTACTAAGAATCAAAGTCGGGGCGAGAGTCATAGATGTTATATCAGCATATGCCCCCCAAGCAGGCTTAGCTAGAGATGTCAAAGAACAGTTCTGGAATGAGTTACTAGGGGTGGTTGTCGGATGCAAGGAAGGGGAGGCAGTAATTGTGGGAGGGGACTTGAATGGACATGTCGGGGCAGGTGCCGATGGATATGAGGACGTGCACGGAGGACAGGGCTATGGCCGTAGGAACCTGGGAGGCGAATACATACTGGAGCACTGTACTGCCACAGGGATGGTGGTGTGTAATACTATGTTTAGGAAGAGGATGAGCCATCTGATAACATATGAATCAGGTGGCTCCAGTAGCCAGATAGACTACTTCCTTATCAGCAAATCTGACAGGAAGTGGGTTAGAGACGTTAAGATCATACCAGGTGAAGAATGCATCCCCCAACACAAGCTTCTAGTATGTGATATGTGCCTAGGTAGAGTTCCTGTCAGAAAGAAAGTTCATTTGCCAAAAAGGAAAGTATGGTTGTTGGAAAAAGAGGAGTACAGAGACAGATTCCACAACGAAATGATGGAACTCGAAAGGAGAATGGGCGTTAGGCCAGATGTTGATAGCAAATGGAACTTTATAGAGCGCAGCCTCCTCGATACCACAGACAAAATCTGTGGCAAAACAAAGGGGCCACCTAGACATAAGTTCTGGTGGTGGAACAATGATGTCGAAGCGGCAGTCAGAAAGAAGAAGAGATGTTTCAAAGTATGGAAGGAAGGTGGCAGCAAGGAAGAATACCTGTCCGCCAAACGAAATGCTAGAAGAGAGGTCTACAGGGCAAAGAAAACCATACAGGATAGCATAATAGAACAAGTTTGCAGCACTAATAATACCAATAGAGTTTATAAATTAGCTAAGAATGTAAGGGAAAGTAGCCAGGACGTCGTGGGTGTAAGATGCATAAATAATGACAGTGGCACGACTGTTTACACAGAAAAAAAAATCAGAGAGGCGTGGAAGGAGCATTATGAAAGACTGCTTAATGTGGAGTTTGAATGGAACAGGGAACAGCTCAGCACTGTAGTCCCAGTACAAGGCCCTCCGCCTTTGATAGGGTACGACGCTGTTAAAAGTGCTATAGATAAAATTAAGTCAGGAAAAGCCGCTGGGAGCTCCGGCATTGTCGCTGAGATGCTAAAAAGCAGCTGGAGATACTGGGGTAAAATTGGTCACAGAGTTGATTAATGCTATCATAAAGGAGGAAAAAGTTCCCTATGCTTGGCAGGAAAGTGTTATAGCAAATATATATAAAGGCAAGGGTGACTCCTTAGACAGGGGAAATTATCGGGGTTTGAAAATGCTCGATCAAGTCATGAAAGTCAGCGAAAGGGTCTTTGAATGCATGATCAGGGAAAGTGTTGCTATCAGCGACATGCAGTTTGGATTTATGCCGGGACGTGGCACAACTGATGCTATCTTCACTCTTAGGCAAATGCAAGAGGTACCTAGAGAAAAACAGGGAGTTATACCTAGTTTTTGTAGATCTGGAGAAGGCCTTCGACCGGGTGCCCAGGGAGGTAGTGCAGTGGGCTATGAGAAAACTTGGAGTAGAAGAGTGGTTGGTGCGTTTGATAATGAGAATGTATGAGGGGTCACAGGCAGCAGTTAGAGTAAACGGGGGCCTGAGTGAAGAGTTCTCAGTGAAAGTTGGAGTTCACCAAGGCTCAGTTCTGAGCCCATTACTGTTTGTTTTAGTCTTGGAGGCTCTGTCAAGGGAATTTAGGACAGGACTCCCATGGGAGATGTTATATGCAGATGATCTAGTTCTTATCGCAGATAGTGCGCAGGAAGCAGAGGCGAAGTTCAAAAGATGGAGGGAAGGTATGGCAAATATGGGTCTAAGAGTTAACATAGATAAAACAAAGGTCATGATTAGTGGAGTAGGGCGTGGAGCTATGGAAAGAAGCGGCGACTATCCATGCGCAATATGTGGGAAGGGGGTGGGATGTAATTCAATTCAATGTTGTGTCTGTAGTGACTGGGTACACAAGAGATGTAGTGGAGCTAGAGGACCTTTGACAAGAATCATAGACTTTGAATGTGCAGTGTGCAAGGGAGATCTTGTATTAAATGACCCGCCTGTCAGTGTTGATTTCGACAGTGTAACGCTGGAGTGTGTGAAAAAGTTCTGTTACCTGGACGATACAGTTTCCGCTGGAGGTGGCGCTGAAGCTAGCTCCATTGCTAGAGTCAGAAGTGGCTGGGGAAAGTTTAGAGAGCTGTTGCCACTCCTGACCATGAGAGGGCTCCCACCCCACCTTAAAGGGAAGGTGTATACCTTGTGTGTTAGGAGCGCGATGACCTATGCCTCTGAGACGTGGCCGGTTAAAGCGGAGGATGTCAATAGAATGGAACGAAATGAGAAGAGAATGGTGAGATGGATGTGTGGGGTTAATCTTGGGGACAGGGTATCGAGCGAGGAATTGAGAAGGCGTCTGGGCATTAGGAGTATCAGTGAAGTGATGCGCACGAGCCGACTTGGTTGGTTTGGACATGTGGAGAGAATGGATGATCAGAACTGGGTGAAGAGGTGCCGGACGGTGAACTTGGGGGGAGCTGCACGTAGGGGTGGACCTAGAATGACGTGGGCTCGGGTACTCCGGTCCGATCTCACAATAAAAAACTTAACAACACAGGCGGCCCTTGACAGAACCGCCTGGAAAGCTGCCATTTAGGACGTGAGACTGTAACCACAGCTTCTGTGGACAAACGGTCTTTAAACTTTTATGTATGTATGTATGTATGTAAATTGTAGTTTCTTTATTCATACATAATTTACCAGAACATCCTCCTCCTCTTGTAAAATTCACCTACTGGACGAGACAAAGAAAGTGGTCTCGGACCCTAAGAATTGGCTCTGTCTCGGGTCAGCTACCCCCAGCAATGGGGTATATGCTTGAGTATATTATAGGTTTGAGTCCCGAAGTGAAGAAGGAAAACCTAATATTTGGTAGTGGCCCCGAAATCATTGACGATGCGCCTTAACATTGTTTATGGCCAATCTTTGAACTCAAGCTTGCTTTTCAAACTTCCCGCCCAGGAGAGAACAAAATACGATTGCCACACATCGTGAGCGAAACGCTCTAAAAAAAATACTCCCGGACTCGTCCTATATGATGTGGGTACCCATACTAGAAAAAACTAGCAAAAAATAATAGAAAAATAAAAATTAAACTTGATCTAGCAATGCGCTTCTCATGCGTCTGATGTCTCTCGCACGCTTCGCATCGGTCCTCGAAGCGATCTCTCGTTCTTCATTGATATATAAAGACTTTCAAAATACAGCAGATGAATGGGAAGGGGATGGAAGGGAGGGCCAAAATCGTCAATAATTCCGGGGCCATTACTAAATATGAGGTTTTCCTTCCTCTCTTCGGGACTCAAACCTATAATTTATTAGTGGCCCCTTCATCATTTACGATGCGCCTGATATCTCAAGTCTGAGGGGGACATTCATCAGGAATATCATAACCACTAACAAATTACTAAGGTTTAACCCTCCAGCCCCAGCTATGTATTATATATATATTCCCCGAAATCAGGGGGTTTTGGCCGAAAAACGTCTACGCCTAGGCTACCGCATCTTTGTTATTTGGCTTGCTTCCGCATTCCCGCACATCCCCAAGCGTAGATGTGTTTCGTACCTGTAGAATGGCGTTAAGTAGAGCTCTCTAAGTCAACTGGTTCAGTTGTGATGATGATTTCATTGGAGATAACTTTATGGCAAAAACAGCCACTTTACACTACTTTTCGATACTTAACAATAACATACAGGCACACACGAACAAGCGACGCACTCCTTCTTGTGGCCGGAGATGCGGGGTGTCGGTCCAGCCGGCTGTTGTTTACATGCGTCGGACGTACGCCTCGCACACCAAGCTTACAGGCTTTGAGCTCATGGGTGTTTAAGAGCCCTTCCGGGTAGCTCGGGTGTGTCTTTTATGGGTGTTTAAGAGCCCTTCCGGGTCTGAAGGGTTAAAGAGAAACACGTACGAAAAAGATAACTGTTTAATAATATAAAAATAAGAAAGTGTACAGGCGGCGTTTATTAAAGGTTTGCCTGTTGTGTAGCACCTTTACGTTTGATAGAACAGTAGGAGATACACACATAAACTATACATTTAGCTTATGACTAAATAAATAAATAAATATCTTGTCTCTTAGAAAATACTGATAGTGGAGCCTCCATTTTCGCTACACCGGTCTTCGTTAATTCAATTCTCGCACCACACACCAAATATTTCCAATTTCAATTCTCGCGCCAAAAGCCTCAATTCTCGCATCAAAATCCCAGCCGAAACCCGAAAAAATAGCAAAAATAACAAAAAACTCGACATAAAACTAGAAAACAAACAAAAACAATAATTTTGTTTTAACATAACAAAAGAATCTGCCAGGCGCTTGCTGTTTAGAGACGAAATCCGAGTGAATCCGAGATCCGATCGTCAAATGCACAAGATACCGCCATCTTTGTATGACGTCATCACTAAGCAGACGCTTGCAGTTTAGCTAGTATCTGTGTTGACAAAACAACCGTTTGCAAGCCTTTTTGTGCCTGAACCCCTTATCTCTCGCATTTATTATAACCTCTAGTACATCTAGTGATAGGGATGGTTGGCCTGGTGGTAGCAATGAAGGAATTTCATGCTCAAAACACAGAGCAAAGACCAGTCCATGTCGGACGAAAGCGATTGAAATGCCTAGCCTAGACGATGTAGCCTAGGCTAGGCTAAATATGACAATGATTTATAATAAAATCTGTGTGGAAAGTAATCTTCTCATAATACGTATTTATACGTCTTTTCCTCATAATATGTATTTATTGGATGTATTTGGGGCGAAATAGGTACTTGAGGGGTGGCTGGACGAATTTAGAACCTAGGCCTAGGCTAGGCCTAAAAAATTTCGCATGATAGAAACAATGCCCCAATCTACAGTATTTATGGTTAGGACTGTCATTTAGCCATGTCTATATTATTGTTTACAATGCATAAGATTTAGGCCTAGGCTACTTGATGTAGCCTAGACAAAAAACAAGTTTTCATAGCCTAAAACTGGGAAAAAGTGCGATAATTGTTTAGATATTGGGCCTTTTTTTTCTAGTTATTAAAAACTTATTCTATGGTGTATTATATGATATAGTATAATGCATAAAATTTAATTTGTGTACAATAAAACATGTTTTCATAGGCAAAAAATAGAAAAAGACGCAAATTTTGGCATGAGCACGGAACCGATTGAATTTTCCCCATAAGAACAGTGCCCCGATCTTGGCTGTTTCAATCCTAGCTCTATTTCTGCGGAACCGATTAGCAGCTAGGATGGGGGCTCCACTGTAAACTTTGGTGGCATGTATAAATATATTGCCTAACAGGTACTCTATTACAAATAGAATTGTACAATGCCCTTATAAATAACCTTAAGATTATTGAGCATAAATTAATACTCTATTGCCATACATAAAGTATAAAAAATCAAAAGTTTCCTGACTAGACTTACTTTAGTCTAAGGAATGGGTTATCACATGACCCTAATTCTCACCATCATGTTGTATCACATAGGAGGCAGATAGGAGGCCCTAGTTAGAACCCCCCCCCCCTTTCTTTGTACAAAAATAGCTTAAAACTAGACTCTCTGCCTTAATGCTACACATGTGCGAGAAGGTTTCACGAGATTCGAACAGGTAACGTGTTAGAAATTTATGATTGGACCATAATTTGGTCTGCTGAATGTCATCTAGGGAATAGTTATGTAAGAACCTGAGTGAGGTAGCCCACTTCCGTATATCGTGTGATCTTGCAAGAATGCCTGGATTACTCTCCCTGATAACTTCTACTAACAAAGCTGCCAGCTGACGCTTTTGAAGACGTTTACCTGTCCGTGAAACCCAGAGGGACCCTGCCTGAGTTGGCGGAGACTCCCGCACATATAAAATGAGCGATTGCACCGGGCAAAGTTGTTGTTGTTGTTGTTGTTGTTGTTCCCCAAGCTGCCTGGCCGAACAGCCCCAAGTCCCCGAGCAAGGCCAAGGCCATAACCGAGCGCCCCCACAGAACCCTCCCTGCCGACCACAATAAAGCCTGGGTGACCGAAGCCACTCCATGGCGGGGAGCTGAGGAGGGTGCGGAAATGGGCAAAGTAAATGGTGTTTATCGCCCTGTTTCAGAGCTGGTACTTCAAACTCTGTAAATACATGGTTACTGTACTATGTTCATTCTTTGCAATAAAATTAGGAGCAGGTGCAATATGGGCACTCATGTTGCGCCTCAAGAACCTTAACCCTCCTGGCCCGGTTGTCATTTTAAAATGACACCACGAATTAAGGGCAGGAGCCCGGGTGTCATTTTAAAATCTGTAAGCTTGAAAGCCTATTCAGCTTGGTCTGAACGCCGTGCGTCCGACGCATGTAAACAAAGCCGATCGTTACGTCACCGCACCTCCGAAAACAAGAAAGAGAAGACTCGTTTGTTATTGTATGTCTGTATGTCGTTGTGAAAAGATCGTCATATTGCTAACATCGCCTGCAAGTGCTCTCCACTGAAATCGTCATCACAACTGAACCAGTTGACATAGAGAGCTCTACTCAATGCCAGTCTACAGATTGGAAACCGCACTACATTTATAGATGCGTGGGAAATTTCTAGCAGTTAAACTAAACAAAAATACGGTAGCCTAGGCCTAGACGTTTTTCGGCCAGATCGCCCGGGTAGCCCACACTGTCATTTTGAGAGCCTGCCCGGGCCAGGAGGGTTAAGCAAGATGGCCCCGAACTCATCGCCGCCAACTCAGACACCCTGTCACCCGTGGCCAGTGCCATAAGAAACATGGCTTTCTTAAGTCTCAACTCATAAGGAGGATTTCGACAATATTTACGGGAATGAAGCATTTCAAGGGTTAAATCAAGAGACCAGGTGACGTGGTGGAGGGCAAAGCCGGAAACAAGACCGCATGAACCCCTTCTCCTCCGCCTCTGGTACGGACAGAGCAGTTAAGTCGAAAAAAGGCGTCCGAATAGCCGTGAGGTGATTCCTTAACCCTCGTGGCCCGGGCTGCCTTTCTAAATGACGGAGGTCGTATCCGGGCGATCTGGCTGAAAATCAACAAAAGTAAACTAAGGCTAATCTCGCTTAATATATTACCTACATTAATGAAAGATATATAAAAATGTGCGCCTTACCTTGCCGCGTAGAATGGCATTGAGTAGAGCTCTCTAGCTCAACTGGTTCCGGAGTGATGGTGATGGAAGTGGAGGTAACTTTTGCCGCATATTTACCTCGGCGCGTCCGAACACTCAACCGCGGCCCCGGCTACGACGCCCAGTTGCACTCGTTGCTCCACCCACAATTATGCCGGGAAGCGATTTGATAGTGTTTTATTGTTTATTATGCCATTTATTATAGTTATTATGTTATTTTCACTCAATAAAGTTATTTTCATGAAGTTATTTGTGTCTCTGTCACTTATTACTTAGTTTTATTATTATTATTATGATTATAGTGTCACTTTCACTGAACTTTGATAGTTGATGATGTCATTTTCACTTTTATGTATTGTTAGGTAAGCTAATAATATATATAGTGTCACTTTCACTTGTTCATATTGTTACGAAGGCACTTATTATTACTTATGTGTCTCTCTTTCACTTATACTTAGTTTTATTATTATTATAGTGTCACTTTCACTGGACTATGATAATTGATAGTGTCATTTTCACTTTTATGTATAGTTAGGTAAGTTAATAATATATATAGTGTCACTTTCACTTGTTCATATTGTTATGAAGGCACTTATTATTACTTATGTATGTCTCTTTCACTTATACTTAGTTTTATTATTATTATAGTGTCACTTTCACTGTTATTGTCACGGGCACTTCAAAATTTTTGGAGAGTGTGAAAGTCATTGAAGCACCGTCCAGCACACAGTGCCACTTCACACTCGAGGCATTCCCATGTGGTTTTGCTCACTTTGCGGGGTCTGCGAGTTGTGTGGCTGCACACATGGCACCTCTTCTGACTCCTAACTTTACTACCTGGTGCTTTGAAAGGAAGGGGGTGGAGCTGGTGCCTCCTGAAGAAGTCGGCACACCCCGTTCTGTCCAGCTGGCCTGGTCCTTATAGTGGTCTCCCAGGTTCCGCATGCTTAGCCAGTAAGCCAGGAGCTCAAGTATCACCTGCTTGTGGAACTTCCGCAGGGACTTGTACTTCTTGGCTCCTGGAGTCCTCAGACGGTAGATGTTGTAGGCATTGAGGACCGACATATCTACCGTATGCAGGATAAACTTCTTGTACCACCTGCAATATGTTCGCAGGCAGTCAATGAAGCCCATCTGCATGTCAGACTTGTCAACGAGGTGCATGTTGAGGTTGTTGTTGTTGTTGTTGTTGTTCCCTAAGCTGCCTGGCCGAACAGCCCCGAGTCCCTGAGAAAGGCCATGGCCACGATCGGGCTTTCCCACAGAGCTCTCATTGAGTGTAGATTGTGTTGTTGGCGTAAGTGGTTGTGTGAAATGCAGTCTTCTATGATGTGTTTAATGGTATGGGGTGCTGTGTTACATCCCGGGCAGGCGTCGACAACGGAGTCATCCAGTCTCTTCTGATAGCTCAGGAGAGCTGGATGGTGTCCGCATCTCAGCCTGGCCAGGTGGACTCTGTCCTCGCGAGGAAGGGAGGATTCGGAAGGATGGATTTCGGGAGGTCGTGCATGCAGCTGTGTGTTGTCTGTGAGTGAGTGGATGGATCGGTGAGAGATATGAGTATGGATGTGCTTCTGGAAGTTGGTTCGGGGTGGGCAGGGAGGGAGAGAGGACAATAATTGTGTGTGATACCGTGTGCTGGGTGTTGTTTTGATATTTCTTGGTGTCTGTGGGTGTGTTGCCATGTAGTTTAGTGGGTGGTCTTGGTTCGTGGAGGCTGCTGCCAGGAATTGAGTGCCTCTCATGTCCAGATGGTCTTTGACTTTGAGGATTTTGGTTTCTTGATGTAGGTGATCTGTGGGTGCAGTAGCTGTGCAGCCTGTAATGATCTTCAGGGCTTTGTTTTGAATAGTCTGTAAGGTCTTATGATGTGTTTCAGCTAGGTTAGAAGCCCAGGCTGGGCTTGCGTATTCCATCACTGATCTTATGTATTGTTTATATACTGTGGTGGTAGTTTCTTTGTTGTGTCCAAATTTTGTGTGAGCAAGTGACCTGAGGGCGTTAAGTCTGGGTGTCAGTTTCTTTTTAATGTTTGTGGTGTGCTGTTTGAATGTCATATGAGTATCATATGTTACTCCTAGGATTTTGGGTGTGTGTGTATGTGTTAGGGGTGTGTTGTTTATGGTGAGTTGAGGGATGTATTCGTGTTCTCCTGTCCAACTTGTGAGCAGGGTTGCGGTGGATTTGGCTGGGGCTAGATTAAGTCTGTTTGTAGTGCACCAGCCATGTAGTGTGTTGAGATAGGGTTGAAGGAGATCTGTTGCTCTTTTTGGGTCATGGTGTGTGCATGTGAGTGTTATGTCATCTGCATAGGAGGCTAAGTTTATTTGGGGCGTATTGGGTGTAGTTATATCGTGCATGTACAGATTGAAGAGTGCGGGCGATAGGACGGATCCTTGTGGGACTCCGTTTGGAAAGTTTCTGATTTTAGATGACTGACCGGCAAAAGATACGTGTGCACATCTGCCTGCTAGGAAGTTGGCCAGCCACCGTTTTGTGTTGTTGTGCATGTTTGTGTTGTAGATTTTGTTTGTTAGGTTGTGGCGGGGGATGGCATCGAAGGCTTTACTAATGTCGAGTGTGGCTAATAGTGATCTAGCTGAATTGATGCCGTCGAAAGCTCTTTGTGTAAGGTCTGTGAGAAGAGTGTTTGTGGAGTGCAGTGGCCTAAAGCCATGTTGTGTTGGAGCTAGGGGTAGGTCAGGTGTAATTAGTTGTAATACTAGGCATTCCATGACTTTGGAGGGGGAGCAAAGGAGTGTGATGGGGCGGTGCGAGGAGGGTAGCGTGGGGTCTTTGTTGGGTTTGGGGAAAGTGATGATGATACCATGCTTCCAAATGTCTGGTATTGTGTTGTGTGAATAGCTGTAGTTTGATATGTTAGTGAGTGCTTGTATGCCTTGTGGTCCCAGGTGTCTGAGGTGTATGTTGCTTATGTTGTCTAGGCCACAGGCGGGTGAGTGCTTGAGATTGTTGATGATATGCTTTGTCTGGTGATTGGTGAAGGGTGTATAGTCAGGGTCTGTGGGGAATTGTTTCTTACGTCGGATGACACGTCGGTCGTCTTTGTGAGGTTTTAGGTGGCTGACATGTGAAAAGTGATTGATGAGAGTGTTTGCTTGTTGTTTACATGAAGGAGTAGAGTCTGTTGTTGTGATTGCAGCATGTGATTGTGTTGTGTTGCTGTTGGAAAGTGTGATGCTGTTTAGTGTTTTGTATAGTTTTTTGGGGTTTGTTTTGTGATCAAGTGTTTGTAGGAAGTTATTCCAATTTAGTTTTTGTTGTTCTTGTATTTTGTTGTTAGTTTGGGTGTTGAGTGCTTGAATTTGTTGTGTGATGTCTTGTGTGTGGGGTGCTGGGGAGTGTTTCAGTATGTCGCGTTGTCTGATGAGGTTTTGAATTTCTGGTGTGAAGTTGGGGTTGTGTCTTTTTCTGTTACCTCTTGGAATGTGTTTCTTGTCAGCGTTTTGGATAGTTTTATTGAGTATGTGTACAGCATTGTTGATGTTAGTGATGGGTGTACTGTTTAGAATTGTGAAGTGTTGTTCTGTCTCATTTGTGAATGCTTCCCAGTTAGCTCTTTTATAATTGGTAGGCTAGCTGGGGTGAGTCTGGTTTTGGTGGTGATAATGATCGGGAGGTGGTCAGAGCCTAAGGTTCTGACCACCCTCCAGGATGTTGTGGGGGCGAGTTCTGGGGAGCAAAAGGTGATGTCTGGAGATGATGGGTTATAGAGGGCTTGGTGAGGAATATGGGTATGTTGATGGATGTCGTTAAGGATGATGAGGTTATCGGTTTGGTTTTGTAGTACCAGCCCTCTGTCTGTGTCGGGGTTGTCGACAAACCAGGCCGACGTCTTGGCGTTGAAGTCACCACCCAGGATGATGTGGGGTGTGTGGGGTGTTTGTGATGTGTTGTAAGTGTGGTCTGTATTCATTTGGTACTGTAGGGGATGTTTGGGGAGGGATCTATGTGTTTATGATGGTTATGTTGGAGTTGTTGCCAGTGCGTATTTTAATTGACTGTATTTCTGTTGTGTTATCATTTGGGGGGAGGAGTGATTTGGTTTGTACACTGGTTACTATGTATGATATTTCTTTGTGTACCAGGGTGATGAGTCCACCGCCCCCGCCGACAGCCCGGTCTTGTCTGATGGTGGTGAAATTATGAAATGTGGGTGTTTTTGTGTTGTGCGGAGTTTTGTTTCTTGTAAGATGGCAATGTGTATGTTGTGTTGCTTGATGAAGTGTGAGAGTTCGTGTTTCTTTGTGTTGATGCCATCTATGTTCAGTTGAAGAATGTTAATGTTATGTGCACGATGTATGTTGGGTGCTGCTGCACGAGGATGGGGTGGGGGGGGGGGAGGGGGGGGGGGAGGGGGGGGGGGGGGGGGTGGGGGTGAGGGAGGGGCTGGGGGTTGGGATGGGTGAGGTGGGGGTGGGGATTGGGGAGCAGGAGATGGGGGTTGGAATGGATTAGGATGGGGTGTGGTGTGTTGAGTTGAGGATGTGGATGGTATGGGAAGGTTAGGTGGGTTAGGGAGGAGAGGTGGACGGGTTTTAGGGGGGGGAGTGGATGATATGGGAAGGTTAGGTGGGTTGGGGAGGAGAGGTGGACGGGTTTTAGGCGAGGGATTTGACTGGGAGAGGGAGGGGCATGAGGAACAGGTCCAGGTGTTTGTGTAGGTTGTAATCAAGGACAGCAGCTGGCTTCTGGACGGGGTTCTTGGTTCTTCGGTCCACCTTCCCTGTGGCGACCATCTGGGCCTTGTGGCATGTGCTGAGGAGGTTGACCTTCCGCTGGTCATGCCAGTGGATGGAGAGGATGGGGCCACTCTTCTTGTGGAAGATGTCCATCTTCTTGGTCTTTGTTGGGTAGCCTGGCATGCCCTTCCTCTTGGCCTTGACTGTGCCGACAGTTCCGGTCTTGCAGTCATGGAGGTACTTGGTCAGGATAGGCGACGTGTAATAATTATCTGTGTAGAGGATGTGGTTTTCATTGAAGTGCCTCTCCATCATCTTCTTCACTACAGCGCCGCCAAAACCAATGAGGGAGTCAGTCACAATTTCTCCAGCCTTGCCGCTGTACACCACAAAGTCCAGCACATACCCCATCTTGCAGTCGCAGAGGACGAAGAGCTTGATGCCGGAGCGGTGTCTCTTGGACGGGATATACTGTCGGAAGTGCAGCCTACCACGGAACAGGACCACAGACTCGTCGAGGCACATCTTCTGGAAAGGAATCAGGTAGGTGGTGAACCGATGATGTATCATGTCATACAGCTTCCTGATCTTCCATAATGAGTCGGGAAGGTGGACTGCCATGTTGTTTGTCAGGTTGAGGTAGGAGAAGATGTCGAAGTACCTATCCCTGGACATGTACTTGCCAAATGCTGGAGTCGTTATGAGGTCGGCAGTGATCCAGTAGTCTGCCAGAGCGTGCTTCCTGATATGTGTCATCAGCATTGTGAGTGCCAAGAACACATATAGTTCTGCCAGAGTGACAGCTCTCCATGCCACCATCTTGGCACTGGTCTTCCTCCCAAGAAAGTTGGCACAGATGTCATGATGGTTGTTGGTCTCCTCGACGAGGTATTCCATGACTTCATTGTCATAGAAGCCACAGAAAAGTTCACTGGGGGTAGCATCTGGGCCACAGGGATATGTTGGTGACACCCCAGAACCCATCTGTACCTCATCAAAGGCAGGACAATCTGGCTCAAAATCAGCCCCATCTGTGCACACAAACAGGTCGGATGCTGATGCTCGAGCACGTGCAGGTGCAGCAGGCACATGCCCTGGACGCCCTGGGCCACGCGGACGCCCTGCACGCCCACGCCCACGCCCACGCCCACGCCCACGCCCAGGGGCAGCGGCGTCGGCAGGCTGACCACGTCCACGACCTCGCCCTCTAACTCGTCTTGTCGGGACTTCCTCTTCCTGTTCCTGTTCCTGATCCTGTTCCTCTTCCTCCTCAGGCGACGTCAGGTCATCTGGGGCAATGTTGGGGTCGTCAGCATCCTCTTCAGGAGACAATTCTGGTGAAGAAGTGACCGGGCGTCGGCGGCGTGGGGCGCGGGAGGCTACGGGAGGTTCAACAATGGGAGCCTCGGCCTCGGGAGTTGGGCTCCTTTTGCGGCGAGCCGAGGGCTTCTCCGCATCAAATAATGCTTTGCGGTGTGTTGAGGGCTGTGGCACACTACTAATAGCACTTGAAGAGGCCCTTTGCTCATCCTGAAGGAGAGATGAAGCCGAGGGCTGTGGGTGACCCACGCGGCATCCCGGGTCAAGGCGTCGGGA
The DNA here is from genome assembly GCA_032716605.1 of Paralithodes platypus. NCBI lineage: Eukaryota > Metazoa > Arthropoda > Malacostraca > Decapoda > Lithodidae > Paralithodes > Paralithodes platypus. The sequence continues at coordinate 46,643,820 of CM064514.1, forward strand.
CAAAGGAATGCGGGTGGTTGCTAGACCAGGGTCGGCGTCACTATCACTGTCTTCCGCTTCCCTAGCCTTTTCTGCTGCTGCCCTGCGTGCTTTTTTAGCTGCACTTTTCACCAAAGATTGTTTATAAAAATATTTGCCCACTTTCAAGGGCGTACGGGCAGGCAAAGGGGAAGGTCCTGGGCTAGGGCTAGGCCTAGGCTGACCTAGCAAAGATGGCGAGGGGGTAGGCCTAGGTTCTAGCACACATGGAAGTTCAATAGCACCTTCCTGAAACACTTTCACATCAGGATCATCACTACTGTCTCCCCCCTCAAATAAATCTACATTATCGTCGTCTCCAAAGCCAACGAAATAGTCATCTTCGCTTGCACTTATAAATTGTTCTTTGTCCACCAAGCTTTCGCCACTGCTCTCTTCAATATCAAAAAGTTCTCGCTGTATAGCACTATCACTCAACAAACGCTTCACTTTCTTTCGTTGAGCTTTCTTCTCGGTTGCAAGTGGGGTAGCAATGAGGCGCGCGGGAGGTTACACCGAATCGGACGCGTCGGAATTCATTTTTTCACTATAACTCGCTATGGCGGCCACGTAGGAACTGATAACGGTAGTAGTTGAGGCTTGGTGGCGCTGCGATCGCCCCTGCAAAGTAAAATTTGGCCGAGCGAATTTTAAAGCACGCTTTCAAGCACAGGGATTTTAAAAGGACACCCGGGCTCCGGCCCATCTGCCGCACTGTCATTTTAAAATGCTGCCCGGGCTGGAAGGGTTAATGTGATTACTGACAACTTACGCATTTCAAAAAGATAATTTAAATATTTAAATATTAGTGCCACCGAGGACTGCTGTTGGTCAGTTTCTACGATCCAGGTAGTAAATGCTTTCCAGTGGGATTGATACTGCCTTTGTGTTGATAACGTATACTGATTGATCAAATTTTGAGTCACGCTTTCCCCAAACGGGCCTAGCCACTTTGCTATCTGAATATCCACAAGGCAAAAGTCAACGAGGTCTTGAGGTTTCCAATTGCGTCTAAGTGGAAGCACGAGATTCGGAGCGACACCGGGTTCTCGCACGACATCTTCAATTGATTGTACCAAACTTGGGCCGGCCACATCAGCGAGATTATCGAGACCATGCCCCGATAATCCTGTAGTTTGTGAACTACTTTGCACATTAAGGATGCGTCTGGAAGTGGAAATAGATAAATGGAGATCCATTTGTTCCAGTCTACCAGAAATGCGTCTGGACCTCCCGTCGAAGTCTGACTCCGGCGTGTGAGGTACTGAGGCAACTTGTGATTTGCCTCTGATGCGAACAAGTCCACTTGTGGACTAAGGACTTTCCGGCCAAGTTTAAGCCGTGCTCCTATAGAAAAAATAGGGGGTACTTCTTGGCATTGATGTGAAAATGATTTAACCTGGACCATAGACCCTGACCCTGATGTCCTAGGTTCGACTGATACCCCCAACCCAGGGTACCTGACGCGTCCGTATATATCCAGACTGTCGGAGGAGGAGCTGTCCATGTCAAGGAGTGAATTACTTCTGGCTTCACCCAAGCCGCCAGTAGGTTGTGGATTAACTTTGGAATTTTCCGCAGTGTTTCCGCTGGCAACAGCGGAAAGCACCTGTTTCCCTCCAAAATAATTTGTTTGACCTTCAGACGACCAAACGGGACCGTCAGCGGGATCCAATTGAGTGAACCCACCAGACTCCCAGATTCTCCTCGTGGTATTCAGAGCATGAAGAAACCGAAAGAGTTTCCTCCGAAACCCCTGACGGTTGTCTTCGCTCTGACTCAGAGTGAGTAACTCGGTATCTCAGATAAGGCCCACCCATTGGATCGTTCTCGTGGGGTTCAAGGTTGACTTTGCCAAGTTCACCTTGAATCCCAAGGCAGCTACATGAGTTAATACCTGATTTACATGTTGGAGGCAAGTTATTTTGGATTGAGCTACTATCAACCAGTCGTCGAGATACCATAACACCATGATTCCCTTATTTAGCAATGGTAGCAAAGCCTGTCGGACCAATTTTGTGAAAATTCGGGGTGCTAGATTTAAACCAAAGGGCATTCTTTGAAAGACAAACGTTTGATCCCCGTTGCGCAAAGCTAGGTATTTTTGAAAACGCTTGTTTATAGGGACATGCCAATAGGCATCTGTGAGATCGATGGAACACATCCAACCCTCTGGCGGGAGTGTCAATCTGATCTGATTCACAGTCAGCATCCTGAACGACTGATTGTGAATGTGAGTGTTCAGATAAGACAGGTCGATCACTGTCCCTCTTTAGCACCAGGAATATCCGGGATGTGAACACGGGTAGATTTAAAGGACTGGGGATAATGATCTGTTTGAAGGCCATCTCTCTGACGACGGATCCCACCTCTAAAGAAACATGATTGAACTCTGTGGGGATACGTAAACGGGGTCGCCGGGACCACCGCCATGAGAGACCCTTCTGGACCACTGTCCTTGCCCATGTTCGCCGGGGCCATGCCCGGTGACAATCCCGGAAACTGCCAGTCACATGACGGGTATTGACCGGCAGAACTACCCTTGGATCCGTCTCGCCTTGCCTTGGCACTGGGAATGAGAGAGTTGCATGGTGTCTCAGTTTTTTGGATTGGAGGGTTGTGACTCTGACTTAGGATTGGGGGGATGAGAGGCCTTGCTATCATTGCTAACGGTTTTACCCCTAGACTGCCCCCCTGAACCATTTCCCTCTACCCCTGGGCTGACCACGTCCTCGAGACGTACCGCTGCTTCCAGGGTTTGTGTGAGTCTTTGGTGACTGACCACGAAATGAACTCTAATTAGATTTAGTCTTAAATGTTGGCTCACCCTTCGGCTTGGAAGCAGTGGCATTCTGAGAGTCTAACAGGAAGTTAACAGTGTGCCAGGCATCCTCATAGGCAAGGGTTTTAGTGAAGACATTCGATAAAATCAATCTCCTACCAATCTCTACAGTGAGTCTCCGGACCAGGTAAACTCTCAGATCTTGACGAACCCGCACCGCCTCAAAGAAAGCCGTGCGGATATCGCCAAAGGACTGAATGCAATTCTTGAGTAAGAGGCGCCTGGTAAGAGAGAGAGCCTTATGGGTGCCAGCGTGTGTGACCGACTCAGTCGTCCTGGCCAGAGAGGCCGCAAGCTGGCGGCTGAGGCCTTCTGCCTCATTTTAATCTTTATCTATCTGTACCTGTGTGGGGGAACAAAATGGTTCAGACAACTGACAAATAGATAACTTAGGGGCCCCCAAAAAATCAAGCATATGTTGTGGGATCCCTTCCACCTTGCCTACCGGCATAGAGAACCAATGATTATCCTCTTGCGGGAGCTGATGACTGCTCTTATTCGTAATAGTGCTGACAAACAGCTGGGCCTCCTGAACCCATGCCGCCCACGGACCCGACTCCCCGCCACTAATATGAACTACGGACGTACCTGCGTCGTCCCTAAAATGTACTGATCTTAACTCTGGGGTCATTCCCTGCAAAAGTTTGATATCATTCAACCCATCTGATTTAGTCCAATCTGAAAATAATTTCCCAGATGACGCGGGAGGCAGGGCAGGGGACGGCATGTAGACAAAATAATCAGGATGATAAATGGTGGGGATAGCCTTAACAATGACGTCTAACACCTCATCTAGCTGGTTCTTGGCCCTCAATTTCTTAGCTTCACTCACCTCAATAACCCAATATTCTAGCACAGGAGTCTCACCTGTAACCGTGGGCTATGCGACCTCGGGGCGAATGGCTGTAAGAACAGCCCAGGACGTATCAGGTCCGTATAAAAGGGGCATAGGGCCCTTCTTAAAAGGAAGTGAACGATCAAGGGGGGGGGGGGGGGAATAAGATCTGAGAACAACTTCAGATTGGAAGGTAAAATTGCTGCAGCTCCCGAAGTGGTAGCCGCTGGAGTGACTGTGGGAGGAGGAAAATTAACATCAACTTGAGTCTGAAGAGGCGCCTGGCCTAGTGGTCGCACCGCCGGGGCCACAGGTGCTGTTACTTTAACCTGTCGCTCGTCCTTCACTTGTCTCATAAAGTTAAACCACTCCTAAAACTTCTCATTAGACACAAAAACCCCACTTTCCTGGTCTGACTGGGACGCAGACTGAGACACATCTGAGCCCTGCGTTCCGGAATGCCGAGAAGATGGCCGCTGGCCAGGCGGCAACTCCTCGGTGTCTACTCCTTGTTGGCGTATGGTGAATCCCGGTGACCGGGCTGGGGGGGCTGGTAAAGCCTCCAACCGAAACTCGCCAGCTCGGGCAGCAGTATCACGTCTTTCTGTCTGTGTGAAGGGAACGCCGAGCTGAGATATATCTCCCAGGTTGAGGTCTGGGATATCATAGTCCATGGGTTCCTGGAACGAGTCAAGCTGGTCAGAGGAGCACTCATCCTCCTGACGGCTGGACACAACACTACTGCCACGCTCCAATCCTAATACCGGAATAGCCTTGGGTTCAGGCTGCACTCGGTGCGGGATCGTGAACCGGTGTGATTGGCCGGAGACATTGCCTGCAGTGTCTTTTGGGGCTTCTTGTTGCGACGAAGAAGAGGTATGTTCTGGCTTGGGTGGCAGTAGCTGAGCCACCTTCTACGAGGAGGAGGATCTTTTGGAGTACTTCCGTCTGTCTTTCCTGTCATCGCCCGATGAGAGTGCGGCGGAAAAATCAGAGCGGCGTCTCTTTGACTCTTGTTGAACTAGAGGAGAAGAGGACCTGGGAGCTGTTACGGGAGAGCGGGACCGATCTCGCCTAGAAGATGACGAAGGCATTTCCGGAGGATTCTTGGTGGTCCGAGGTCGCTTGGTTTGGCGGGAGGGAGCATCGCGAGTATCTGCCGAAGCCGGCGGAGTAACTGTTTGCTTTAAATTAGAACTACCGGAAACATAGGCGGAAGGCTCTGGTTTAAGAAAATTATCTAACAAAGGGTCATCCAACTGCAATGATTTATAAGCAACTGTCTTACAGTACGTTACAAATACTGACTTAATGTGGAGTAGAATTGTCTTACGCTGTCCATCAGAATGAGTGAGATAACCATTACGTAGCACAGAACACTTGGAACATGACTTGGATAACCACCGGCCACGAGACCTATCCAAACAAGGCACACATTTAACGCCCAAAAGATGACCAATGACCGCTAAATTTTTGCACCCCAAGGCGGCGCAAAACGCAAAGTTACTCTTATCCATGGCTCCCTCCCGCCGGGGAGATGCAGATCCTCCTAGGTGTCCAGACTGCGAACCTGAGGGTGAGAACATTTCAAGAAACAATGCTCATAAGGACACGCTAGGCTGGAAAAGCTAATAAATAAAATATCTCCAACAATAAAGAGAAAAAAAGACTTGAATAACACTATATAATCTTATTTCCCCTTATGTTATATACATTCCCAAAAAATGTAATTGAGTAGTGAGTAGCCTCCCATGTGCTACTGGTGTATATAACTTCTTACCTAAGTGACCAACACTGACCTAATCCCATCTTATGAAAAGAACCTGATCTGGCAACCAACGCTACTTAAATCTATCGTCTTTAACTCGCGGCGGACCAACGCCCCGGTATAAGCTACACAGATTACTGAGATGCTCAAGATAGGAATGGGTGAGTTAGTTTCTCGGCTCTGCCGTTTGTTCCCGGTGGAAGTGGCTCCCCACTGTTTAACCACCAGGACAACGTTCTGATAGTACCAAGCAATGAACGTTTCTCTGTTTAGTACCAAGCAATGAACGTTTCTCTATTATGTTTGTGAGGCGGAAATATTCTAAGGGAGGCGGGTAGCCGGACTCTCCCAAAAGACATGTGCAGTAAAATGTCGGTCAACCGAAATTAAACTAACGCCGGTAAAACAAAACAGACCAAATCCAACCTATCCAGTGCCAAACAAGGATAATCTGAATTTAACATAGCTCTAGATGTTTCCGGAAGTTTCCCGGCGGGGAAACCGCTTGAAGCAACTAGAGGCACGTTGACTAAGTCTCACTTTAACAAATCTCGCCGGAAGGGCCATACCTCCCAGAACAGATAACCCAACGTGCACATATTATGGCATAGTTATACATTAATAAAAAACAATCAATAAATGACTCTTCCTAGCCATAAGAATACAACCTACATGAGGCCAACTAGATGGGGGCAGGTGTCGATGATATCAATAATAATACAACAAACCTGCACTCCAGCGAAGGCCAATCTCAACACGTAGCGATCAAGAAGCGTAGGCTCAATAGCGTCATGGCTCCATGCTAGATCCCTCGGCTAAGTGAGAAAATCTAAAACGCACGTGCCCTCATTTTCTTACAGTAGATCCTCTGGAAAAAGGCAAACTAGGCCTGTGTATCCAGCTCAGTGCCAGTACTTGCACTACTGCGGTCGTTCACTGTGTTGGCGGCGGCGGCAGCAGACGCAAAATTTTTACTATTCTGTATTTTTGCTTTATAATCAAACTTCAAATCTTGTCTTCCCCATACTTTATCAAGATTACTTTCAAACTTCCTTATTGATTCGGAATCGACTACATACTGGGGCAGCGCGTTCCACTCATTTACCACTCTATCACAAAATGAGTTCTATGCCTTTTCAAACCTATTTCTTTCTTTGTAAATTTTCTTAGAGTGTCCTCTCGTTCTTGTTCCCTCCCGCATCAAGAAGATACCTTCACACACATCCTCATCATACTTTCCTGACACTATCTTAAAAGTCTCTATCATATCCCCTCTCTTTCTCCTATATGCCAGTGTCGGAAGTCCCAGTGTCCTCAACCTCTGCTCATAGCCCGCGTTCTTCAACGTTGGTACTAGCTTGCTAGCTCTCCTCTGCACTTTCTCCACTGCTTCTATATCCTTTACCATATATGGAGCCCACACCTGGTGTAGAGCATACCGTTGAACACCCAAAATGGACCGAACAACGGGCCCCGGTTCACTAAAAGAAGCCTCATGACTAACAAGCGAACTAAAGATGAGCTAGGGTAATAAAACAAGCACGTGGGAGCCTCGCCTTATTACAACGAGGACTCCACCTAACACACTCGCCTTTACTAAGTACCCGGAAAACAGTCTCCTAGGGCCAAAGAAAGGCCGACTCCTAGTCTATAAGCTACCCTGACCTCAGCACTTAGCATGTACATATGAGCAAAATACTCACAATGTCCGAGGGCAGGAGAAGAATGAAGGAGGGCTGGCACACCCTGGAGGCACGTCCGCCTTGTCTGGGCCCAGAAGTAAGAACGAGTGATCGCTTCGAGGACCGATGCGAAGCGTGCGGGAGACAGCAGACGCATGAGAGGCGCATTGCTAGATCAAGTTTAATTTTTATTTTAATATTATTTTTTTGCTAGTTTTTCTAGTAGTGGTACCCACATCATATAGGACGAGTCCGTGAGTGGTTTTTAGAGCGTTTCGCTCACGATGTGTGGCAATCGTATTTTGTTCTCTCCTGGGCGGGAAGTTTGAAAAGCAAGCTTGAGTTCAAAGATTGGCCATAAACAATGTTAAGGCGCATCGTCAATGATGAAGGGGCCACTAATCAATACAGTTGGCCCTCGGGTAACACTGGTAATTTGTCCTGCCATGACACCGTATTACACAAAACCGTGTTACGTAAAGCATAGATTATATAGGAATTATGCCATTTCGTTCTTATAGGAGAAGAAGGGGAAGAGGGTGCGTAGATCAGATGTTTGCAGTAAGACAGTTATGCGAGAAATATTTAGAGAAGCATAAGGAGATATTTTGGGCTTTTATGGACTTGGAAAAAGCGTATGATCGTGTGGACCGTGAAGCAATGTGGAAGGTGTTAAGGATTTATGAAATAGGAGGAAATTTGTTAGAAGCAGTTAAGCGTTTTTATGAAGGGAGCAGAGCATGTGTGAGAGTAGGAAATGGTGAGTTGAGTGAATGGTTTGAGGTAAAGGTAGGTTTGCGACAGGGTTGTGTAATGTCACCATGGCTGTTTAATATGTTTATGGATGGTGTGGTGAGGGAGGTGAAAAGGAGAACTATGGGAAGAGGATTGGGTTTAGTAGGAAAGAATGGTAGAGATTGGGAGTTGAATCAGTTGCTGTTTGCTGATGACACAGCATTGGTGGCAGATTCTGATGAGGGTAGTCAAAGAGTTTGGTGTGGTTTGTGGAAGGAGGAAACTGAAGGTGAACGTCAATAAAAGTAAAGTAATGGTGTGTAATAGGGGAGAGTATAGGGTGAATCTAGATGTGAGGCTGGATGGGGAAATATTGGAACAAGTAGAGTGTTTTAAATATCTAGGAGGAACGATAAGCAGGAATGGAGGTATGGAAGTGGAGGTAAAACAGAGTGTGTGAAGGAAGGAAGGTTTTCGGAGCAATGGGAAGTATGTGGAAGACGAGAAATCTCGGAGTGAAAGTAAAAAGTGCACTGTATCAAGGAATTGTTGTGCCAACAGTGATGTATGGGGCTGAGACATGGGCTCTGAAGAAAAAGGAGAAAAGAGGGCTGGATGTGATGGAGATGAGCTGCTTGAGGAGTATGTGTGGAGTTACTCGTAGAGACAGATTGAGGAATGAAGAGATACGTAGGAGAGTGGGGCAGCAGGAACATGTGTCAGCCAGAGTGGACAGAAGGGTGCTGAGCTGGTATGGTCATGTTGAACGAATGGGAGATGAAAGGCTTACAAAGAGAATATGTGAGTCAGGTACAAGGGGAGATAGAAGGGCAGGAAGACCCCATTGAGATGGAGAGACTGTGTAAGAAAGGCTTTGGATGATAGAGGAATGACTATAGATCAGGCAGGGGAAGTGGTGGTGGGACAGGAGTGAATGGAGAATGCTTGTGAATAGTTGAGTGAACACGTGGTTATTTGAGTAAGGGGTTAGGGCGCAAGTTGGACTAGATAATAGTCCATCAGGCGCCTGGCCCGGGGAGACGATTAATATGAAGGGTGCGCCTGGAAGTGTGGTGGGAGGGCTTGTGGCTTTGGCTCCGCTGCATGTCTGCCTGCCGAGATCGGAACCTCTCCAGGTGGTCGGGGGCCGGGGGAGTGCTGGAGCGACCTTGGTGACCCTGGTCTCTGGGTCTTCTCCTGGGTGACCTGGATGTCTGTGAGTTTGTGCTTTTTATCTGTGTTTATTTGTTGTTTTATGTTGTTTTTGTGTTTTTCCTGTTCTTGCTCTGTCTTGAGTCGGCTACCCCCAAAATGGGGATTGGGCCTGAGCATATAGATAGATAGATAGATAGAGTTCTAGCAACTTGCCAAAAGTCCCCTTTTTGAGCATTCTCCGCCCTAAAACTTACCACAAATCACTCAAAATACTGACCAAGCAACACTCAACCATACTTCACATGCCATATGCATAAAACATTATAGCAAAAGGGCAACAAAAAGGTAGGTAAGGGTGGTCTAGAGGGGTGGGCTGGCACATAAAATACACTTGGGCCGCTCGGTTTTGTCCACCTAAGCATGGGTGGGAAGGGAAACTAAGTCAGTGGCGTTCCCCGAGCCAAGGCAAACCGTGTTATAGCAAGGAAAATACCGTGTTACAGGTGACTCATCACATTTGAGGTACCCGTGTTAGAGCAAAACCGCTTTGTGAAAAAACGTGTTACCCGAGGGTCCACTGTACTGTACATACATACATACATACAATGACGAAAGTATGTTAATATTTGTGCGACTAATTTGCCTAGGACCCAAATTCACTTACTCATTATAGTGATGTACATTCTATGTGGTGGCTTTGTTTTCTTTTATTTCAAAATTTTGTTTTGCAAAATAGATATTTCCACATAGTGATTTTGATTAGTTCTTTTGTTGTTATATTGTGCCGTTCCTGTTTTGGTTTGTTAATTTTGCAATTGTTCTACTCTATTTTGTGATGTTTGTTATATTTTTAAATTTCTTATAATTTTGCTAAATCTTTAACCCTTCCCCCCCAGGGGCCCCCTCCTAAGGACAGTGTCAGGTACCCGGGCGATTTGGCCGAAAAATGTCTAGGCCTAGGCTACCGTATCTTTGTTATTTTAACTGCTAGAAATTTTCCACGCATCTCTAAACGTAGTGCGGTTTCCAATCTGTAGACTGGCGTTGAGTAGAGCTCTGTAAGTCAACTGGTTCAGTTGTGATGGCGATTTCCGTGAAGCGAATTTTTCCGCTATGTTGACAATATCGAAGCTATTCAGACACTAATTTCGTCATACCATACAACAACAACATTGATCCGACGTCTCCTTCTTGTTTTCGGAGGTGCAGTGACGCAATGACAGGCTTTGTTTACATGCGTCGGACGCACGGCGTTCAGACCAAGCTGAACAGGCTTTCAAGCTTACTGCCTGTTATAAGGACACCCGGGGTCCTGCCCAACTGCCGCGGTGTCCTTATAAAAAGACAGCCGGGCTGGAAGGGTTAATGCATTATTGCCACATAGTGATTTTGATTAGTTCTTTTGTCTCTATATTGTGTGGGTCTTGTTTTGGTTTGCTTGTTTTGTAAGTTTTACAAATTAATTAATAGCTATTCACTTGAGATAGTATTAATTGCTAAAATTTGTAATTTCCTTATTGTAATTGTACTTTAACCCTCCTGGCCCGGGCAGCATGTTAAAATGACACCGCGGCAGATGGGCAGGAACCCGGGTGTCCTGTTAAAATCTGTAAGCTTGAAAGCCTATTCAGCTTGGTCTGAACGCCGTGCGTCCGACGCATGTAAACAAAGCCGATCGTTGCGTCACCGCACCTCCGAAAACAATAAGGAGACGTCAGATCAATGTTATTGTTGTGACGTCAGACGAAATTAGTGTCTGAAAAGCTCCGATATTGTCAACATCGCGGAAAAATTCGCTCCACTGAAATCGTCATCACAACTGAACCAGTTGACTTACAGGGCTCTACTCAACGCCAGTCTACAGATTGAAAACCGCACTACGGGGAGGTGTGGTGGAGTGGTCTTGCCACTGGCCTGGTAATCCAAAGGTCCCGGGTTCAAATCCCGATGTATCAATGGGAAGATATTATTGGGATGGAATTTGTGCTGTACCTAGTATCAGTGCATTACCACAAGCCCACCGAAACGTCAATAAAATACCCTCATTGTTCCCTGATTAAATAGCACTGTATGAATATTCCCATATTCAAAATATGCTATTGGGGTGCAATGCCTGGTGAGTTATCTGCTCAACAGGTGGCGTTGTGTGTGTGTAAGTGGTGAGAGTCCGAGTGTAAGGGGTGAGACAGTGAAGCACGGGAACGAGGTGGCTTCAGAGATGGGGTCGTTTCGGGCCATGAGTGAGCACCGTGCCTCATGTGAAGGCAAGATGGCAGGTGCTCGTTGTACTCTATGTGCTTCACATGTCTCACTCCCTAGACTGGAACAAGACCTCACGGGCTTCACTGTTCATTGTAAAGCGGTGAATGTTAAGGCTCTCAGCCTATGCCCGAGAGGAAGTAAGTTAGGGTATAAAAAAAAAAAAAAAAAAAAAAAAAAAAAAAAAAAAAAAAATGCGTGGGAAATTTCTAGCAGTTAAAATAAACAAAAATACGGTAGCCTAGGCCTAGACATTTTTCGGCCAGATCGCCCGGGTACCCCGCACTGTCATTAGGAGGGCTAGCCCGGGCCAGGAGGGTTAAATGTAGGTTATTCATAAGGTAGCAGTTGGCACGGGTCACGTGTCCATGCTATTATAGCAGGTACCTACCCGATAGCACTATCATTCGCGAATATTTTTTGTTAAATTGCATATTTGTATGTCTATCTATCTATCTATTGCCTGACGCCGTGATCCCCGAAGGGGTGCCCACGAACGAACCGCCCCCATGCACCTCTGTCCCCAGTCAGTCGACGCCCCTCCCCCCAACCAGCACCGCCTTGGTTCATGTACTTCCTCACTCCATCCTTCCACCTCTCATTCGGTCTACCTCTCCCTCTCTGTCCCTCCACCTCGCTCTCGTACACCCTCTTAGTCATTCTCTCGCTTCCCATACGTTCCATATGGCCGAACCATCTCAAGTTGTTCCTTTTCACACTTTCCAGCACATCTACCTCCACAGCACACCTCCTTCTTACTTCCTCATTAGTTTGTCTATCCCTCCATGTAACTCCGCACGCACTCCTTAAGTAATTCATTTCCACTGCTCTCACTCTTGGTCTGAGTCTCTCAACCAACGTCCATGCTTCGCTTCCGTAAGTCAGTGTCGGATTACCACACTGTCATGCAAGGACTTCTTCACTTCCATACTGACCACCCTATTTCTTGTTACTGCTTTTAGCGTTCCTACAACCCTCTTCCCCTGTTGTACCCTCTCCCGCACTTCTTCATCCATAGTCCCATCTTTACTCAACACACTGCCCAGATACTTAAAAGAGTTGACGATCTTCATAGCCTGACCGTTCAGCTTCACCTCACACTCTGTGACTTCACCCTTTCGAAGACCATAACCTTGCTCTTCCCCGCATTTACCTTCAAATTCCGTTTTTCGCACACTGTTCCAAACTCATTTTACCAGACCCTGCAACTCCCATTCATTACCACTCATCAGAACTGTATCATCCGCAAACAGCAGTATAGGTAGCTTCCACTCAATTCCCTCCATTTTCAGCGATACACCAACATCCACTGCTCTTGATAGTATTTCTTTCATGACTCCATCCATATATACAGTAAACAACCACAGGGACATCACACACCCCTGTTTCAAACCAACATTCAGGTCAAAGAACTCGCTCTGCTCACTCTCCACACATACTGCCGCCTTTGCACCCTCATACATGCTCTTCACTGCTTTCAGCAACTTGCCCTCTACTCCGTATATTCTAAGTACTTTCCACAAACCTTCTCACTCCCACTCTCTCAATCACTACCCTACTGTATACCTTCCCTACTACGCTTAGAAGACATATTCCTCGGTGTATGTATATTTGTATATATATCCTCGGTGTATATTTGTATGTAAATCTGTTTAATTAATGTTGTTCACACCATGTCAAGAGGAGTACTTTATTGAGAACGTTTCACATATAGCTTCATCAGGCCAATGATGCATTGGCCTATCCCTACATGGTGAAACGTTCTGTCAACTCACACTGATATTAATCTCACTTAGTTTTGTCTAATGTGCAGTTTTAAGCACTACTTATCATGTTATTGTTTAACAAGTTTGAATAGAATACTTTCTTATAGTTTTTTTCTTCCCTGACCTTCCATTTGAGTGTTGTGTTGGTTGTTGTTGTTGTTGTTAATTTGGCCGAACACCTGTCCTAAGGAGGCCATTGAGGTTTCCACATAGGGCTCACAGAGCCAATGTAGATTGTGTTGTTGTTGTTGTTGTTGTTGTTCCCCAGGCTGTCTGGCCGAACAGCCCCAAGGTCTCGAGCAAGGCCAAGGCCATAAACGAGCGCCCCCCACAAAATCCTCCCTGCTTACCACTAACAAAGCCCGGGTGACCGAAGCCACCCCAAGGCAGGGAGCTGAGGAGGGTGCGGAAATGCCCGGGAAACCAAAGCCCCACCCAATGCCCTGTGCCCCTCAGCAATTATGAAGGGAAAGTTGAGGGTAAGGGAAAAAATGTGCTTTGGCTCCCAATCTGCCAACTTCTAGGTTGGCAGTGGGGAGGTCAATCCACGGAAATGACGCCGCCACTTGAGATCTAGAAGATATATAAGTAAAAGGAACAGTCAGAGTAAGCTTTGGGTATGGCAGAGATCGCTCAGTTCTCACTCGGATAGACCAGCCCATCACCACTAGAACCAATCCTCTCGGCATCAGCTAGGAAAGGCCCTAGAAAGCCGCCTTTGGCGGGGGGATAGCTCCCCTATTTCAACTCCTTTCGGGGTTGGGCACCCGCCCGATTGTGTTGTTGGCGTAAGTGGTTGTGTGAAATGCAGTCTTCTATGATGTGTTTAATAATATGGGGTGCTGTGTTACAACCTGGGCAGGAGTCGACGACGGAGTCATCCAGGCTCTTCTGATAGCTCCGAAGGGCTGGATGGTGTCCGCATCTCAGCCTGGCCAGGTGGACTCCGTCCTCGCGAGGAAGGGAGGATTCAGAAGGATGGATTTCGGGACGAGAGTGTGTTAATATATTCAGTTCAGTTCAGTTCAGTTCAGTTGAAAGTCGGGAAGTACAGTCGACCCTCGCAAATTCGGACTAAAAGAGACTGGGCCTTGTCCGAATTCAGGAAAAGTCCGGATTCAGAAAATAGTGTACGGGGGGGCCACACACGCATACAGATACGCACACACATTATTAATATTAATAGCCTAGCGCTTGACAGTGTTTTGAGGCTTGGGGGGCATGGTGGCTGGCAATGAAAGTCGATAATAACTTCACAAACACCTTAATAACCAGGTAGTCGCACGGCGGGTTGTAAACAAGCTTGAATGACTAGGCGGGAACGGGTGGCGTCACCCGTCGCGAGAGCCACGTACCAGACAAAATTTTAAGTATTCGGACAAGTATGCGTTACGGTACGCACTACCGGACGATCGGACCGGACTCCGGATTGTGTCCGGATTGTTGAAAGTCCGGATTGGTGAAGTCCGGATATGCGAGGGTCGACTGTATTAATGCCTTTCCATCGGCACTTCCCTAGGCAGTTATATTTTCTGTTGACTTCCCAAACTTGACTACTTCCTTTAACGTGACGATAGTGCGTTGTTATATGTGCGATTGGTTTGCTTGGGAAACAGATTAACTTGCTCATGTAGTGATGTACACCCTATGTGGTGGATTGTGTTCTTTTATTTAATAATTTTCATTTTAGTAAGCGTTGTTTCCACATAGCGATTTTGATAATTTAATTTGACTTTATATTGTCCTTGTCCCAATTTTGGTTTGTTTAGTTTGCAAGTTTTACATTTTAATACAGTACAGTACTGTACTTATTGTGTTGTTGTAAAACCGGTTTGCCTGGGAAACAAACTCACTGTCTTCGTGGTGCAATGCATAAGTGTGTTGATTTTCGGTGTGAGCATCCTAGGTTCGAATCCCCGGACTGCCACATGTGTTTGTTAATTTAATTAATCGAGTTTAGGAGTAAAGTTGGTTAGTGGAGAGAACATAATAATACTATAGTGCATACCGGACCATCTATGTGGTGGTTTTTGTTTTTTTATTTCATAATATTTTGTTCAATCTTCAATACATTATTACACATACTGAAGTGATTTTGATAAGTTAATTTGTCTTTATATTGTGCAGTTTCCGGTTTTGCTTTGTTTGTTTTGCAAGTTTTACATTTTATTTAACATTACTCTGGCAACATTTTTATATTAACAATAATTTCATTGGTATTGTATTGGCAACTTAAACCCTACTGTTCATATTTTTTCACCAACTAACTTTACTTCTAAACTCAATTAATGAAATCAACAAATACACGCAGCTGCAGGCACGACCTCCCGAAATGCATCCTTCTGAATCCTCCCTTCCTCGCGAGGATAGAATCCATCTGGCCAGGCTGAGATACAGACACCATCTAGCTCTTCTGAGCTATCAGAAGAGACTGGATGACTCCGTCGTCGACACCTGCCCAGGTTGTAACACAGCACCCCATACCATTAAACACATCATAGAAGGCTGCATTTCACACAACCACTTACGCCAACAACACAATCTACACTCCTTGAGAGCTCTGTGAGAAAGCCCGACCGTGGCCATGGCCTTCCTTAGGGACTCGGGGCTGTTCGGCCAGGCAGCTTAGGGAACAACAACAACAAATACATGTGGCACTCCAAGGACTCAAACCTTGGATACTCACATAAAAATTCTGCGCATTTATGCATCACGCTATCAAGAGGGTATTACCATAAATGTACCCTCCAGTACTAAGCAATTTGACCAAAATGGCTTCAGAGTCGAGAGAGAACACCCTTCCACCTCAAAAGATGGAGGAATACTTCCTCTCCTAGCCAGTGGGAGCTTGGATATAAACTGATAAGTGTTGCCAAGGTCTTAGAGCAGTGCTCAAACGTCGTGGTACCAGGCACCGATCGATACGGGCTGTTAAAAAGACCGCATATTATGGACGAACGTCGTCCGTCGCTGGTACTGACGAGTGACTTTTTTACTGTCGGCCAATGTACGTCGCTGGGACAGTAGGTGTTAACTGATAGCAGATGATTTGAGGCAGCTGAATTATCATACAACCTAAATTAGAAGTAGCCAGAGAAGAATTGGGGAAAAAAAAATAGATTAATACACCCCCTTAGGGATTGCACCTACAGTATTTCATTATGGAAATGACAAATATTTCTATAACTCTGGAAAATATGTTAAGAGGTAAAACAACATCAGCAAACCCAACCTGTGATGGCTCGAGCGCTGGGTTTAATACAGCGGACATAATGCAAGTCAGCGGCAGAGAGAGTTTTCATTAGGCGATCCAGTGAGGACTTGAACTTGGAGAGGGTTGTAATCTTCTTCTTCAGTGTGGTTCGTACGACCTTATTTTCGGTGTTGGTTTCACGGGCGTCCGCAATGGTTTTCAAGAAGTTGGAACTGCTATCATTTAGAAGTCCCCATACCTCGTGTGGAACCTGGAATGTAATATTATGATGGATCATAATAATCTTCAAGTATACACTACAGGAAACTATCAGGATCATCGCATTCAAGCTTTGTACTATAGTTATGGCTAGGGTGTATATTTGGAACTTTGATCTACCGGTATCTATCTATCGTTCTATTGCCAGATGCTGAGATCTCTGAGGGGATGGTCATGAATGAATCGCCTCCATGCACCTGTCATCTGTAAGCTGGTGCCTGTCCTCCCCACCTAAATATCCAGGATTTTTTTTTTTTTTTTTTTTCTGAAATAATTTCTTCTTATGTCTTCTATAGGAACAATGAAATGGGCCTTACACAACTAATCTAAGGCAAACATTTTTGTTTCCAATAGTGCTATCTTGGTTGCTTAGCATACTGGGTAAACAATTATATTTACAGGTAGCTTTTAGTTAGCCTGGGTGTTATTAGTTAGGTTAGCTGCTGTGGGAAATTATTTATTGTGCTCGCCCTCACATACTTACATGTGCAATGATCTAATAAGAGTGTGTTGGCTTTGCTCCAATAACATATTTATGAAAACACCACATCAGTATAGAATTATAAGTGCATTGCAAGATTCTATGAGCTATTTTTGTTTTCATTCATATACAGTATATATTTACAGTATTTATTTATTTGGTAAACATTCCTAAAGAATTTATATGTATGGATAAAAAACACCATCTGAGGAAGAGCACTTTATTGACGTTTCGCAGATAGCTTCATAAGGTCACTACGTTGTCAATAAAGTGCTCTTCCTCAGATGGTGTTTTTTATCCATTCTGTCTACTTTTCAAGTACCGTTCAACAATTTATATGTAGGTTGGGAGAAAGGTATCCTGACCAGGATTTGAACCCATTCACTCCAGGTATGTTTGGGAGAGTTGGGCACCGTAACCACTCGGCCATGAGCGGATAAACCTTAGTTCTTATTTGAAGAACCAGGTTATAGTTTCCTGGAGGACTATGCCTTTGAACATGTGTTGAGTTTTTTAGACTTCAACCATGACTATTTTACACATTCCTCCCCGCCACCTCGGCTAAATGATACGATTTTAATCGTCTTGCTACTATTATGGAACATTTCTGAATGACAAATATCTAATGATAATGTCGGACAGGTTGGGAGAGAGGTTCAAACCCACTCCAGGTATGTTTGGGAGAGTTGGGCACCGTAACCACTCAGCCATGAGCGAATATAGGGGAAGCAACCTTAATTCTTATTTGAAGAAACAGGTTATAGTCTCATGGAGGACTATGCCTTCAAACACGTGGTGAACACATAATGAAATAAACATACAATAGCATAATCCATTACCTACAATTTGTATCACATAGAGATGTACTGTAGGTTACAAGTTAAAACGCATATAATCTATGAACGTTATATTGATCACATATGCATGGTTGAAAAAAAATATATATATGTAGCCTAACCATCAACATTAGCATAAGCCTTGAAAAAATCCATGTAAGTATAGTATCATATTCTATATTCTGTATTTTATTTTAAGGAAGGACTAAAACGGCATCTGGCTAGATCTCTTTAGTGATTACGAATCACCAAATCAGCCTGCTGAGACCACACCTGTCTTGGTGGTCCTTCTTTCACCACTAACCTTCTCACCACCATAACTGCATCAGTTCCATTATTTTGTTAATTGACTGAATTATTGATTGCTTACTTTGATTTCCTTGGTAAAGTTATTAGAACAAGTACAAAGAATCCCTTTTCATTACTTTGTAGTCATATATTGACTTGGATACGTGATTTGAGTAATTTTATAGAGCACAGCACTAGCGTAGAGCCCTTTAGGCGTATAATTATAAACAAGTCTGCAAGAGGCCCAAGATCAAGTCCTCACTGAACGAGTGCTTATTTGTCACTCCTCCTCAAGGCCTCCAACCCCCCTCTGCAATGGTGGAGACCAGAATGCAATGGATTATGGTGGACACCAGTGAAACCTTTACAATGTGATTGCTTGCACCTGATCAGCATGATGGGAGCTGATAACACTGGTTAAAATCAACTCGCAACTATAGCAACTCCAACATACATACATATAAGTTTAAAGACCGCTTCATCCACAAATAGCATGGTTTCAATCTTTTTACTGTATTCAGTACAATTAAGTCTTGCCACAACCCTGCTCCATCATGTCATCACTGTGGCCGGTGTTGGTATACCGTTAACAGTGTCTCAGTAAGACTTAACAAAGTCCCCCTGAAGAACTTGCACCTGCGGTATCTACACCACACAATTCTTAACCATGTTACAACAAGGCAGTAACAAAAAATTACCGTAACTGCTACAGAGACCGACTGCACCACCGAAGTGGCGGGCGGTGGGGTCGCCGCATCCCTACATCAACAGTACATTAACAATCAGCACTTATACTGCATATAGCTTGGTACCTCGCTTAGGCAGGATATCCCAGCCTTATGAGGGCTTCTGCCCAGTAGGCTGTTGACAAATAGTTTTTTATTATTACTAGGCAGGATATGACTAGTATGGAGTAAGAGAGGGGGGGAAAAAGAAGAGAGAGAGAAAAAAAAAAAAAAACCTGCTGACCGAAGATACTGAAGACTTATTTTACCTAACAAAATTCTAAAAAAAAAAAAAAAAAAAATACATAGGCTACCAGACCAAAGCTGCAGTTGATAAATAAAGGTCTTGTGTGAATCTGTATACACTAACCTCATCCTTGTTCTTGTGCAGCAGTCCCCGAGCATCATACTTGACGGCCCCAGCGTAGTGCCTGATGACAAAGCCGGGTGTGTGTCCGGGTGTGAGTGGGGTCAACACCACACCTGTCCCCTCCAGTGCCTTACACACACGCTCACAGGTCTCATCCTCCCTCACTGCTCGCTTTAGTTGACACTCCTAGCAAAAATATATTCATTAGTTATAAAATATAACATAAATCGAGCCAGATTCCCACCTCCCTGCAAAACTGCCCGGATTTGACACACAAACATACGCATGAACTTGAACTAGCAAAACTTATCGTACAGGAACAAATTATTTTATGGATGTATTATTTTGGGTGCCTACCATACTGGACACAAATCGTATTGGACAAAATCGAACTGGACGCGAGGTCACTGCAGTACTGTATGTTCACTGTGAACGTGGGGGGAGCTGCACGTAGGGATGGACCTAGAATGATGTGGGCTCGGGTACACCGGTCCGATCTTAAAATAAAGAACTAGACAACAGAGGCAAGCCTGGAAATCCGCCATTTAGGACGTGAGACTGTAACCAAATTCTCTGTGGACAAAATGGTCTTTAAACTTGTATGTATGTATGTATGTAAATAAGTGCCCATAAGACAGACAGGCTATATGATAAACTACTATCCAACAGTTAGCAAGGGGTAATTGGACACTATGTGCTACCATAGTGGCACATTGTGACATGGACAAAAGGAGCTTGTCTGGAGGTGTTTCTGTCAAGGCTATTCTTTAGATTGGGTTTACTGGGATGAAGTAAGGCATCACAGAAAATTATGATTGTTACTTCATAAGCTGAACTGGTTTACAGGGCAACATTATATCAATAAGAGTGAATGATGGGTGATTCTACCTATTACCGGTTGATAAATATAATCAACAAGTCTGAATAAATTTATACTACACAGTATATGATACATGCATTTTATATAAAACAAAATAATAATTGCAATCCAAAAAGCCAATCAAGAAATATCGTCTGGTATTAACCACAAAAGAAAAGCAGAAAAGAGAACTTTTGAGGTTTAAGTTAAGGAAAGGCTAAAAGATATTATGCTAAATAGTGTATTGTCTTACAATTTACAGCACAATACTCACCATTGTCTTATCAACAGCCTTGAAGCATGAAAAACAAACATGACTACAATATAGTATACAAATACAGTAAATACGAGTATATTACATTACCGTAATAGCCTAAATTTAGTAAAATTCTATAAGCAGACACTTATTAAGCTGATAAATAATCTATAAATCTTACAGTACTCTAAGTACAGTACAGTATATACTAAATATTTTGGAAAATATGCATTACCATCATCTCACACAAGTCAACAATACCAGTACATAGATTTAACTTTATCAAATACTGTACTGGTATATATTAATACAGTACTGTACTGGGCGGGTGCCCAACCCCGAAAGGGGTTGAAATAGGGGAGCTATCCCCCCGCCAAAGGCGGCTTTCTAGGGCCTTTCCTAGCTGATGCTGAGAGGATTGGGTTTTAGTCATGTGGTGATGGGCTGGTCTATCAGAGTGAGAACTGAGCGATCTCTGCCATACCCATAGCTTACTCTGACTGTTCCTTTTACTTATATATTTTCTAGATCTCAAGTGACGGCGTCTCTTCCGTGGATTGACCTCCCAATCTACCAAGATTGGAAGCCAAAGCGTCACATTTTTTCCTTTGCCCCTCAGCTTTCTCTTCATAATTGCTGAGGGGCACAGGGCCCTGGGTGGGGCTTTGGTTTCCCGGGAGTTTCTGTCGCCCTCCTCAGCTCCCCGCCATGGAGTGGCTTCGGTCACCCATGCTTTATTGTGGTCGGCTGGGAGGGTTCTGTGGGGGCGCTCGGTTATGGCCTTGGTCTTGCTCGGGGCCTTGGGGCTGTTCGGCCAGGCAGAAGAAGAACAACAACAACAACAGTACTGACATGAGAGGCACTCAATTCCTGGCAGCAGCCTCCACGAACCAAGACCACCCACTAAACTACATGGCAACACACCCACAGACACCAAGAAATATCAAAACAACACCCAGCACACGGTATCACACACAATTATTGTCCTCTCTCCCTCCCTGCCCACCCCGACCCAACTTCCAGAAGCACATCCATACTCAGATCTCTCACCGATCCATCCACTCACTCACAGACAACACGCAGCTGCATGCACGACCTCCCGAAATCCATCCTTCCGAATCCTCCCTTCCTCGCGAGGACAGAGTCCACCTGGCCAGGCTGAGATGCGGACACCATCCAGCTCTCCTGAGCTATCAGAAGAGACTGGATGACTCCGTTGTCGACACCTGCCCGGGATGTAACACAGCACCCCATACCATTAAACACATCATAGAAGACTGCATTTCACACAACCACTTACGCCAACAACACAATCTACACTCAATGAGAGCTCTGTGGGAAAGCCCGATCGTGGCCATGGCCTTTCTCAGGGACTCGGGGCTGTTCGGCCAGGCAGCTTAGGGAACAACAACAACAACAACAACAACAACAACAGTACTGCAACTGCACAGCTACTGCACCCACAGATCACCTACATCAAGAAACCAAAATCCTCAAAGTCAAAGACCATCTGGACATGAGAGGCACTCAATTCCTGGCAGCAGCCTCCACGAACCAAGACCACCCACTAAACTACATGGCAACACACCCACAGACACCAAGAAATATCAAAACAACACCCAGCACACGGTATCACACACAATTATTGTCCTCTCTCCCTCCCTGCCCACCCCGAACCAACTTCCGGAAGCACATCCATACTCATGTCTCTCGCCAATCCATCCGCTCACTCACAGACAGCACGCAGCTGCATGCGCGACCTCCCGAAGTCCATCCTTCCGAATCCTCCCTCCCTCGCGAGGACAGAGTCCACCTGGCCAGGCTGAGATGCGGACACCATCCAGCTCTCCTGAGCTATCAGAAGAGACTGGATGACTCCGTTGTCGACGCCTGCCCGGGATGTAACACAGCACCCCATACCATTAAACACATCATAGAAGACTGCATTTCACACAACCACTTACGCCAACAACACAATCTACAGTGGGCGGGTGCCCAACCCCGAAGGGCGGGTGCCCAACCCCGAAAAGGGTTGAAATAGGGGAGCTATCCCCCCGCCAAAGGCGGCTTTCTAGGGCCTTTCCTAGCTGATGCTTAGAGGATTGGGTTCTAGTCATGTGGTGATGGGCTGGTCTATCAGTGAGAATGGAGCGATCTCTGCCATACCCATAGCTTACTCTGACTGTTCCTTTTACTTATATATTTTCTAGATCTCAAGTGACGGCGTCTCTTGCGTGGATTGACCTCCTAATCTACCAAGATTGGAAGCCAAAGCGTCACATCTTTCCTTTGCCCCTCAACTTTCTCTTCATAATTGCTGAGGGGCACAGGGCCCTGGGTGGGGCTTTGGTTTCCCGGGCGTTTCCGCACCCTCCTCAGCTCCCCGCCATGGAGTGGCTTCGGTCACCCAGGCTTTATTGTGGTCGGCAGGGAGGGTTCTGTGGGGGCGCTCGGTTATGGCCTTGGCCTTGCTCGGGGCTTTGGGGCTGTTCGGCCAGGCAGCTTGGGGAAAAACAACAACAACACAATCTACACTCAATGAGAGCTCTGTGGGAAAGCCCGATCGTGGCCATGGCCTTCCTCAGGGACTCGGGGCTGTTCGGCCAGGCAGCTTAGGGAAGAACAACAACAACAACAACAACAACAACAGTACTGTACTTTAACAATTCTATATTACTACACAGCATAATAGGCCATAATGTTAAAAGTACAGTATTGTCAAGAAATATTTAGGGCGGGTTCTTTTTGGGAGTTCTATGCTGACAACCTGGTGTTGATTGCAGACCCTTGTAGAAAACAGCAGATCTGGTTAAGGGGCCCCACCTCACTTTTTTTCTCTTTCTCTCCCTCTCTCTTTGGCTTTTATTCATTCGGCCCCATTCAGCCTACTTTTACCCCATCCAGGTGTCAATATTTTCCTGGCGAGCGGTAGCGAGCCAGCATATATATATTTTTGTTTTGACAGCAAGCTACATTTGTACATTTTTCGATAGAAAATTTTCTCCGGCGAAGCCGGATTTCTCCATAAAATGATGGCTCGCTATCGCTCGCCAGGAAGAAATCGACACCTGGATGGGGATAAGCATTATAAAACAGTTGGCTGAATGGGGCCGAATGGATACTAAGCCAGGGAAATAGAGCAAAGGAGAAAAAAAAAAAAAAAAAAATGGTGATCCCCCTTAACCCAGCAAGTGCAGCAAGACTTATATAAGGCCTACCGGTGGGCTGCGGGAAGCCTTATATAATCCAAGGCCTAAAAAAAAACCATTTAAATCAGCCCAGTATATTTTTTTTTTTTTTTTTTTTTTTATTGACCCTTGGCCATGCCAAATATCACTCCTCCTCATCCCCTCCTTCCACCCTTCCCCCCCCCCCCCTTCAATTATCACCTATTCTCCCTGTTATTCCCTTATTCTTAGGTATATATTCGTGCTAACATTAGCGAGTTGCTAGCAGGGCGTGGTCATCTGTGTTACCAAGCGTGGGAAAGAGCGAGAGAGAGACTACCACGCAACAGTGTCTCTCCAGCCGTCGTGACGGCTGGCTGGCTGGCAGGCTGCCTCAGCCATAAGTTATGTAACTCCCGGCCTCTATCGCCGATTTTGACCATCCAAACGCTGTTTCCACTTGTTTTATTGCTGTAACAGGTTAATACCTTTATAATCAACGTAAAATAGGCGCATATGGATAAGTATTAATGATATTTATGGTACGATGACGATTTGAGTTTAGGAAACAGTCTAAATACCTCCACACAGGGAGGGGTGGCCAATACCCCACCTACGCAGCGGAGAGGTTAATAACTGAATTTGGACAGAAAATACTCAATCCTATATATATATACTCAATATACTATACAGAGCTGGATGATTTCAAGTTCTAACCTCATTAAGAATGGTGAAGACGGAGACCCTGGAGTCGAGGGCGGCAACACAGTTGGAGTTGTCGGTGTAAGAGATGTCCACGCTCAGGAACCCCTCCTCCTTCATAACCTGGAACAAAAGTAGCCACAAGCACTTTAGGGGCGGCATGTATCAGCAGTATTTGAGTCAAATATACTGTATATACAGTACTACTAGCTTTGACTTTTCAACTTTGTATACCAATTTGCCTTAAGATTTAGTATTTTCAGAACTTTCCTTTATTATAGATTTGCATTTCGACAGATTTGTTAGTAGTGGTAATCGTTACATAAATGTTAATTCATATTTTAATAATGCGTCACTTAGCTCTGATCCCACTAGTTCAGTATATTTTGATAGAACTAAACTTAAAGATGCCCTTAAATTCCTCCTTTTCAATACTTATGTTAGATTCGGGCCCTACATTTTCAAACAAATATTAGGAATTCCTATGGGTGGAAATGCTAGACATTTAATTGCAGACTTATTCTTGCTTTCTTAAGAATTTAAATTTATGAAAAACTTAGTTGACAGTAGCAAGAAAAATAACATCCCAGAAAATTTAGCACTTGCTAAATTGTTAAGTAATAATTTAAAATGTAAAACTTGCAAACTAAACAAACCAAAATTGGGACAAGGACAATATAAAGTCAAATTAAATTATCAAAATCGCTATGTGGAAACAACGCTTACTAAAATGAAAATTATTAAATAAAAGAACACAATCCACCACATAGGGTGTACATTACTACATGAGCAAGTTAATCTGTTTCCAGATAGATACAGTAGATACAGTAGATACAGTATATTGATGATATTCTTGTTTGCAATATGTTAAATTTTAATCAAGTCACTAAACAAATTTATCCAAATTCCATTCTCCTCACACAAGGAAACGTAAATGATGAAGTTGAAAATGTTCTTGATATAAATATACAGATTGTTAATGAACAGTGCACATTTAAAATATACCACAAAGTTGACGATTTTAATTTTAACGTAATAAACTTTCCTTTCCCTAGTAGTAATATCCATAGTAAAATAACTTATAATTGTTTTTTATTCCCAGCTAATAAGATTTTGTAAAATTTGTACTAGAGTAGAAGACTTTTGGGGTAGAGCTAGGTTACTATACAGACTCTTAGTAGACAGAGGTTTTGTTGCAAGTAAATTGTTGCATAAATTTAATCTTTTTAAGGTCTAGTACAAATCTAACATACCTTTATAGACTGGGAGAAGGCCTATGACAGAGTGGATAGAAAAGGTTTGTGGAAAGTACTGTACAGGTACTTAGAATATACGGAGTAGATGGCAAGTTGCTGAAAGCAGCGAAGAGCATGTATGAGGGTGCAAAGGCTGCAGTATGTGTGGAGAGTGAGCAGAGCGAGTTCTTTGACCTGAATGTTGGGTTGAAACAGGGGTATGTGATGTCCCCGTGGTTGTTTACTGTATATATGGATGGAGTAATGAAAGAAATACTATCAAGAGCAGTGGATGTTGGTGTATCGCTGAAAAGGGAGGGAATTGAGTGGAAGCTACCTATACTGCTGTTTGCGGATGATACAGTTCTGATGAGTGATAATGAATGGGAGTTGCAGGGTCTGGTAAATGAGTTTGGAACAGTGTGCGAAAAACGGAATTTGAAGGTAAATGCGGGGAAGAGCAAGGTCATGGTCTTCGAAAGGGGTGAAGTCACAGAGTGTGAGGTGAAGCTGAACGGTCAGGCTATGGAGATAGTCAATTCTTTTAAGTATCTGGGCAGTGTGTTGAGTAAAGATGGGACTATGGATGAAGAAGTGCGGGAGAGGGTACAACAGGGGAAGAGGGTTGTAGGAACGTTGAAAGCAGTAACAAGAAATAGGGTGGTCAGTATTTCTTACAGTAGATCCTCTGGAAAAAGGCAAACTAGGCCTGTGTATCCAGCTCAGTACCAGTACTTGCACTGCTGCGGTCGTTCACGGTGTTGGCAGTGGCGGTAGCAGACGCAACATTTTTACTATTCTGTATTTTTGCTTTATAATCAAACTTCAAATCTTGTCTTCCCCATGCTTTATCAAGATTACTTTCAAACTCCCTTATTGATTCGGAATAGACTACATACTGGGGCAGTGCGTTCCACTCATTTACCACTCTATCACAAAATGAGTTCTTTGCCTTCTCAAGCCTATTTCTTTCTTTGTAAATTTTCTTTGAGTGTCCTCTCGTTCTTGTTCCCTCCCGCATCAAGAAGATACCTTCACACACATCCTCATCATACTTTCCTGACACTATCTTAAAAGTCTCTATCATATCCCCTCTCTTTCTCCTATATGCCAGTGTCGGAAGCCCCAGTGTCCTCAACCTCTGCTCATAGCCCGCATTCTTCAACGTTGGTACTAGCCTGCTAGCTCTCCTCTGCACTTTCTCCACTGCTTCTATATCCTTTACCATATATGGAGCCCACACCTGGTTTGCATATTCCAGCGCTGTATAGAGATTCCTGAAGATTTCTTCGTCAAGTGACACAAATGTCCTCCTTATCAGCCCTACAATTCTATTGACTTTGTTTATCTTTTCCGCTAAATGTTCTGAGAAATTTAACTTATTGTCTATCACTATTCCTATATCCTTTTCTGCATTCACTTCCTCCATTGCTTCATACATACTGTATCCTACCTTGTCTATCTTGCTTGTCCCAATCCGCATGTACTTGCATTTTTTTGGATGAAAAGGCATTAACCAATGCTCAGACCATCCCTTCATGCCCTCCACATCTCCTTGAAGCAAACCCACATCTTCCTTACTCCTCACTCTTCTATACAGGTTAGTGTCATCCGCATACAGGTATACCTCACTTCCATTAGTTATAACTTCAGGTAAGTCGTTGATAAATATAACGAACAGTAGTTCCCTGAGGAACCCCACTTGTAATTTCCCTCCACCCCGAGCCTATTCCATTCACCAGCACCCTCTGTCTCCGATCATATATGGATGTATGGAAGTGAAGAAGTCCTTCCATGACAGTGTGGTAATCCCGACACTGACTTACGGAAGCGAAGCATGGACATTGGTTGAGAGACACAGACCAAAAGTGAGAGCAGTGGAAATGAATTACTTAAGAAGTGTGTGCGGAGTTACAGTAAAAGTCCTTTAATCCGACGACCGATGATTCGAATCTCCCAATAGCCCGAATTTTTCAATTTGAGGCCAAATCCGAATTCACCCGATGATCCGAATTTCAAGAAGTCCCAAAGTCCCCTTTTTGAGGCATTAGTCCACTCAAATGACACATAATGGAGCACACACATATCATATGTTCATGAATTCACTTTAAAAGTTTACCATTGTCATTGTAGCCTATTACCTACTTCAAAACATTCAGATTAATGGTCAAAGGAAGCTACTGATATAAACGTAAACACCACATTGTCTGCTAGAGAGTTTGTTTTGCTCTTGAACGCATCCTTGGGACGCTCCGATGCGCTACTGGCTTGCACCGCATTTTCTGCAAGCGCATTCAGTCTTGAGCTTGAAAACGCACCTTTGGACGTTCCGATACGCTACTATTTATAGTTCAGTGATCGGAGAGTCCCAAGGGTGCTTTCAAGACAACAAGACAAGGGTGCTTTCAATACAATATAATATAACAGAGCACGTCACAAAAGGAAAATCACAAAAGGAATATTACAAGAACCTCTCAGGGAAGTGCCGTTGTTAAGGCATTACTTCCCGAACCACATCTGATCTGATCTTCAAGAGCAAGACAAACTCGCTAGTAGACGATGCGGACATATGGTGTTTACGTTTATATCAGCAGATTCCTTTGACCATTAATCTGAATGTTTTGAAGTAGGTAATAGGCTACAATGACAATGGTAAACTTTTGAAGTGATTTCATGAACATATGATATGTGTGTGTGTGTGTCATTTGGGTGGCCTAATGCCTCAATGTTTTCGTCAGGCCATTAATACACAGGTTCAAAGGGGTAAAGTCCGATAATCCGAAAAATCCACTAATCCGAACGAGGGCCGGTCCGCTGCCCTTCGGATTAACGGAAGTTTACTGTACATGGAGGGATAGACAGACTAATGAGGAAGTAAGAAGGAGGTGTGGTGTGGAGGTAGATGTGCTGGAGAGTGTGAAAAGGAATAACTTGAGATGGTTCGGCCATATGGAACGTATGGAAAGCGAGAGAATGACTAAGAGGGTGTACGAGAGCGAGGTGGAGGGACAGAGAGGGAGAGGTAGATCGAAAGAGAGGTGAAAGGATGGAGTGAGGAAGTATATGAACGAAGGCGGTGCTGGTTGGGGGGAGGAGCATCGACTGACTGGGGACAGAGGTGCATGGGGGCGGTTCGTTCGTGGCCACCCCTTCGGGGGTCACGGCGTCAGGCAATAGATAGATAGATAGAAGGTCAATTATTGTGACTATTTTAAAATTTGATATCAATAATTTTAATCAAGCATTATTAACTTGAAGTTTCTCGTATAACCTCTGCTTACTTTTTGTTTGCATGTATTAATTGTTTATCTTTTTCTATTGTTATTATAAATTTTGTAAATTAATTGTTCTTGTTAAAAGAGTACTTTATGTTTAAATCTGTTGTGCCTTCTTCATATTTTGCAATTATTTTTTATTATTAATTAAAATGTAAAACTTGCAAACTAATCAAACATCTATACAGTATTGTATATATTCTTTGTCGATAGTATCAATTGCTTGCTTTTGCGATTTCCTTAGTTTATTTGTACAATAAATGTAGGTTATTTGTAGGTAATTGTTGTTGTTGTTCCCCAGACTGCCTGGCCTAACAGCCCCAAGACCCCGAGCAAGGCCAAGGCCATAACCGAGCGCCCCCACAGAACCGTCCTTGCCGACCACAATAAAGCCTGGGTGACCGAAGCCACTCCATGGCGGGGAGCTGAGGAGGGTGCAGAAACGGCCGGGAAAACCAAAGCCCCACCAAGGGCCCTGTGCCCCTCAGCAATTATGAAGAGAAAGTTGAGGGGCAAAGGAAAAATGTGACGCTTTGGCTTCCAATCTTGGTAGATTGGGAGGTCAATCCACAGAAGAGACGCCGTCCCTTGAGATCTAGAAAATATATAAGTAAAAGGAACAGTCAGAGTAAGCTATGGGTATGGCAGAGATCGCTCAGTTCTCACTCTGATAGACCAGCCCATCACCACATGACATGACTAGAACCCAATCCTCTCAGCATCAGCTAGGAAAGGCCCTAGAAAGCCACCTTTGGCGGAGAGTAATTGGTAGGGGTCACTTGAGGCATGCTATGTTTACAGGTACCTACCCGATAGCCTATCGTTAGTCAGTGCTGTGCTGCTTGTACGTTGTACTAATGTTAAAGTCTTGTCAAATTGCAAATTTAGTCAAATATTAAATTTAAATATTAACTGTAGTTTCTTTATTCATACAGAATTTAGTAAAATTTACCTGAACGTCCCGGACTTCTCAAATTGACTAATTCCTTGAACGTGACAATAGTGCGTTGTTATATGTGCGATTAGTTTGCTTGGGAAACAGATTAACTTGCTCATGTAGTAATGTACACCCTATGAGGTGGATTGTGTTCTTTTATTTATAAAGAATTATTATTTTGCTTAAGTGTTGTTTCCACATAGCGATTTTGATATGTTGTTTTGTCTTTTTACTGTGTTCATCAATGTTTTGGTTTGTATATTTTAAAAGTTTTAAATTATAATATATATCAAATACTGCCTTCAAATTACTTCACCATGTACGAAATACATAAGGGTAAGTTAAATATAGGCAATATCAAAGCAGATTCAATTCCCCCAGTCAAGTTTCTCTCTCACAAACAAAAGAGAAGCGAAAGGGTTTGCCATCAAGCTCCTAAAGCTTGAAATATCTTACACGGCTTTGTTTAATATTTTATATCAAAATTTAAGGCAAACCAAGACAACTGTGCAGTATCAATCATGCTTTAATATGCTTTAGACAGTGATAAAATGGAATTAAATTTTGTATGAGCTATCTATCTATTGCCCGACGCCATGATCCCCGAATGGGTGGCCACGAACGAAACGCCCCCAAGCACCTCTGTCCCCAGTCAGTCGACGCCCCTCCTCCCAACCAGCACCGCCTTTATTCATATACTTCCTCACTCTATCCTTCCACCTCTCCTTCGGTCTACCTCTCCCTCTCTGTCCTTCCACCTCACTCTCGTACACCCTCTTAGTCATTCTCTCGCTTCCCATACGTTCCATATGGCCGAACCATCTCAAGTTGTTCCTTTTCATACTTTCCAGCACATATACCTCCACACCACACCTCCTTCTTACTTCCTCATTCATCTGTCTATCCCTCCATGTAACTCCGCACGCACTTCTCAAGTAACTCATTTCCACCGCTCTCACTCTTGGTCCGAGTCTCTCCATGAACGACCATGCTTCGCTTCCGTAAGTTAGTGTCGGGATTACCACACTGTCATGCAAGGACTTCTTCACTTCCATACTGACCACTCTATTTCTTGTTACTGCTTTCAACATTCCTACAACCCTCTTCCCCTGTTGCACCCTCTCCCGCACTTCTTCATTCACAGTCCCATCTTTACTCAACACACTGCCCAGATACTTAAAAGAGCTGACGATCTCCATAGCCTGACCGTTCAACTTCACCTCACACTCTGTGACTTCACCCCTTTCGAAGACCATAACCTTGTTTTTCCCCGCATTTACCTTCAAATTCTGTTTTTCGCACACTGTTCCAAACTCATTTACCAGACCCTGCAACTCCCATTCATTATCGCTCATCAGAGCTATGCCCTTTAAATACTTTATGGGATATTATAATAAAATAACTATAGAAACTCTTCCTTCAACCCTATCTCAAAACAGTACATGACTGGTGCACTACAAACAGACTCAAAGTAGCCCCAGCCAATTCCACTGCGACCCTCCTCACAAGTTGGACAGCCGAATACAAACACCCCCCCTGCCATACCCATAGCTTACTCTGACTGTTCCTTTTACTTATATATCTTCTAGATCTCAAGTGGCGGCGTCTTTTCCGTGGATTGACCTCCCTACTGCCAACCTAGTAGTTGGCAGATTCGGAGCCAAAGCGTCACATTTTTCCCTTACTACTCAACTTTCCCTTCATAATTGCTGAGGGGCACAGGGCCTTGGGTGGGGCTTTGGTTTCCCGGGCGTTTCCGCACCCTCCTCAGCTCCCTGCCTTGGAGTGGCTTCGGTCACCCGGGCTTTGTTAGTGGTAAGCAGGGAGGATTTTGTGGGGGCGCTCGTTTATGGCCTTGGCCTTGCTCGAGACCTTGGGGCTGTTCGGCCAGACAGCCTGGGGAACAACAACACACAAATACTGTACTGTCATCTCTCCCTCCCTGCCCACCCCAAACCAGCTTCCAGAAGCACATCCACACTCATATCTCTCGCCATTCCATCCAATCACTCATAGACAACATGCAGCTGCAGGCACGACCTCCCGAAATCCATCCTTCTGAATCCTCCCATCCTCACGAGGACAGGGTCCACCTGGCCAGGCTGAGATGTGGGCACCATCCAGCTCTTCTGAGCTATCAGAAGAGACTTGATATCTCTGTCATCGACACCTGCCCAGGATGCAACACGGCACCCTATACTATTAAACATATAATAGAAGACTGCATTCTACAAATCACTTATGCCAACAACATAATCTACACGCCTTGAGAACCTGTGGGAAGGCCCGATCATGGCCATGGCCTTCCTTAGAGACTAGGGGTTGTTCGGCCAGGCAGCTAATGGAACGACAAAAACAACAACTATAGTATGTCATGATGAAGGTCTATCTATCTATCTATTGCCGGACGCCTTACTCCCCTTACGAGGGTGGCCATACACAGAATGCCCCCAAGCGGACCTATTCCCTGTGAGAGGCACAACCCGAGCCAGTTTAGTGAAGGACTTACAGGATTGACCACTCAATTTAGGATCGGTCCGACTCCGAGGCCCTCTGTGTATCTTGTTAGCACTATTTTTCTACAGTGGTGTTCGGCTAATCCATCCACTAACCTGCCTTACCCTTAGGTAAGCAGTACGGATTTGTATCAGGTTTACTCCCCTAGACAGGTTGCCAACCAATGCTGACGAGTCCCATCCACCCGAATTTGTATAAGGTTGTCTCCCCGAGTTGCCGACCAAGGCTAACGAGTCCCACCACCCCATGATGAAGGTGAAAATCATAAAATAACAACTCTAGTACAGTAAGGCATATTCTTTACTTGGATACATATCATAATACTGTACAGTACAGTGAATTCTCAAGCTACACGGATTATAAGTACACAAAATCATAAGTACACGACAACCCTAAATGCGGCAAAAATATTAAACATGCACGTAATTTTAAAGTACGCGGGCAGTGCCGAGGAGGAAAATGATGCTCGTATGTTTGGCGGCCATGTTGGAGTGACATCACAGAGCTTTCTCCCGCCCGAGCATTTACCCGCGGCCTTGTCATTGTCTCGACAGTCTATTTCACAAGCTTACTTCTGCAACAATGGAGCCCTCCGACCCCCCTCCACTGCCCCGGCCCAATTCTCCTACAAACAAGAGTGTAAAACGGAAAAGAGTGGTGAATGTAATGGAACTTGATAAGATTTTTTCTTTTTCTTTATCGACTTAAAAACAGATTCGGCTCGAGGACAGATTAAATGCGAGCAAATCAACGTTAGAGATGGGTAAGTCCGAGAAACTGTTGTCCATATACTGTACAATGCATTGACAATCAACCAAGGGACTTAAGTCAGACAGAGACAGTGATGAAAGGACGGGACTTTAGCCGGCCCGGGGCAGGCTTGGAGGCTGCCTTGAACCTCCACCCGCCACCCGACACCTATTATTAAGGACCTGGTCCACGAACAAGTGTGTAACACGGACAATCCCAATGGGATCTTCAACCTAGCTAGGCGAGTTAAAAATGACAGTAGGGATATTATAGATGAACAGTGTGTTAGAAATGATAATGGGATGATTGTGTATGCACAAGATGAAAACAGAGAAGCATGGAAGGCACACTATGAACGATTGCTAAATGTAGAGTTTGAATGGGATAAGGAACAGCTTAGTATCGAAAAAACACTATCTGGACCCCCTCCTTTGATAGCACCAGCTGTAGTGAGCGACGCAATCAATAAAATGAAGGACGGTAAAGCTCCAGGGTGCTCTGACATTGTCGCTGAGATGATAAAAGCCTCAGGGGAGACTGCTGTCAGCTTAGTCACTGAGATGATAAACACCATTAATGGAGAAAATCCCCGAGGATTGGCACAAAAGTGTAATAGTAAATATATACAAAGGAAAAGGGGATGCGCTAGATAGAGGTAATTATAGGGGCCTGAAAATGTTTGACCAAATCATGAAGGTCTGTGAGAGAGTCTTTGAGGGTTTTATTAGGCAAAGCATCTCCATTGATGATATGCAGTTTGGTTTTATGTCAGGATGTGGTATTTACCTAATTGTATTTACCTAATTGTAGTTTACAGGAGTTGAGCTAAGCTCATGTTGTCCCGTCTCTCAGTCTACTTTCTCCAATGTTTTCTTGAAAATATGGATATTCCTTGCCCCTACTGCACCACCCTCTCCTCCAGTCTATTCCATTTGTCAATACATCTATAGGGGAAGCTAAACTTCCTGATGTCGTTCTTGCAGGTCGGTTGTTTACTTTGTAGCTGTGGCCTCTAGTTATTCCTGTATATATAATTATTAAAGGTGAAATAGTTATATATATAATTATTATATCCTCCTTATCCAGCCTCTCCAGCCCTAGCGTGCATTTATACATCATTATCATGTCTCCCCTCTCTCTCTCCTCTCCTTTAGACTCGGTAGATTTAATTTTTCTAGCCTCCCTTCACATGGCAGTTCTCTGAGACTTGGAACCAATCTAGTAACTGCTCTCTGGATTCTTTCTAACTTTTGAATATGCTTTTTAAGATGCAGGGACCATATCACTGCTGCATACTCCAGTCTTGGTCTAATCATACTTTTTACAATTTTTGCTAAAATGTTCTCATCCAAATTGTTCAGAGCAACTTTCATATTCCCGGCCATTGCATACATTCCACTAAAGAGCTTGTTAATATGTTTCTCTGGCGACAAGTTATCTTGTATAATCAAACCTAAATTCTTTTCTTTTTTGGCCTTGCTAATTATATTGTCTCCCATCCTGTACTCCCAATTTGGTCTGTTCACACTTCTTCCAATATTTAACACATGACATTTACTTATATTAAATTTTATTTTCCACTTGGTGCTCCATTTGTATATTTTATCTAAATCCCCTTGCAGCTCCTCACAACTACTTTTATTTGTTATTCGTCTCATAATTTTTACGTCATCTGCAAATATTGACATGTACGAGTTTATGCCTAACGGCAGGTCATTCACGAACATAAGGAACATGAGGGGTGCCAACACAGATCCCTGTGGCACACCACTCTCAACTTTCCGCCACGATGAGTAAGTTCCTCTAATGTTGGTCCTCATTTCTCTATCTGTTAAATAGCTCCCCATCCATTTCAGCAACCAGTAGGCTGTAGACAAATAGTTTTATTATTATTATCCATTTCAGCAAACTTCCCCTGACACATCCTATCGTCTCAAGCTTAGATAACAATCTCTTATGTGGTACCTTATCGAATGCTTTGGAAAGGTCTAAGTAAACGCAGTCCACCCATCCGCCTCTTTCTTGCCATACATCTATCACCCTACTATAGAAACATAGCAGACTGGTAACATAAGATGTCCCTTCTCTGAATCCAAATTGCTTTGGGGTTATTATCTTCTTTCTCTCCAACATTTCCACCCATCTCTTCCTAATTAGCTTTTCACAAATCTTGCATACAATACTAGTAAGTGAAACTGGTCTATAGTTTAAAGGGTCCTCAGGGCTTCCCTTCTTGTATATCGCAATTATATTAGCTCTTTTCCATTCAACAGGAACCTGTCCTTTATCTAAGGAAGCTTGAATTATGTCCCTCACTGGCTCCACTAATTGCTCTGCACACTCCTTTAAAACCCAGGCAGACACTTCATCCGGTCCCATAGCTTTCCTTACTTCAAGTCCTATCATCGCAGATAACAGCTCATCTCTAGTTACTGTTTTTCAATCTTGCTAAGACCATTCTCCAGTACAGTACTCCCACCTGTGGTTCATCCAAACTTTCATCTCTACTAAAAACTGACCCCAATTTGTTATTCATTACCTCGCACATGTCTGATACATTTTCATACGTCCTAGCATCTACTCTTAATTTATTCATTTGTTTCTTTACCTTCAACTTACTGTTTATATATTTATAAAACAATTTAGGGTGACATTCACATTTATTTACTATGTTCTTCTCATAGTTTATTTTAACTTGCCTAATTATGTTAACATATCTATTCCACTCCTGTTTATATTTATTCCGATTACTCTCAGTGTTCCTTCTTCTTAACCCTCGGAATCTGGGAGGCCTCATATGAGGCAAAATGGTCGGCTAAAAATCGCCGCTATAATCATCAGAACTCGGCAACCACGCGTTGTAGCGACGTCATCTCTACGTCATTCTACAGACAACAAAAAGTTCTACAATTTGCAAAAACATTGACTGCTCTAGGTGGTCTCAATCAGTAGCTACTGAATTATGAAGTTTGATTTTACCAAAATTCATATGAGGCCCCCCGGATCCCAAGGGTTAATCTAGCCCAAGCTGCATCATGCCTATCCAAAGCTCTTTTGCATCTCAAGTTAAACCATTCTTTCTGCTTAGCAAAATTTCCAGTTTTATATCTTGGGACAAACAGA
The DNA here is from genome assembly GCA_032716605.1 of Paralithodes platypus. Lineage (NCBI taxonomy): Eukaryota > Metazoa > Arthropoda > Malacostraca > Decapoda > Lithodidae > Paralithodes > Paralithodes platypus. The sequence goes on from CM064514.1 coordinate 46,679,873, forward strand.
TTGGTTCCTTCTCTATAAATTTCGAGGAACCTACTATATTTACCTTGTACATCTTGTTCCTTCAAAATTAGATCCCAATCTACTCCTTCCAAATATCTTTTCAAGGATACATAATCAGCTTTACTATAATTTAGTCTGTCATTTATATAGCTATTATCTAATCTATTGGCATTACTCGAGATCAATTTCCATTTCAGTAATAAGTTGTTGTTGTTGTTGTTGTTCCCCAAGCTGCCTGGCCGAACAGCCCCAAGGCCCCGAGCAAGGCCAAGGCCATAACCGAGCTCCCCCACAGAACCCTCCCTGAAGACCACAATAAAGCCTGGGTGACCTGGGTGACATGGCGGGGAGCTGAGAAGGGTGAGGAAACGCCCGGGAAACCAAAGCCCCACCCAGGGCCCTGTGCCCCTCAGCAATTATGAAGAGAAAGTTGATGGGCAAAGGAAAAATGTGACGCTTTGGCTTCCAATCTTGGTAGATTGGGAGGTCAATCCACGGAAGAGACGCCGTCACTTGAGATCTAGAAAATATATAAGTAAAAGGAACAGTCAGAGTAAGCTATGGGTATGGCAGAGATCACTCAGTTCCCACTCTGATAGACCAGCCCATCACCACTCAGTAATAAGTGATCATTTATGCCTACAGGACATATATAGTTTATATCACTAATTTCATGAGGATCTTTTATAAAAATCAGATCGAGCTTAGAAGGTTCGTTATTACCCCTCATTCTAGTACAGTATTCTCCTTCACATGTTGTGTAAGTACATTCTCCGTAACCAAATCTAATAACCGACTTCCCCAGGATCTCTGATTGGGCCCTGCATCTCCCAATTCCTAATTAACCTCACCACAGTTTAAATCTCTCACCAAGATCAATCTATTTTTTCTTAAAAGCAATCTTCTCAACGATTGAATCATATCCTCGACCATCTCCTCAAACTCTAACTCCCTCCATGCTCTGGTCTTTGGTGGCATGTAAACTTCTGCTATGTCTAGCTTTTTTCCTTCAATATCATTGAGTTCAACTGTCATTATTTCTGCCTTGTCATTATTTAACTCCACTTGCTTTGCTGTCATAGGGTTCTTAACTAATATTGCCACTCGACCTCCCCTATTTCCCTTTCTATCATATCTCCATACATTATATCCTTCACTAAACACTATATTGCTGTCAAAGTCCTGGTTCAGCTTTGTCTCCGTCAAACAGACTATCTGTGGTTGATCCTTTCTTAATATATCATCTAACTCTACCTTTTTACTGTTTATTCCATCTATATTAGTGTAGTAGCACAGTATATTGGGATCCTCCTCCTTGTTTCTCTTCCCTCTTTGCCTCCTACCAGGTTCCCCTCCTCCTCCATCCCTTCCCTGACCTAACTCTACATTCCCTGCTAGTTCTACTCTCCTCCCCCCAATCTCCTGTACCCCCTGTCTCTCCTCTACCTTTTCCATTTCCACCTCCACCTCTACCTTTTCCACCATGTCCTGACTCTCTCTCCAGTCTCCTCCCCCCCCCCCCCCCCCCTCCCCCCCCTTTTTTTTTTTTTTTTTTTTTTTTTTTCTATATTCCAACTACTCCTTCTCGGGCATAGGCTGATAGCCTTTACACTCTACCGCTGAACACGGTGAGGCCCGTGAGGTCATGCTCCAGTCTAGGGAGTGAGACATGCGAAGCTTCACGGCTCAACGCAACTCCATCTCTGAAGCTGCTCCATCTCTGAAGCTGCTCCGCCTCTGTGCTTCACAGTCTCATCCCCCAGGCTCGGACCCTCACTCTCAGAACGCCACCTATTGAGCAATTAACTCACTAGGCATTGCCCCCCTGTAGCATATTTTATGAATATGGGAATATTCATACAATGCTATTTAATCAGGGAACAATGAGGGTATTTATTTGGCATTTTGGTGTGCTGTGGTAATGCACTGATACTAGGTACAGCACAAATTCCATCCCAATAATATCTTCCCATTGACATATTGGGATTCAAACCCGGGTCCATTGGATTACCAGTCAAGTGGCAAGACCACTCTGCCACACCTCCCCTGCTCTGACTCCTTGCTTCGACTTGGTACTTGTCTCTCTGCCTCTTTCACTATTACTCTTCTTACTTTCGGTTCTTGGTGGCTCCTGATGTACCACTTCCTTAATTGCCCTTCCCTTATTCTCCCCCAAAAAATCTTCTTTTGCTCTTCAGTCACCTTTCCATTCTCTTCATCAGCCATAGCTTGTAGGTCCCTTAACCCGGGAACTGCGGGAAGACTCTTAAGAGTTCCCCCGGCGGACTGCAGGAAGACTCTTAAGAGTCAGGGAAAAAACAAATCCATTTAAAACACCCCCCAAAAAAAAAAAAAAAAATATGTTTTTTATTTTTTTATTGCCCCTGGGCCATGCCAAATATCACTCCTCCACCTCCCCTCCTTCCACACTTTCCTCCCCTCCTTCAGTTATCACCTATTTTCCCTGTTATTCCCTTATTCTGTGGTATATTTTCGTGCTAACATTAGCGAGTTGCAAGCAGGGCATTGTCATCACTGTTAGCAAGCGAGTGCAAGAGAGAGAGAGAGAGTATCGATCGACAGTCTCTCCAGACGTGGAGAAAAGTGGTGGGAAGTGAGGTTGCCTCAGCCATACATTATGTAACTCCCGGCCTGTATCGCCGATTTTGACCATCCAAACGCTGTTTCCAATTGTTTTATTGTTGTAACAGGTTAATACCTTTATAATCAACCTATAATAGGCGCATATGGATAAGTATTAATGCTATTTATGGTAAAATAACGATGTTAGTGATGGGAACAGCTCAAATACGTCAGCACAGGAGTGTGGTGTCTCATACCCCCCATGCGCACTTCAGAGGTTAACTGTTCTTGTTCTTCTACACTTAGGTCCTTTTTTACCCTTATATGCTTCAGCTCTGTCGAATTTAATTTCCAACTTACATTGGCTACTGCTTCTGCCGTTGACCTAGACTTAAGTTCTACTCTTAGTGGTCTCATCTCGCCCTTCTTATATTTTCCTAACCGTCTCACCTCCTCCAGTTCTTTTACCCATCCATAACCCTCGTCTAAGCATTCCAGTATCCCCTTGACTTTCTCATCATCACTTTCCTTTCTTACCTTTATATCTGCCAGGTGCTTTTCCACATCTCCAAAGATTATTACACACTTACCTCTATCTATTATCTCTCTCACTACCTTCTCTTTCTTCTTTAAAACTTGCACTACATTTTTTTCAAACTCTTTCTCTTCCTTCTGCTCCTTCACAATTTCTTCAAGGGCTACCACCTTTGCACTCTCCACCCTTGTCCACTAATTTTTCACCTCACTAATTACTTTTACTTCCTCATTCAGGTGGCCCTCATATTCCTTAAGCTGAGCCTTGAGTGCCACATTTTCCGCCGCTAACTCGTCTACTTTGGCCATCACGGCCTCAAGGCTGTCACTTACTGGCCTAGGCCTATCCTCCCCGCTACCAGCACCGCACATATCGGTCAAAACTTCTACTTTTGCCCCTATCTCCTTCCTCCAATTTTCCATCACTCCCCTCCATTTCATATGACCCATCAACTGTGTTTTCATACATGCCAACTGATCATCCTTGTCCTCGGTGGTAAAGCCTTCAAACTCGAAATTCTCCTCATCACCAGCTAGGCTTTCACGCCTTCCCGCCATCACGAGGTGGTCGTCTGCTATAACCAAAACAAACAATCGCCCCACGAACCCCTTCTCACTCCAGGAGCTGTTTTGGTTAATCTATATTTTCAACTAATTAGAATATCGATTTTTTTTTTTTTTTTTTTTTTCTATATTCCAACTACTCCCTCTCGGGCATAGGCTGATAGCCTTTACACTCTACCGCTGAACACGGTGAGGCCCGTGACGTCTTGCTTCAGTCTAGGGAGTGAGACATGCGAAGCTTCACGGCTCGAAGCGACTCCATCTCTGAAGCCGCCTCGCCTCTGCGCTTCACAGTCTCATCCCCCACACTCAGACCCTCACTCTCAGAATGCCACCTATTGAGCAATTAACTCACTAGGCATTGCCCCCCTGTAACATATATTGAATATGGGAATATTCATACGATGCTATTTAATCAGGGAACAATGAGGGTATTTTTTGGCATTTCGTTGTGCTGTGGTAATGCACTGATACTAGGTACAGCATAAATTCCATCCCAATAATATCTTCCCATTGACATATTGGGATTCGAACCCTGTACCATTGGATTACCAGTCCAGTGGCAAGACCACTCCGCCACACCTCCCCTTAATTACTTATGAAATGCTCATAAAACTATTTGGGACAACACTTAAGACACTTCTATGCACTACGAACAAGGTAACTCGTAGTCACAGAGCAGCTGCGAGGAGTTGACAGCTCGGCGGTCGGAGGATGCTATCTTCATAGTCAGGCAGATACAGGAACGATACTTACTAAAAGGCAGGGATCTTTACTTTGTGTTTGTAGACCTGGAGAAGGCCTTTGACAGGGTGCCTAGAGATGTTGTGCAGTGGGCTATGAGGAAACTTGGTGTGGAAGAGTGGCTGGTGCGTGTGATAATGAAGATGTATGAGGATTTGCGAACTGCGGTGAGGGTGAAAGGTGTACTGAGTGAGGAGTTCACAGTCCGTGTTGGAGTCCATCAGGGTTCAGTGTTAAGCCCCCCTCCTCTTTATTATGGTCCTGGAGGCACTGTCTAGAGATTTTAGATCCGGACTCCCGTGGGAACTGTTTTATGCAGACGATTTAGTCCTAATAGCTGACAATGTGCAAGATGCTGAGACCAAATTCAGAAGGTGGAGAGAGGGCATGGCGAGCAAGGGTTTAAGAGTCAATATTAACAAAACCAAGGTTATGCGTTGTAGATTGAGACGAGGCAATGTGGAAAAGAGCGGTGCATACCCATGTGCAGTGTGTGGAAAGGGTGTGGGCGCTAACTCGATTCGGTGTAGCAACTAGCATCTGTCAATGTTGGGTGCACCATGGGAGTAAGCGCTGTAGTAGAATAAAAGGACCCCTGCTGAAGGATAAGTCAGAAATCAAGAAATTTGAGTGCATAGTGTGCAAGGGCGAGCTTGTGTTAAATGATGATCCTGTGGCTGTGAATTTTGGAAATGATATTAACTGTCTTCATGGTGCGATGCATAAGTGTGTTGATTTTCGGTGTGGGCATCCTAGGTTCGAATCCCTGGACTGCCACATGTGTTTGTTAATTTAATTAATCAAGTTTAGGAGTAAAGTTGGTTAGTGGAGGGAACATAATCATTGGACCTGGTGGACAAGTTTTGTTACCTAGGAGATACCATCTCTGCCGGTGGTGGGGCCGAGGCTGCCACTGTCGCTAGAATTAGATGTGGCCGGGGGAAGTTCAGAGAACTGCTGCCAATTCTGACCATGAAAAGATTGCCTCTCCCCCTGAAGGGAAAGGTGTATGCCTCATGTGTTAGAAGTGCAATGACGTATGCCTCAGAAACATGGGCCGTTAAAGTAGAGGATGTCAACAAAATGGAACGTAATGAAATGAGAATGGCGAGATGGATGTGTAGGGCCAAGCTGCAGGATAGAATAACAAATGATGAGCTGAGGAGACGTTTAGGTATAAAGAGTATTAGCGAGGAGATGCGTACAAGTAGACTGGGATGGTATAGGCATGTGGAGAGAATGGATTAACAAAATTGGGTGAAAAGATGCAGGTCTGTGATTGTGGAGGGAGCTGCACCAAGGGGTGGACCGAGGAAGACCTGGGGTCGGACTATACGTGCCGATCTCAGATCCAAAAACTTGACAAGTGAAGCAGCCCTTAACAGGGTTGCCTGGAACGCTGCCATTAGGACAAGAGACTGAAACTGCACATATGGGTGGAGCACTCAGTCTTAACATTTTATGTATGCGGGTATGTGTTTACAATATGTTCATGTACTTTTCATCCAGTTTTGCAAAGGTCGGATTATTGGCGCGATTCCCGCACCACAGATAGGTCAATATGAACCCTCTCACACATTTCCGGAGTTAACAAGTGTGACACCATCGTAAGGTAAGTTTTTATTTTAACCCGTCCAGCCCCGGCTAGTTTTGTAATGTTTGTTCACCAGAACCCGGCCGGTTTTCAAAAAATGGTTTTATTCCAGAAACAATAGCGAATGGGTTAGGAATGAAGGAAAAACCACGAAAAACCGCTCAAAAAGCTTAAAGAATGGTCCTACAGAGCCCCTGAAAACGTATTTTACAAGAGTAAAAAATTGAAGGCAATTACCCAAAAAAAACAGGTTATTGCGCGCTTACGCGCACGCACGTGGACTTTGAGAGTTTTCAACCATCGGCACTGTTGCGTGGGATACGTACACAGTTCCCATACAAATCTGAGCCCTCTTGAGTGGCTACACCTGAGGTTACGGTCGGCGCAATTAGGGTGACGCGCCAGGTGCGTCTCTGGGGCTGTGCGTTACATACATCGCCGACGCGCCAGGCGCGTCGCTGGGGCTGTACGGGTTAAAGCAATAGAACAATAAATATCTAAGGCAATCATATAATAAATCAACACGCCCATTATAAAATGTTATACTGTACTTTACTTGGGCTAATAGCATATGCAATTCATAATATCAGTTACACTTAATAAAACAGTTAGAAAATCATTCAAATACCTGGTGCTCTGCTAAAAGATATTTCTGCATAAATGCTTGCTGTAATCGTTCATTGGCATAATTGATGCATAGCTGCTCCAAGCTATTCTTTTCAAATGTTTCAAATCCATACACATCCAAAATTCCTGAAATAAGAAATTATGATTTTTTTTAGTAACATATGTGCCATAATCGTACCACAGTAAATTATGTCGGTAATAAATATTCAATACCGGTATAGTAATTTTGTACCCTATAATTATGTGATAAGCATCGTCTAGATCATTTACATACATTCAGTATAAAGATTCATCACTCAGTTTCATTAAAATTCATCTATAAAATAGTTTCATTAACATTTATCAGTACAAAATGCATTAAAGCAAAGATCAATCTTGATACAGCATGTGATATTGACTAATATTGTGTGGGTTGGACCTGTTTTGTATTGCATCTACCATTACTAATGGTACCTCATAAAAATGGGGAGATGGTAATTGTTTGGGTAAAAAAAATAAAAATAAAAAATAAGGCCCCCTGTTACTACTCTCCTTGGCGCGGTTGGGGGGCTTCGGGGCCGGCGACTGGGGCTTGATGGGGGATGGTTGTGGTAATTTCCCTTCCTCTCTCCCCTCGAGCTTTCGTCGTCAGCTTGACTAATTTTGAGTAGTTTTTCCATTTCTCTTTCTATGTTTTCCCCTTCTATTCTTATTCTGTCCCATTCAGTTGTCCTCGGGCAACCTATATCTCACGTCTCCCTGGCCTGGCTAGGTAGTAGACTCCTGACCTGATTTGCCTCTTCGGTTGCTGATGTAGCCGAGCTGACTTGATTCCATTCGGTAGTGCATTTTTTGAATCTCGCTGTGATTTTTTTATACCTTAGTCCTGATATTTCATTCTTCGCCCTTGATCAGTTCTTGGTTGGTGCTGCAGTGTAGCAGTTCTTGCCTCATCTTTCGGCCCTGCCCTATAAGAGCTCTGATGTGGAGCTCATGTGGTCCGGCTGAACTGATGAAATGGCGAGAAATGTCTGCGTGTCTTCACCTTCCTAGATTTGTTCATCTCCTGCCCTTCCCTATCTATCTTGACTTGATTAGTTGTCCATCTTGATCTAATCCTTCGGGCCAGCCCTATGAAAGTTCTTTTGTGTAACTCAGTGGTCTGATTAACTATATATTATCATGTAAAACTTGCAAAATAAACAAACCAAAACTGGGACGATACAAGATAAATGCAAAAGAACTAATCAAAATCGCTATGTGGAAATAACGCTTAATAAAATAATAATAATTAAAAAAAAAAAAAAAAAAAAAGGCATCACATCTTTATCAATTTATAATGTAAAACTTGCAAAATAAACAAACCAAAACGTATATGAACACAGTAAAAAGACAAAATAACTAATCAAAATCGCTATGTGGAAACAACGCTTAACCTATAAACGGCGAGGGGGGGGTATTGAACCCGGTCCCCATGGGCGAGCATATAGGCTCCATTCAGGCCTATAATCGTCATTTTACGATAAATATCGTTATTACTTATTCATATGAGCCTATTTTACCTTCACTATGAAGATAGTAACCTGTAACAACAATATATTTATTAGTGGCCCCTCCATCATTGACGAACATGCCTATTACATAAGGCATCCTCTTCAAACACTAATCCGCCGTAGTTTTGAATCTACCGCGCAGAGCATTTAAAAACTGAGGAGCCTTCATCATGAGCGCACGCGACCTCACTCATGGCTTCAGTCATTATGAATTGGGTTCTCACTACGAAAAAACTTCGTAAAAAATAAAAATAAAAAGAAAATAAGAATAACTATCTAATAAGCTTTCCATCATATCGTGGATGTACTTGTGTGGATCTCTGACCAGACGCTGATTCAGGCGTCATTCCTCCTTCTCTGCTCTGCGATCAGCCTGCCCGGACGTGCCTCCCCACGCTCCGCTAGTTCCGCATTCGTTGCGTCCCTAGTGAGTTTTTTCTCATTTGTTTACTCCAGGATGTATCGAGTAAGGTTAGGATAGGCGTAGTAGGAGTGTCCTGGGCTGGTTGCCCGCAGTGCAGTGTATTTTGGGTCGAGTGTATGGGGCATCTATTTCGGATGTACCCTCGTGGTCCCGTTGTGGACATGTGAACTTTTTCACAGTTGAGTTAGTTTGTGATGCAGGCGGCTTTCACTACGCGTTATTTATTGCTGCCTTTTATCTTTCTGATGAGGTAAGCTTTGTTTTCTGACGTTCCCAGCGTATTTTTCTTCACTTGGTGAAGTTTTTTCTGGGTCCCGAGTCAGTCTTCCCTTTGTCGGAAGTATTTGCTACGGTGGTGTGTTGGCGGTGGTTCCTGTTGTGATATTTCCAGTGTTTGTGTATATTTCAACATTTATTATGCCGTCTACCTAGGCCTAGCCAGCCGCTCGTAGCTTTGCCACATGTACTAGTGTTATTGTTTATTATTTATAAATATGCCCTACTGTGTCATGTGTATCCGGGTTTTAGTTGTGTATTGGCTAATTCCTCGGACTATAATTGTTTCCTGGTTTAGTTGTGTATTGGCTAATTCCTCGGACTATAATTGTTTCCTGGTTTAGTTGTGTATTGGCTAATTCCACGGATTATTGAGTGACCTTGGGTTTGTCGTGCGTGGCTCTCCTCATGTCTCTTGTTTGTTCAGATGGTGTCTGTTCAGGGTGGGTTTTCGTTCCGGCGGGTTTTTTCTCGGTTTCACCATGAAAATCCCGGCCGAGAGCCGTGTTGGGCCACACGTGGTTGTTAACACTGGCTTGTTTCCCCGGCGTTGGGGTGTCTGTGGCTCTCCAGGACTGCGTCTCTGTGGGTGCCTGGTTTCAGGCCTCCTTTGATTCCCGGCGGGATGGCTGTACCCATCTATAAAACGTTGTTCATGCGGACATACGTTATGTAGTTTTTCTACCCGGTTTTACAAAAACCACATGAAAAACCTAGCTGTTGTTTTAGGCTTTCCTCCCCGGCGATCTTTTACAAAGAAGTGGGGACAGGAACTTATGGGGTTAACGTTTGGACATCTCACCCGGCGGGTGTACCTGGGTAGGGTGGGATGAACGACTTATGTCTTTCAGTTAGTTAACCAATCCATTTTAAGTGATACTATGTGTATCGCCGCCTTTACACTTACGGCGATTGAAGGTTCAATTAGGTTAATATCGATTCTTCACACCCGGCGGGTGCTCCTAGGTGGAGGAACTAAGGAATTTACAAAATTCGATTTCGATTTAACCACTTAATTTAGTGATACAATTAGGTATCGCCGCCTTCAAACTTACGGCGATCTTTTGTGACAATTCGTTAGACATCAGATCTTGTATCATCCTGCCCTGTGCTATTCTACTAAAATATTTCAAGGGCCGGCGTCTTTATGGGGGGTTGCTTTGTTACAAAATTGAATCTTGAGACAGTCACCACCACCAAGAGACTATAAGCGCCATGCTGGACCGTTATATTATATCAGAGGGTATTCTTCACTTTCTTTAACAAAAGATTTGTTTAGATATTCTGAACCCCGCCGCGTAGCGAGCTGTGTTCGTTGTGTCATTACATCTCGTTACCCGACGGGTTATTAACACTTGTGTGCGAACATGTTGGGTTAACCTTATGAGCATTAATTCCTGGAAATTTTCTTTTTTTCCAGAGCTGAGCTCCGGCGGACCAATACAGACCCGGCGGTAGTTTTCTCCCACCAGTCTCTGTCATGGCTACCGTGGCCCCAGTTTTTGCTTTGTGCACTACCCCTGCTTGTGCTGGCATCCCTATTTTTGCGCATACCCGTTGCATAAGGTGTGTTAAATGTCTAGACCGTTCAAGGGGTCTCTGGGTTATGCGTAATTGTTCTTTTTGCTCCCAATTAGCTGTAAAGGTCCTTTGTGATAATGATAAGACCGCGGCGGTAGCGTTGAGAGAGGTCAGGCAACAGATGTCAGCCTACACTACCATTGTTGCGCATAAATCACTTCAATGTGACAACGTCCCACTTTGGGATAGATTGCTCTCCGAACACCCTCCCCCTAAACGTTCCTCTAGAGTCACGAGTATTAAGCCGGCGGAGACTGGTCAGGGTTCTGTATCTTCTGCTGCTACACCTAAACGCCCAAGAGAGCCTACACCCCCGGTATCCGCCTCCTCGTCTCGGGCGAGATCTCGGTCTAGGTCTCCTCTTAGACACCAGTCATCTAGTCGTGCCTCTTCACCGGCGAGTAAGAAGAGTAGGACGGAAGGTTCCACCAGTCGTCACGGCGAGGAATCCTCCAGATCTAAGAATAGTTCGCGGTCACACCGTAGCCATAAATCCTCCAAAAAAGGATTCACATAAACGGAAGTCCTCTCGACATTCACCAACTTCTAGTGCATCTCATCGTACCTCTACCCCAGACAGAGTTTGTGTTAAGGCCCAAGAGTCCAGTGCAGCGCCTGTCCCAAAAGAGGATTTGCCACTTAATATTTTAACCCTGGAATTGGAAAGTTCAGGGGGTTCAGTAATTGAGAATGTTTCAGACTCTCAAGAGAGCGTAGGCCAGGGCCTCGGTGTTTGGCGGTTTGCTCAACCAGGGTCTGACCACCCACGTCCGACTCAAACGAGTCACACAGTAGCCGATGTCCACAGGGACGCGGCGATCCCATCCTCTATCCCAGACTTATCTTGGCAACAAGGTACCCCTGCCTCGGCGGGGTCTTCTCAGGAGGATCAGGAGGAGAAAGACGAAGTTTCAATAATTTCGGAGATGGAAGGACAAGGGTCAGGCTCAGGCTTGGACGCCGCACAGGATACTAATGATTCACCTGTAAGTTCTTCATCAAACCAGTTTGTTACGGCACAGGAAATTAATGGGCTGCTTACTCATGCTTTATCTAAATTTTTTGGCCAACAACAGGAAAACCCCACAATGGACTTGGGGGCTCCCACGACAAGTTCTACGGTACGGCCTCTGATGACTTCGATTGATTTATCTAAGATCCCTAACCCTCCCACTCTGTTAACCTCAGGGATCACTAGGCCTGCTACGGCGGCATTGACAACTTCAAATGTCAGGGTCATAACGGATGTCAATCCACCCCCTCTAGACAAAGCGCCTCTTAGAAAGGTAGCTATGCCCTTACTTTATGGGCCAGACGAGTCATGGGTTCTTTTGAACCCCTCTAAACCAGAGCTTGCCCAACCTACCTTGTCAGGGGAACTCCCGGTACCGCGTGAGTGGGTCATCCAGGGCAATAAGTCAAAGAAATTAAGGGCCATGGATACTTTGGGTAATGTTCTGGACGTAAACATCAAGGCTATACCTAGTTATTATCACCAAGATTATTTTGTGTATGCTTCTAAGCCTGCTTTACCCCCTGCCTCAGCTTCAAAACTATTTTCAGACTGGTCTAAGCTGGATGGGTTTAATGATATTAAGACTCTGTCAGCTCTCACTCCTGAACTAGATTTACAGACCGTCACAGACGACGCAGCTAATCCAGTTTTGAAGGTGGGACAGTTGGGACCAGGACCTTGGGTAGATTGGGAGGTAGAGGCTCAAAACTTTGCAACCACTTTCACTTCTAAATCTTCCCACCAGATCCCTCAAGATACTCATTCATGGTTCTCCATGCCGGTGGGTTCTGCCGGCGGAGTCCCGTCAGCTTTGTTTTCATTTCTAGCTGCCCCTAAGATTAATCTTTGTGAGCTGAAGGACCCGTTCACTACCCCTACCCCTACTCACCTAGACAGAGAATTTAGGCTACGGGGAAAAGCTTTTCGCCTGTTCTCGCAGTACATAGTATCTCAGCAGGTGGCTAAGTCTTTACTACGGTCCACTCAGGCAATCGCAGATGCGGATGCTCGAAGATCGGTTGAGTTATCCCGGCGACTGATTCTTCAGTCGTCAATCCAATCCTTGGGTGACATACGTACCGCCTTGCTTGAGGCGGTACGAGCACGACAAGATCTTAGGATGTCGTTAGTTCGCAAGCTACCTGATCGCATTGCTAATCAGGTGGTTATGTCACCAGTGCTTACTCCCTCTTTAATGACCCCTGAAGTGTGGCGAACGGTGTTCAATATGGCACAGGCCGTTAAGCACAGTCCCACCCCTTCTAAGAAACCTGCATTTAACTTCCCCAAACCCAGGCCTACTACTAAAGCTCAGCCAGGGGGATCTAAACCTTTTCTTCCGCCTAAGCCCTCCCACTCCCCCCAGGGTCAGTACAGGCATAGACAGAGTAAGTTTTCAGGTCAGAGAGGACGCGGCCAGAATAAACCAGGTCAGGGCCAGTCTTCGGCCAACACCAGCCAGCCGGCGAAGCGTCCAGCACCACCAACCCCACCATCAAAAAACTAAAGTCTCTCTCACTCCCGGTGCCTACCTTAAGGCCGGAGGAACCGAGGGTAGTACAGCCGGCGAACCCTTGTCTGCTAACTGGGTCGTTCCGAACGTGTCACCAAGCATGGCCGTTAAACACTTGGGCACGGATGGTGGCACGCAAAGGCATCACTTGGCAGTGGCTCCGGCGACCTCGATTACGTCAGCCGACAACGGCGAATTTTGTTTCTTTAGAGGTGGAGTCACTAGCCCAGGAAATGATTGCCAAGAATGTCATCATCCCGGTCCCACCAAATTACCCTGTATTCACGTCCAAACTATTTTTGGTTCCCAAAAGGGACAGTGTTCAGATGAGGCCGGTCGTAGACCTGTCTTATCTGAATCTTCACATTCACAACGAATCTTTCAGAATGTTAACAGTACACCAAATCAGGCTAACACTTCCACCGGGAGGTTGGATGTGTTCACTAGACCTGACAGACGCCTATTGGCACGTATCGGTCAACAAAAGATTTCAAAGGTTTTTGGCCTTACGGATCAGGCACCAACATTTTGTTTTTCAGAGGATGCCGTTCGGCTTGAACCTAGCACCTCGATTATTCACAAAACTAGTCCGGCAAGCCCTGATGCCATTGTTAAAACAAGGGATCAGAGTGTTGTGGTATATAGACGACTGGCTGGTGGTGGCAGAGACACAACAATTATGCATAAAATATGTCAATATCATTTTAAATCATGTCAAAACTCTAGGCTTCAAGGTAAATCTGGTAAAGTCAAACCTTGTTCCCTCACGAGTAATTCAGTGGATAGGGCTGGTCTGGGACACCGCCGCTCTCACTCTGAGTCAGAGTGTGGACAATCGCAACAGGTTTCGCAGGAAACTGTTCAGGTTTCTTCACAGTCTGACTACGACGCGAAGGGTCTGGGAGTCTCTGGTCGGCTCTCTCAACTGGATTCAACTAACTGTCAAGTTGGGCCGGTTGAAAGTAAAACGATTAATATTGGAAGGCAACAAATATTTCCCGCTCTTACCAGCGGGAAAATTATGGCCCATCCCGAAATTAATCCACACCTTACTAGCGGTCTGGGCGAAGAGGGAAACATTGCACTCAATAATGTCATGGACCTCTCCTCCACCAACGGTATGGGTAGACACGGATGCGTCAGGCACAATAGGGTGGGGATTTCAGTCAAATCAGGGGCACCAGGGTCAGGGGCTTTGGTCCCACTTAGAAATCTCTCACATCAATGTCAAAGAATTACTAGTCCCCTTGTATTTCCTTCAGGCTCACGGCCCGGCGTTACGGGGCAAGTCGGTGGCCTTCAGAATGGACAATCTGAATGCAGTCCACTGTATTCAGAAACAAGGGTCAACGAGGTCAAGGAAGTTGCTAAACGTGTCGGAAGAGATTTTTGCTCTAGCCAACAGTCTAGATATTTATCTTCACGCATCTTATCTCCCAGGCGTAGCGAACGTCTGGGCAGACGCTCTGTCCCGGAGACAGAGCACGACAGTAGAATGGGAGCTCAAGCAACCCATTTTCAACCTAATGATTGCAGAGCTCTCCCATCCACAAGTGGATCTTTTTGCGTCCGAGGAGACTCACAAACTCCCTCTATACCTCACCCGCCGGGCGAAAACGCCGGCAGGGGGGCCAGACGCCCTAGTGACAGACTGGAACAGATGGAGCTCCATCTATCTGTTTCCACCGCCAGATGCGTCACTAATGTGCCACGTAGTGAACAAACTACGAGATTATCGAGGCTTAGTCTCGCTAATCGCGCCCCTGTGGCCGGCGCAGTTGTGGTACCAGCAATTGAAAATGTGGTGCCCGGACCCGGTATCGCTCCCGGTCGGGTATTTCCACTTAGACACGATTGGCAACCTAGCGACCTCGCTGACTTTTGCATTATGGACATTCAGGAGGCCAAGTGGCTAGCACCATACGGTAGAGATGTGACCAATAAATTACTCAATCAATATACTCAGTCTACAAAACGACAGTATCAATCACATTGGCAAGCCTTTACTTCTTGGATCGTTAGAACAGAACAAACTGTACCCTCAGTGGCATTAGTTTTTAATTATTTGAATTATCTGTTTGAGCAGAAACGTTTATCTGTGGTAACATTAAAAAATCACTTAACTGCGATTAGAGTGCCCTTTTTAGACCTTACGGGTCTTTCCATACCGGTAGCGGAGGAAACAGGTTTTATGAGAGCATGTTTTAAACTCCGCCCACCTCCCCGTCAGCTCATGCCTACTTGGTCTTTGGACAAAGCTTTGTCTTTGCTTCACTCTCGTCTGTACCAAAATACTGCAGACTTTGCATTACTCTTAAAAAAAGGCGGTTTTCCTTTTGGCTTTGGCCACCGGAAACAGAGTGTCTGAGCTGGCGGCGATGAGCAACACACCTAATTGTCTTAGGTTTGGTAGACTTAATGAATGTATTTCCATAGCACCTCCCCAGGTTTTGTAGCCAAGAATGAGCATAGTGCACACGTGTTTTCTGAGTTCACGGTGCCGGCGTTAAAAAGGGGAAAGGTGCATCATAATCTATGTCCAGTGCAAGCTCTAACCAAATATTTGAGAGTAGCTCCTCGAAACCCCCAAGGTGCTTTATGGGTAGCAAGTACGGGTAAACGCTTACTTAAACGGCGATTAGCCTCTCTTCTGGTAGAAGTCATTAAAGAAAGTAATCCCGGCGTTGTGGGTCGGGCCCACGATTTACGCAAATGGGCAGCCTCTTTACGTTTCCTGAAAAAATTTTCAGTCGAAGATATCGCGTCCACGCAGTTGTGGGCGTCTAATCATATGTTTCTGTCTAGATACTTGTCAGTTGCTCTAGACAAACCTTCCTTACCATGTATAGCTTTAAGGCAGAGGGTCTAGGTGGCCCTGCAGTCACTTTTGTTTACTTTCACGGGAAAGGGGGGGGGGGGGGTGCAGTCAGTTGACATAGTACACCCTAGACCCCGCCGGAGTATGAGAGCTGTGATACAATTTAAGGTTAAAGTGTGATATGAAAATTTCTCAGCGAGAAATTGTGCTAGTACAATGTTAAGTACAAAACAACGGTGTTGTTATAGTAGTTTTAGCTGCGAAAGCAATTTAATATTAGAACAATGGAGTTCCTTTGCAATTTATCTCCAAGTTTATTTTGGGGTTTATTATGTGCACATATAAACTTATAACTTGTTATTTTTTGTCACCACTCGTTGAGTGGGGTGCCTTTGTAACTACAGATCTGTGTTCAGAATCTTCAGGGTTACCCATTTTTTGTCAGGCAGGCTTCTTTGAAGCACGCACCTGCCTGAACCCCCTTTTTCTTGTATATTTTCGGCCTACGCCGTTGTTAAATATATTTTCAAAAGTAAGAATACTATGTGGTTGTTTTATTATCTGCTTTTCTAGAGTTATGATATGATTACGAATGTCCCCCTCCAGTCTTAGAAATCAGGCATGTTCGTCAATGATGGAGGGGCCACTAATAAATTATAGGTTTGACTCCTGTAAGGAGATAAAGAAAACCTAATATTTAGTAGTGGCCCCGTAATCATTGACGACTGGGGCCCTCCCGACCGTCCCCTTCCCATTCGTTGATGTATTGAGGATTTTGGTTTACTTGATATGTCAGTGAAGGAGGAATGACGCCTGAATCAGCGTCTGGTCAGAGATCCACACAAGTACATCCACGATATGATGGAAAGCTTATTAGATAGTTATTCTTATTTTCTTTTTGTTTTTATTTTTTACGAAGTTTTTTCGTAGTGAGAACCCAATTCATAATGACTGAAGCCATGAGTGAGGTCGCGTGCGCTCATGATGAAGGCTCCTCAGTTTTTAAATGCTCTGCGCGGTAGATTCAAAACTACGGCGGATTAGTGTTTGAAGAGGATGCCTTATGTAATAGGCATGTTCGTCAATGATTACGGGGCCACTACTAAATATTAGGTTTTCTTTATCTCCTTACAGGAGTCAAACCTATAATTTAAAACAAGTGAAAATATAATTTTTCTGGTCAAAATCGCGAATATAGATGGACCAGCCCATTCATGAATTATGGAGAAAATTGAGGCAACCCCTATCTCCACGAGGCCTCAAGCCACACTGAGCCTACTCATTCACACACTCGGTTGTATAACACACTCGCTAGGCACGTAAGCACATCCTCTACACATTTTGCTAATGTTAGCACAAAAATATATCAACGAATTAGGGAATAACAGGGAAAATAGGTGATAATTGAAGGGGGAGAGGAAAATGGGGAAGGAGGGGATGTGGAGGAGTGATATGAGGTATAGGGAAAAAATAAAAAAAAATAAAAACTTGTTTAGTGCTACTGGGGCCGTTTAAATGTTTTTTTTAGGCCTCCCTCTTAAGAGCTTTTCCGCCGTCGCCCAGTAAAACCTCTTTTGAGCTTTTCCGCCGTTTACGGGTTAAGTAAAATAATGATTTATAAATAAAAGAACACAATCCACCACATAGGGTGTACATTACTACATGAGCAAGTTAATCTGTTTCCCAAGCAAACTAATCGCACACATAACAACGCACTGTAGTCACGTTCAAGGAATTAGTCAATTTGGGAAGTCGGGGACGTTCTGGTAAATTTTTACTATACTCTGCATGAATAAAGAAACTACATTAAGTGTCAAATGTTATATTAATATCAAATTTGCAACTTGACAAGATAATAACAATAATACAAAATACAAATATAACTCACTAACGATAGTGCTATCGGGTAGGTACCTGTAAGCATAGCATGCTTCAAGTGACCCCTAACAATTACTACTCTACAAATAACCTACATTTATTGTACAAATAAACTAAGGAAATCGTAAAAGCAAGCAATTAATCCTATCGACAATGATTATATATAATATAATAAATATAAATATTTAAAAATTTGAAGAAGGCACAATAGATTTAAACAAAAGAGTACTTTGACGGCATCAACTCAGCTAGACCACCACATAGATCAGTACTTGCCACACTCGACATTAGTAAAGCCTTCGATGCCATCCCCCGTCACAACCTAACAAACAAAATCTACAACACAAACATGCACAACAACACACTCCTAGGAGTAACATATGATACTCATATGACATTCAAACAGCACACCACAAACATTAAAAAGAAACTGACACCCAGACTTAACGCCCTCAGGTCACTTGCTCACACAAAATTTGGACACAACAAAGAAACTACCACCACAGTATATAAACAATACATAAGATCAGTGATGGAATACGCAAGCCCAGCCTGGGCTTCTAACCTAGCTGAAACACATCATAAGACCTTACAGACTATTCAAAACAAAGCCCTGAAGATCATTACAGGCTGCACAGCTACTGCACCCACAGATCACCTACATCAAGAAACCAAAATCCTCAAAGTCAAAGACCATCTGGACATGAGAGGCACTCAATTCCTGGCAGCAGCCTCCACGAACCAAGACCACCCACTAAACTACATGGCAACACACCCACAGACACCAAGAAATATCAAAACAACACCCAGCACACGGTATCACACACAATTATTGTCCTCTCTCCCTCCCTGCCCACCCCGAACCAACTTCCAGAAGCACATCCATACTCATATATCTCGCCAATCCATCCACTCACTCACAGACAACACGCAGCTGCATGCACGACCTCCCGAAATCCATCCTTCCGAATCCTCCCTTCCTCGCGAGGACAGAGTCCACCTGGCCAGGCTGAGATGCGGACACCATCCAGCTCTCCTGAGCTATCAGAAGAGACTGGATGACTCCGTTGTCGACGCCTGCCCGGGATGTAACACAGCACCCCATACCATTAAACACATCATAGAAGACTGCATTTCACACAACCACTTACGCCAACAACATAATCTACACTCAATGAGAGCTCTGTGGGAAAGCCCGATCGTGGCCATGGCCTTCCTCAGGGACTCGGGACTGTTCGGCCAGGCAGCTTAGGGAACAACAACAACAACAACAACAACACAAAAAGATGGCTGGCCAACTTCTTAGCAGGCAGATGTGCACACGTATATTTTGCCGGTCAGTCATCTAGCATTAGAAATTTCCCAAACGGAGTCACGCAAGGATCCGTCCTGTCGCCCGCACTCTTCAATCTGTACATGCATGATATAAATACACCAAATTCACCCCAAATAACCATAGCCTCCTACGCAGACGACATAACACTCACAAGCACGCACCAAAACCCAGACACAGCAACAAGACTCCTTCAAGACTATCTCGACACATTACATGAATGGTGCACTACAAACAGACTCAATTTAGCCCCAGCTAAATCCACTGCAACCCTCCTCACAAGCTGGACAGGAGAGCACGATTACGTCCCGGGACTCAACATAAACAACACACCCCTAACACACACACACACACACACCAAATCCTAGGAGTAACATACGACACCCAAATGACATTCAAACAGCACACCACAAACACGAAAAAGAAACTGGCACCCAGACTTAACGCCCTCAGATCACTTGCCCACACAAAATTTGGACACAACAAAGAAACCACCACCACAGTCTACAAACAATACATAAGATCAGTTATGGAATACGCAAGCCCGGCCTGGGCTTCTAACCTAGCTGAAACACATCATAAGACCTTACAGACTATTCAAAATAAAGCCCTGAAAATCATCACAGGATGCACAACTACGACACCCACAGATCACCTACATCAAGAAACCAAAGTCCTCAAAGTCAAAGATCATCTTGACATGAGAGGCACACAATTCCTAGCAGCAGCCTCCACGAATCAACACCACCCACTACACTACATGGCTACACACCCACAGACACCAAGAAATATCAAAACAACACCCAGCACACGCTATCACACACAAATACTGTCTTCTCTCCCTCCCTGCCCACCCCAAACCAACTTCCGGAAGCACATCCATACTCATATCACTCGCCGTTCCATCCACTCACTCATAGACAACACGCAGCTGCAAGCACGACCTCCCGAAATCCATCCTTCTGAATCCTCCCTTCCTCGCGAGGACAGAGTCCACCTGGCCAGGCTGAGATGCGGACACCATAGGAATTCCTAATATTTGTTTGAAAATGTAGGGCCCGAATCTAACATAAGTATTGAAAAGGAGGAATTTAAGGGCATCTTTAAGTTTAGTTCTATCAAAATATACTGAACTAGTGGGATCAAAGCTAAGTGACGCATTATTAAAATATGAATTAACATTTATGTAACGATTACAACTACTTTCAAATCTGTCAAAATGCAAATCTATAATAAAGCAAACTTCTGAAAATCCTAAATCTAAAGGCAAATTGGTATACAAAGTTGAAAAGTCAAAGCTATGTACTGAGGTAACTTTCCGCATGGTATTAAGTTTATCAATAACTTCTACTGAATTGCCTTTATTCACACATTACAGAACATTTTCCAGATTTTTTTTTTTATTTCTATATTCCAACTACTCCCTCTCGGGCATAGGCTGAGAACCTTTACACTACACCGCTGAACACGGTGAGGCCCGTGAGGTCTTGTTCCAGTCTAGGGAGTGAGACATGCGAAGCACCCCGGCTCAAAGCAACTCTATCTCTGAAGCCGCTTCGCCTCCGCGCTTCACCGTCTCATCCCCTCACTAGGCATTGCCCCCCTGTAACATATTTTGAATATGGGAATATTCATACAATGCTATCAGGGAACAATGAGGGTTTTTTTTTTTGGCATTTCAGTGTGCTGTGGTAATGCACTGAAACTAGGTACAGCACAAATTCTATCCCAATAATATCTTCCCATTGACATAGTGGGATTCGAACCCAGGTCCATTGGATTACCAGT
This sequence comes from Paralithodes platypus, assembly GCA_032716605.1. NCBI lineage: Eukaryota > Metazoa > Arthropoda > Malacostraca > Decapoda > Lithodidae > Paralithodes > Paralithodes platypus. Next base: position 46,700,677 of record CM064514.1, read on the forward strand.
CCAGTAGAAAGACCACTCTGCCACACCTCCCCTGAGAGTAGTATATTTGATGAACTACAAATAACCCTTTCAATCATAAGATAACTTATTCATACATAACCAAACTACTGACCAATAAAGTTTGACCATAAGCTTCTGTGAGAGCTGATCTTGGTGTTGATGATGTTGACAATGTGAAGGAAGAGTTGGTGGTACACTAGCTGCATCAGGGCATCTCTCCGCTCCTCACACTGGCTCTGTAGCTCCAAGGGATTGTTGAACACATTCGCCTGTAATGGACAAGCTACATTTTATATATACACCAAACACAAAATTGAAAATGTCTGCCAAAAACTTTACATTTACAATTCGGACGTGGCGGAAACCTTAGAGGCTTGTGCTTCCATTGTGAAGGCTAGGTGGAGACTGACTGTGCAGTGTAATTCATGCGTGGTGGCGCTGTGTATGCGTACGTAAACAAAAAAATTGGCGCGTGCACTTTAAAAGCACTAATTCAAGCAAGGAAGCCTGGGCTGCCATCAGTCGTCCGCGGTGCAAACTCAATTTGGAGCCTGGGAGGCCATCTGCCCTCTGAGAGTTGTTGTTGTTGTTGTTGTTGTTGTTCCCCAAGCTGCCTGGCCAAACAGCCCCAAGGCCCCGAGCAAGGCCAAGGCCATAACCGAGCGCCCCCACAGAACCCTCCCTGCCGACCACAATAAAGCCTGGGTGACCGAAGCCACTCCATGGCTGGGAGCCGAGGAGGGTGCGGAAACGCCCAGGAAACCAAAGCCCCGCCCTGTGCCCCTCAGCAATTATGAAGAGAAAGTTGAGGGGCAAAGGAAAAATGTGATGCTTTGGCTTCCAATTTTGGTAGATTGGGAGGTCAATCCACGGAAGAGACGCCGTCACTTGAGATCTAGAAAATATATAAGTAAAAGGAACAGTCAGAGTAAGCTATGGGTATGGCAGAGATCACTCAGTTCTCACTCTGATAGAGCAGCCCATCAACTCTCAGCCCTCTGAGAGTTAAAGGGCATAGCGCAAGTGGTCAGCTATGATGAGCTATCCTCATTATCATAAATGTGAGTGTACAGTATACCTTTTATGTGCAATAATAGTAGGCCTAGTCCGAGTTTCTTATAAATGTAAATATAAAAAAATTAGTGTTTTGGACGGTGGTGGCGAGAGGCATTTCCGAGCCCATCGTGACGTGTATGAAGTTATTGGGGTACCCATAGAATAACAGAATAGGTCAAAGAGTTTCAGGGTTCAGGTCAATGGCCACCATTTTGATTCTCAGTACTGTATCTCTGTTAAGTACTCCATGCTGTGAAAACAGTTACAAAGATGGACAGATATTAAATAGAGGGGTATGATAAATTGTATGAACAGCATAAGCTTAATAATGAAATGTAGAAATAATGGCAAGCTATCGAATAATACACTGTGAAAGTGAAAATCAAGATGGAATATTTTGATACGTTGGCCGTACGCTTTTGTGCTAGAGTACCTGTGTATACCGTTAGGGCAAGACCTCCTCTACTATTGGTGTTGCCATATGGATAGAGCTGCCAATACGTATTTATTTATGATTTACGAGACCAAACTATGAATAATTGCATAGATAGATACTGTACTTAAGGATAGACAAATTTTACACTCACGTGATATATATATCAAATACTGCCTTCACATTACTTCATCATGTATGAAATATATCAGGGTAGGGTAGTTAAAGGCAATATGAAAACATATTCGAAATTCGCGGACTAATTCCGTTATCATTAACACAAGAGAGAGGCGACAGGGGTTGCCATCAACTTTCTAAGCTTAAAATATCTTACATGGCTTTGTTTACTATTTTCGATAAAAATGTGTGGTAAACCAAGACAACTGTGCAGTATCAATCATTCTGTAACATGCTTTAGACAGTGATAAAATGGAATGGGATATTTCATGAGCTATGTCCTTTAAGATACACACACTCTTGCTTTCTTACATAAAACCACAAGCACTACACATCCTACACTAACTTAACTTTTCCAATGTCTTAATTTGGCATAGGGATGCGGCGACCCCACCGACCGCCACTTCGGTGGTTCTATCAGTTTCTGTAGCTGCAGACTACTGTTTCCTCTCTTCAGAAAACTCCTGTGCTTGGTATGTTTCCGGCCAAGGCCCCCACGGGGGTAAAGAAAATAGCAAAACAGTGGTGGAACTGCCATCCAGATGAAGGACTGCTCCTTTAGTGCTCATGGCTTAATCCACTAAGGGAAATAGCACTGTGGAGTGGGGCAGTGGAGGCATGTCTGGGAGCCAAGAGGTAGTGTTTGCCATGGACATCCCTTTTAGGGTGCTTCCTCTAGAAGCAAGGCATCAGAAAGATGTATGTACAGTATAAAAAACAATAAGTAAATATGCGGTACACACCTTTTGACCAGTGTTGACAGTGATGGTGTGAACGGTGAGGGTCTCAGTCAGGTGTTCCTCAGTCACACCCAGTAAGTAGCAAACACCTTGCACTCCATCACGGCTCTCTGATCACAATAAAGAACATTAACATGATAATAAATACCTGTAAGTGTAATGTTTTCTTTATTCCTTCAATCAGGTAACAATTTCTTTAATGTATTAATGCTATAGTCAGATTATTTTATATAGTTTAAGAAATATCCTGATGAATTAAAAGGTTAAAAATCAACTCAATCAACCCTATATCTATCCATCTATTTACTCAGGTCCATTTCCCATTTTGTTTTCTATTTGTTTTTTTGTTTTTCTGGGGGTGGCTGACTCGAGACAGAGCCCGAATAGGGACAACATAACACAAAAGAAAAACAATGAACACAAAAACAAAACACAAATTCACACACATCTAGGTCACCCAGGAGAAGACCCAGAGACCATGGATCACCAAGGTCACTCCAGCACTCCCCCAGCCCCCGAGTATCAGCAGGCAGACATGCAGTGAAGCCACCACAAGCCCGCCCACCACACTTCCAGGAGCACCCTTCATAAATACCGGCTCCCCGGGCCAGGCACCTGACTGACTATTATCTAGTCCAATTGGCGCCCGACCCTTTCTTTCCTAAATTGAAATATATCGCTCGGAGGTAGCAATTTTACAGCCAGACCACTTTCCTTGTATCACTCAAATTTAGTTGCCTCTTATAAAGTACCTTAGGTAACAGGAATAATATTCTTTTTGCACTCTGCTCCAGAGTATATCAGATGATCCCTTACAATCAGAGGGAAGGAAGAAGTAGAACAAAAAAATATCTGTAAAGCCTTTAACCCTCGGGACCCGGGCTGCCTGTTAGAAGGACGGTCGCCCGTATCCGGGCGAAATGGCCGAAAAACGTCTAGGCCTAGGCTACCGTATCTTTGTTTATTTTAACTGCTAGAAATTTCCCACGCATCCCTAAACGTAGTGCGGTTTCCAATCTGTAAACTGCCGTTCAGTAGAGCTCTCTAAGTCAACTGGTTCAGTTGTGATGACGATTTTAGTGGAGAGCATTTTCAGGCGATGTTAGCAATACGACGATCTTTTCACTAATGAAACTACGACATACAGACGTACAATAACAAACGAGTCTTCTCCTTCTTGTTTTCGGAGGTGCGGTGACGAAGCGACCGACTTTGTTTACATTCGTCCGACGCACGGCGTTCGGATCAAGCTTGCAAGGCTTGCAAGCTTACTGTCTGTCAGAAGGACGCCCGGGTACCTGCCCTTCTGCAGCGGTGTCCTTCCACAAGGATGCCCGGGTAGGAAGGGTTAAGGCACATACATACTGTAATAATCAAACATAGTGCATTCATTCCCGAAACAACAGCAAACCACGCCTATTTGTGTTATCTTTGCAAGCGTATTGCCATTCCAGCATATGATTGGCTGCTAGGCTGAGTTAGGACTTGTTAATCGAGATATTTTCTTAATTCGTTTGCATCCTTTACAGTATCTTATTACATGCACAAGCAATTTTATAATTCAAAGGTTGATCAAGTGATATCCAAAATCAGAGTAGTATAAAATAACACATTTAACACTATACAGTATTAACTTAGATATCATAAAGTGAACAAGAATAGATTAGAAAATAACATCAAGAGTTTCCGTGGCTGAGTCACGAAAATGGCTATGCCGCTTAGCCAATCAGAAGCTTTGATTACTGGTATATCTCACCTGGAACATAGCACTTTGCAAGCATATCAAAGCTCGTGATTGGCTAAGACGCTTAGCCAATTTCATGACTCAGTCACGGAAGCTATTGATATTATTTTCTAATCAGATGACTGAAAGACAGGCATAATACTCCCCTCATATAAGGATAAAGGGGAGAGAGGAGTGTGTGGTAATCACTGGGGGATACGTCTTCTAACCGTAGTAAGAAAGATGTACAGTAGGGTAGTGATCGAGAGAGTGAGAGAGAGAACGGAGAAATGGGTAGGTGAGGAGCAGGGTGGGTTTAGGAAGTGAATAGGGTGTGTAGACCAAATGTTTGCATTGAAATGTGTTGTGGAGAAATAGCTGGAGAAGGGACAAAAGTTGTATGCTGCCTTTATGGACTTGGAGAAGGCTTATGACAGAGTTGATAGAGAAAGTCTGAGGAAAGTATTGAGAATACTGTATACGGAGTAGCTAGCAAGTGGCTAAAAGCAGTGAAGAGCATGTATGTGGGTACAAAGGCGGCAGTACGTGTGGAGAATGAACAGAGCGAGTTCTTTAATCTGAATGTTGAGCTAAAGCAAGTATTAGCTTTTTGTTACTAAGCTGCTCTCTCTTCCACTCAAACTCCACGTTGAGTAATCGCTCGTAATGTACCTTCCAAGCATCTCTGATTTTTTGGTCAGCGTAAAGAATTTACCCACTTATCATTCCTAACTCACTGTTCTCCTACAACATCTCTACTGTCCACCTTAACTCGCCTAGCTAAGTAAAAGATACCATTGGTATTATCTGCATTACACACTTGATCTAAGACCAAGTCCTGTATAATTTTCTTACTTGTATAGCTTTCTTTGCAGTTCGCTTAGCCGCCAGATATTCCTCCTTGCTGCCTCCTTTCTTCCATGCTTTGAAACATCTTTTCTCCTTTATTGCATTTTCAACCTTATCATTCAACCACCAGGAAATCTTATGCCTGGGGGGGACCTTTAGTTTTGCCACAGACTTTGTCAGTGGTGGCAAGAAGGCTCCAGATTGTGCCTACAGAACCATAACAAAGAGGTCTTTACATACTGTAAAGAACATAAGTGAAATATACAAAATATCTCGATACTGTAAATTTAATAGTGGCCCCTCCATCATTGACGATATGCCTATTAGTATAATAGTCTCCCATCAAACACCGCGGTCGCTAGTTTGAATCTACCGCGCGGGAGGACAGGAGTACTATACTTCATAAGGGTAACGCGTATTCTCTTATGGAATCGTCTTATGATCGAGTACTCACTACGAAAAAACTTTGTAAAAAAGAAAAAAGAAAAATTAACTTAATAATTGCTATACTCAAGCTTTCCCATGCATGGATTTCTTGCGTGTGGATTCCTGACGCTGGCCCCCTAGCGGCCATACTTCCTTCCTCCTCCCGCGGCCGTACCGTGAGGGCGGGTCGCGCTGTGCTCCTGCTGCATTCTTCGTTCCCTCGCTTCTAGTGAGTCCCTGCTCATTTGTATACATCTGAGTTGTATTGAACAGAGTCGAGATTAGCTAGCACAAGCTGCCCCATTGGTACGCCCACAGGAGGTGTTTAAATTAGGGTACTATTGTAACAGGCGCCTACGTGTCCCAGGACCCTCGCGCCAGGTTTGTTATTTGTGTTTTATTTTTGCGCCTTAGCTTTCTGATAGTTATTTAGGAGGCTACCATTCCGCAAGTTTATGCTTCAGTCCGTCACTATGAGGCAGTTGCATAGTTATTTTTGCAGATGCTCTAGTTCAAGGGTTACCACACGTGGTGTGGAATCTTCTGGAGTCCGTATCTGCACGTGGGCCCATATCGTGGGCCTCTTCCTCCTCGTGCTGCTGCTGCTGGGTCTTCGGAGCGTCTGGTTGCAGCCACCTTGGTGTTTCGTCGTTTCCTCATGGCCAGCCTCATTAGGGGTCTCCAATGTAGGCTAGGAGTTATTTATTTTTATAAATTATGCTCTACAGTCTGTAATTTTTAAGCCTAATGTTTCCCTTATGTGTGTTTTTTTGTTGCATGTGTGCTTTACATGCTCTAGGTCTAGGGGTTGTGGGAGACGTCCCATTTTTAAGTTTTTTTTTTGATGGGGTTTGACTTTCCCATCTTAACCCTTCCAGCCCGGGTGTCAGTGTGAAAGGACACCGCGAAAGAAGGGCAGGAGCCCGGGTGTCCTATTAAAAGGCAGTAAACTTGAAAGCCTATTAAGCTTGGTCTGAACGCCGTACGTCCGACGCATGTAAACAAAGCCGATCGTTGCGTCACCGCACCTCCGAAAACAATAAGGAGACGTCGGATCAATGTTATTGTTGTGACGTCAGACGAAATTAGTGTCTGAAAAGCTCCGATATTGTCAACATCGTGGAAAAATTCGCTCCACTGAAATCGTCATCACAACTGAACCAGTTGACTTACAGAGCTCTACTCAACGCCAGTCTACAGATTGAAAACCGCATTACGTTTATAGATGCGTGGGAAATTTCTAGCAGTTAAAATAAACAAAAATACGGTAGCCTAGGCCTAGACGTTTTTCGGCCAGATCGCCCGGGTACCCCGCACTGTCATTAGGAGGGCTAGCCCGGGCCAGGAGGGTTAAGGGAGTCCGTGGTGTGCTGAACCACGAACCTTCTGGCGGAATATGCTACATTCTTAAGGGAGTCAACTCGGCCCGCCGAGTGAACTCGCCCTGACCGATAGCCTCACGCAGTAAGACTTCTCTCGCCCGGCGTAACAGTCAAGTGGGCTTAACTATGACTCGAGTCATAAAGCTAGTTAACCCGGCAACTGCTGGAAGACTCTTAAGAGTTTCCCCGGGCGACTGCGGGAAGACTCTTAAGAGTCTGGGAGAAAAAAAATCCATATTAAAAAAAAAAAAAAAAAAAAAAGTTTTTATTTTTTGTTTGCCCCTGGGCCATGCCAAATATCACTCGTCCACCTCCCCTCCTTCCCCACTTTCCTCACCTCCTTCAGTTATCACCTATTTTCCCTGTTATTCCCTTATTCTGTGGTCTATTTTCGTGCTAACATTAGCGAGTTGGTAACAGGGCGTTGTCATCACTGTTACCAAGCATGGGAAAGAGCGAGAGAGAGACTATTGCGTAACAGTGTCTCTCCAGACAAGGGGAGGAGAGGAGGGTTGCCTCAACCATACATTATGTAACTCCCGGCCTGTATCGCCGATTTTGAACATCCAAACGCTGTTTCCACTTGTTTTATTGATGTAACAGGTTAATACCTTTATAATCAACCTATAATAGGCGCATATGGATAAGTATTAATGCTATTTATGGTAAAATAACAATGTTAGTGATGGGAACAGCTCAAATACGTCAGCACAGGAGTGTGGTGTCTCATACCCCCCATGCGCACTTCTTAGGTTAACTATCTATCTAGTGCAAATAGTCAATGATAGTAAAATGCTTAAGGTCGATTGGGCCAGTGACGTTTTGTCACAGGTAAGCAGTTCATATGTATATGAAAAACCCTAGGTTTTTCTGTCGGGTCCAGCGGAAGGTTAGAGTAGCAGTGGCTATAGCTAATTTTCCGGCGGACTTGAGGTAGAATGTGTTAACACCTCTCAGGTTATCCTTATGAGCATTGATTCCTGGAAATGTTATTTCCAAATCTCTTCACATCGTGAGCAACACGGCAAAGGACGAAACCGTTCCCGGCGGGGGGGGGTTTAGTTTCATCTTGCATGCTTTCACTTTTTATGCCATACCTACCTGTTTTTTCTAGTTCCGATAATCGCACACTAGGATATGTGCATGGATGGGTCTAAGTTTCTCTGGACTTCCCAGAAATGCCCGGTGGGCGTAGATCTTTATATGGAATGGATGAGTTTTTCTAGATCATCCGAGCCTAGCGGCCTTGATCGATATACAGTATAACAAAATTTACCTCCTAGGCCAAAGCAAAGAAAAACAAACGAACAGTTGGGGGCGGTTCATTCGTGGCCACCCCTTCGGGGATCACGGCGTCAGGCAATAGATAGATAGATAGACCTCCTAGGCCACAAGAGTGGCGATTGATTGTAGAGTTAACATTCTAGGTCTCAGACCGGTTGCAGCTCTTTCTGCTCTACTCATTCAATAAGAATTCCCCAGTGTCACAGTCATCGCTTTTCTATGCAACCAATACTCAACACTTAGTTGAGTAATTAGCCATTAGCAGTGACCAGGAATCCATTGAGGTAAACCCAAACTCTCCCCCCCCCCCACTTCAAAAGAACCCACCCGGCATCGCCAGGCTCCGTCTTGATTGATACCCCGGCGGCAGGTCTGACAGCTTCCGGCCAGGGCCACCGCTCTCCCAAGTGACAGTATAGAGCCGATGCCGCACAAAAAGGGTAAGTCGGTTTTCACGACCGCTCCCCTCGGTTTCTGCCCCGAAGGTGCCGGAGTGTTTTCCCGGACTCCTCAGGGCAGGAGCTGGGGAGACTGAGTCAGATCTCCAAGCTAGGTCTAAAGTAAGGGTGGTTCAACTAGTATCTCATTCAATGATCACTAAAGTTATTGGTCCTTGCCTCAAGGAGGAACGGTTAATCAAGCCGGTGAGACGGCTCATAAATTTTATCGTAAGGTACGCCGGGGAAACGGCTCAAAATTCTTCAGCTGAAACCAAGCCGGGAAGACGGCTTGCCCCTTTTTATCCTATCCTAAGTAAAGCCGGTGAGACGGCTCAACATTTTATCGTATTTTAGATATCTATCATAGTTACAACTATAGGATATTACGGATAACTTGTATGAAATAGGATGTGTACAGCTGTACATTAGGGACATAAATCTTACAGGCAAAGGTTCGATTTGGGCTTTCATTATGTGGAACAAATAGCGAGAATAGTCTATCTATCTATCTATCTATTGCCTGACGCCGTGATCCCCGAAGGGGTGGTCACGAACGAACCGCCCCCATGCACCTCTGTCCCCAGTCAGTCGACGCCCCTCCCCCTAACCAGCACCGCCTTCGTTCATGTACTTCCTCACTCCATCCTTCCACCTCTCTTTCGGTCTACCTCTCCCTCTCTGTCCTTCCACCTCGCTCTCGTACACCCTCTTAGTCATTCTCTCGCTTTCCATACGTTCCATATGGCCGAACCATCTCAAGGTGTTCCTTTTCACACTTTCCAGCACATCTACAAAAAAAAAGTACAGTAATAAAAATAGAATTAAATAGAAAATAAAAAAATAAAAATAGGAAAAGTGGGGATTGGGCCTGAGCATATAGATAGATAGATAGATAGATCTACGCTAACTGCAACTTGTGCCTCCCAACCGCCTGCCGCACTTACTGGTTTAAAATTGGGTTCTATCTATCTATCTATTGCCTGACGCCGTGATCCCCGAAGGGGCGGCCACGAACGAACCGCCCCCATGCACCTCTGTCCCCAGTCAGTCGACGCCCCTCCCCCCAACCAGCACCGCCTTCGTTCATGTACTTCCTCACTCCATCCTTCCACCTCTCATTCGGTCTACCTCTCCCTCTCTGTCCCTCCACCTCGCTCTCATACACCCTCTTAGTCATTCTCTCGCTTTCCATACGTTCCATATGGCCGAACCATCTCAAGTTGTTCCTTTTCACACTTTCCAGCACATCTACCTCTATGAACACTTTTTTATCCTTGGTTTTCAGCTCCTTTTTCTTCCTCATCAGCTCATATTTCTTCTTTCTCCTTGTGACTCGGTGTTTTTCTTCCTGGGGTTTCCTGATCCTGTGAGCGACCGAAATATTATCACAACACATTTCGACACCTGCTTCACTGGCTAATGATATAATCTTGGCTTCCAACAAATCATTAGTTTCGTTTTCATCTTCCTCCAAATTAAATATGACCACACCACACCTCCTTCTTACTTCCTCATTAGTCTGTCTATCCCTCCATGTAACTCCGCATGCACTCCTTAAGTAATTCATTTCCACTGCTCTCACTCTTGGTCTGAGTCTCTCAACCAACGTCCATGCTTCGCTTCCGTAAGTCAGTGTCGGGATTACCACACTGCCATGCAAGGACTTCTTCACTTCCATACTGACCACCCTATTTCTTGTTACTGCTTTTAGCGTTCCTACAACCCTCTTCCCCTGTTGTACCCTCTCCCACACTTCTTCATCCATATTCCCATCTTTACTCAACACACTGCCCAGATACTTAAAAGAGTTGACGATCTCCATAGCCTGACCATTCAGCTTCACCTCACACTCTGTGACTTCACCCCTTTCGAAGACCATAACCTTGCTCTTCCCCGCGAGAATAGTCGTAAACACCAATTTCATTGTATCTACAGGTTGTATTCTTTACACAGGTACCTGGAAGTCTCCAAGCCTAAGTTCTACAAACTGGAAAGGTTCAGGTTCACTACCTCGCACGCCCCCGACACTACGTTTACGGTAACAACTCGGATTGGATAATCCCTGTTAGATCCTTCTCGGCGGACAACCGGGCTTTGAAGACCCGGGACAGCAATCAGAATTCAAATTCTTTGGTTTAAATAGACACTGTTCGTTGCCGGTAGTGGGATAAGTTCTACAAACTGGAAAGTTTCAGGTTCACTACCTCGCACGCCCCCGACACTACGTTTACGGTAACAACTCGGATTGGATAATCCCTGTTAGATCCGTCGCGGCGGACAACCGGGGTTTTGAAGAACCGGGACAGCAATCAGAATTCAAATTCTTTGGTTTAATAGACGCTGTTCTTCGCCGGTAGTGGAAGATGTGTCAAACATTAGTTGTTTTTTCCTACCCCACGTCAGCTTATGACGGCGGGGTCTAGTGTCAAGTCCTTGTCTAGCCTCTCGGACATTTAGGCACCATTTGTGAAGGCAGACTTAGGATTCAAGTCACGGGCACAGGTTTAGTACAGTGACCTCTAGCTTCAGTTCCTTCCCTTCCCCTGAGGATGGGTATGGATCAAGGAAAGTGACATAGACACGGTTTTTGGAAAACTTATACTGGGTACGGTTGTGGGTCGCTCACCATAAACTCTAGGGATATAGCCCGCCGGGGTTCACTATCTCCCGGCCGGAACACCACGTAATAATAGGCGATCTACGTCGCCTCGGTTCCCGGGTTTCGAATGTCGACCCGTTTTCGGTAATGAGTTATGAGTTCAAACGATCATCTGGGGCATTAACCAGATTTTCCTAAACCAATTTGTCTCCCCATAATTGGCCTACATATGCCGCATGTCGCGGTAGAAATGTCACGAAGTCGGGAAAGATAATCCGAGGAATTTTCGCTTTAAGGCTAGTTTTTCGGATTCATATCACAGAGTTGATGCAGGAGGGTATAAACCCGTGATCCCCGCCGGAAGAGCGGTCAGGTGAGGTGCCTCTGGTATGTTTCCCCAGCTCACTCACTAATATAGTACAAGTGCTAGTCGGGACTACTTAAGCCTTTACTAAAAACATTAACACTGCATAGGGCTTGCCCCCCGGAGATAGATGATTAGCTGGCGCAGTCTATAAATTGATATCTGCCCGGAGGATATAGTTTTATACCCTTGGGTAGACTAATGTAGCCCAGTACAATCGGACACTGTCTGTCTCCCCAACACAATAACAGTTACGGGTCGTGTGCTCCAATCTTACCATCGAATCTTTCAGGTCAGGATTCCGGTTAGAAGGATTGTAACCTAGTAGAGTTTAACACTGACTGCCTCCCTAGTACAGAAGAAGTCACAAAACTTAATAAGCCCCCTCTCTAAATCTGCGAATTTAGTCGTAGGAGTCACCTCAGTCGAGATATTTTGTCCGGTTTTTCTAGACTCAATCTCACGGTCCAAAACGGTATTTCTATCCATGATCCGGTAAGAGTAGAATGACTTTACAAATGTTCATTCCGCCGTACACACCCTGTTGTATAACGATGCTCTCTCGGCTGTGTCACCAGACTTTAGCACAAGTAGTGGAAAGTAGTAACGTCCCTTCAAGGTTGACTCCGACTACCGAGTACAAGACTCCTCGTGCCGTAGTGGGTTACTGGTCCACTGCACCAGGGCGTAGCTAAATCTCACCGGGTTCACTCCATTCATAACACATGTAAAGACATTAGAGGACTCAGATCAGGTTTACGTATCCACCACGTAGTGGAAAACGTTTCTGTCCTGACAGAAGCCTTTTTTGCATGTCTCAATATCCCTAACACTTCAGTGCTTAAGGGTTAGTTTTCGTCTTTGATTAAGATCACATAAATTACAAGAGCGGAGTCCCTCGCTGTTTGGCTCTTGAAGGAAGCACAACTAAAGTTTCTATACCTCAAGTACGCTTACTGATCTGGATTCACCGCCCGTGATAACCGGACAGTTAGACGTCCCAGAAGTAAACTTTTGGGGGGTAAAGGAGCGTTTTACCGCTAGTTATAATGGAACACTTGTAACAAGTATGAAATTGCTTTGCGCTGAGGTTGAACCGGCACCACGGTTTTCTGTTGCGTTCTTATCCTCTGGCTACGATAGGTGTAACACCGAGGCTTCAGAAACGGGTGTTTATTGGGGTTTATTCAGCCCCGGATTCGAAAGTTTTTGGTTCCACTCCTCGGAGATGCACTTCATCCGAGGTCTAGAGGTAATGGTCTGTACAGTTTTGCGACGCCGGCAGACCATCTGGTCTACCAGGCACCGGCAGAGCAATTCCAATCATTCGATTGGGGGGGCTTAAACATGCAATTTGTCAAGGACTCTAAAGGAATTCGATATTGATAGTTAACACCTGCTTTGGCTGACCCCTCGGGGCGGCGTCTCTATCTCACTACAGGGATAGGGACCTGGCTATTGTACAAATCCACGGAGGGAATCCGCTGGGTTTCTCTATGTCCCGGCGCCCACCCTTAAACATTTAGTTGGACCTCGAATGTTTACTTTTCCCGGCGTGGCCTAAGCGTAGCTGGCGCGTCGCCCGTCTCTATCTCACTACAGAGATAGGGACTTGGCTATTGTACAAGTCCACGGTGGGAATCCGCCGGGTTTCACTATGTCCCGGCACCCACCCTTAAACATTTAGTAAACTGACTTCTAGCAGTTGGACCTCGAATGTTTACTTTTCCCGGCGTGGCCTAAGACGTTGGAATGACAGTGTCTCTTCCACCCCGGCCTTACCCTACGCCCACAGTGTCACACCTTATGTAACTACGTCCGGTTGGAGATGGACCTCGTAGTTGGCACTTCATCCCGGCGTTCGCCTAAACGGGGGAATAAACGTATCTCCGGTGTTTCACCCCAGTTTTTTCCCGACATCCACAGTGTTGTACACATCACTAGTTTCGGGTGTTAATCGATCCTTGGGCAAGATCCAATTTGGATGCAAGATGGTAGCTAGCTCCTCGGTGGCTAACTAATCTCGGCATTAACAATTTTGAGATAAGACCCTTTGTAGCCTCGCCTTACCTTTAACAGTCAGGCTAGTCTTTTGTGTTTTTAGAAATAGAGGAATCCGATCGAACTGAAACTCCAAAATCGCTCACATTCCCTTTTTTCGGTATTACTATTCAAACTAATTCAATCATGAATATACAGAATCACGCGGCAACAATCTGAGACTCCTCCCTCTTTTGGGGTCCTCGTTTCCGAAGATGAAGGAACAAGACTTTTGGGTCGAGTGTTCACACTTCACTCCACCCCGTCAGCGTAGGGTTACCCAGTAAAAACGGGTATCCCATCGGCCCATCGGGAAGCGTCGAACCTGGATCTTTCCAGGAACAAACGACACATTCCCATCGGCCTTAGGGCGTCTTCCTCTACCTTCACGGCCACTAACGAGCCGTGTGTTTGCCTAAATTTGTTCAGGCTCCCGGTGTTTACAAACACTGAGCTAGCCACCGGCGTGTATACTCAGTGCCAGATCTAATGCAAGTTGAGGGGCTTATCCCGGCTGAGCCAGCCGGGTTTTCTCACGGGTTATCTTCCCTTTCGTAAAAAACGTTCCTGTTTAACAAACCTCTTAGACTTCTTCCACGATATCCTCAACCTCTACGATGAGAGTAAAGCTGTAGATATTATATACCTTGATTTTCAAAAGGCCTTTGACAAAGTTCCCCACAAACGTTTACTGCTAAAACTAAAAGCGCATGGAATACAAGACGGTGTGTTGAAATGGATAGAAAATTGGCTCAGCGACAGAAAGCAAAGAGTAGTCATAAACGGTAAGGCATCTAAATGGACCAATGTAAGTAGCGGGGTACCCCAGGGATCGGTACTAGGACCAATTCTCTTTCTAATTTACATCAACGACATAGATGAGGGCCTCACCTGTACAATCTCAAAATTTGCTGACGATACAAAAATTGCAAATAGCGTACTCTCAAAAGAACAAGTTGACGATATGCAACACAATCTAGATAAATTGTCATGTTGGGCCCAAATTTGGCAAATGAGTTTCAATGCGGATAAATGTAAAGTACTACATATCGGATACCTAAATGAGAAAGCAAACTATTCGATGAATGGCACTCAGCTTAAGAATGTAAACAGAGAAACCGATCTGGGAGTAACAATATCGAGTAACCTAAAACCGAGTCAACAATGTTCAGAAGTTGTTAAGAAGGCAAACAAAATAATTGGCTTTATAGGCAGGTCATTTGAGCATAAATCCAAAGAAGTTATCCTAACCCTTTACAATTCCTTAGTCCGCCCTCTTCTGGAATACTGCGTTCAATCCTGGTGCCCTTATTACCAAAAAGATATAAACAAGCTAGAACGAGTTCAACGTAGAGTTACCAAAATGATACCTAGCCTAAAGAACAAACCATACGAAGAGCGTCTTAGAGAATTAAATCTATTTCCTTTAACCCTGCGCAGATTAAGAGGTGACTTAATTCAAGTGTTCAAAATCATCAAAGGCATCGACAATATGAACTGTAGTAAGTACTTCACTATCGACCAATCTAATTACGCGGGGAAACGGTTGCAAAATTATTGGTAAATCTTTTAACTCACACGAATCTAAGAATTTCTTCTTCAATCGAGTTGTCAACTTGTGGAATGGGCTTCCCCGAAACGTTATAGACTGCATCACCGTTGATTCATTTAAACTCCGCCTAGACAAATATCTCGCTTCAAACCCGCGACTGACTGCGTTTGTAAATGAATCACTTTATTTTATCCCCCCCTCAGTTACTAACCCATCTGTCCCCTACTAACTTCCTAATCCTGCCACGGACATTAGTTCCAGGGCAGTAATTCCCTTTCCAATGTTCCCTTACCCACTCTAAACCACTGTTTGGACACTTGATCCTCAGTGTTTTGGAGGATAAGCAACCTAGAAGGGTCACTAGATCTGTTGTTGCTTGATTTCCTTTGTACTCCTTTGTACTCTCTCTCTCTCGCTCAACCAAATAAATCTGGTGGCCCGGTTCGGCAACGGGTCAGAAGGCATGGTACTTTAATGTTAAGTTACTGTACGAGTTAGAGAAAAGTAGGGGGGGGGGGGGTACTGGAAGACCAAGACCATCAACCCCACCGGACAGGTGGGGCGTAGGCAAGCAACAGACATAAGCACAGAACGAGAATATTTTAAGCAACGACGATAATTTTCTTTGCTGATTGTCCAGAACTGAATGGACAATCCAGGAAGATGATGTGTCCTCTTTAGTACGTTAGAGACAGAGACATATACTTCCGATGATCAGTAATGTTCCTTAGTTGCTTAGCCAATGGCAAGGAATCAGGAATCCTAGTTATTCCTATCCGGTTGACACGTAACGCAGAGGTTGGGATATGCATCTACTCACCTCGGCTCAGGGACTAGGCAAAAGTCACGAGTTAGAGTTTTGGCCTCTCAGATTTTGCAAAATCTTCCATTGATGGCATAGCTAGCACTAAGTTGTGGGCTCCCAACCGTTCTTTCTTGACACGATGCCTGTCTATGGCTCTGGATAAGCCAAAACTGCCCTGTGCGGCATCACGGCAGCGGGTCTAGTAGTCCATGTGCTTCTAATTAAGTTTGATCTTGCAAGGGAAAAAGGAGGAGGGGGGGGGGGGGGGCTGGTAAGCCCAAAGAACCCTTCCGCCGGATAATATGATGAATTCACGAGCTGTGATATTAATAAGTCGAGCTGAGTCTACAGCTCTCTAATAAATTTTTCTTTTTACAGTTTATTCAAATTTTATTTTAAAGTTTTTATTCTTAACCCTATTAGGTGCAGGGCGGGCCAATTTCGATCCTCCCTGTTTTACTCCATTAGTTTGTAGATTTTAAGACATTTCACCTCCTTAGTTTGGCGATTATAAGATACTTCAACCCAATAAGATGTCAATTTTTCCTGGGCGAGCGATAGCGAGCCTGCAATTTGGGAGAAATCGGCCTTCGGCCGGGACATTTTTCTACCGAAAAATGTACATATTTAGCTTGAATGGGGTCTGAGGGACGTTTTTTAGTTTGAACGGGGTCTGGAGAGGCGTGTTTCTAAGTCTTGGGGGTAAACTAAAAACACATTGTTCAAAAATGGCTAAAACAATTAAAACCCTCAAAATAATTAAACAAAATATCATAATAACCCCCAAGACGTTGCACCTAATACAGTTAAGAAATATATCATAGTTGCATCTATGTAGTATTAACAGAATGTACAAACAGATTATATTGTACAAATAATATTAAGGCCAGAACATAATCCAAGGGATTAAGGTTCAAGTTATGAGAATACAAGTGTTCTCACTAAACATGCAATAGATCTCAAGTGAAGGTCCAGTCATGTACAAGCAGATCTTCTTAGCAGTAACGCACTGCTTGCCTCCTTTTATATTTTTATATTGTATGTACACAATACAAAACTTATATTGTTATACGGATTCTCTGTTACCTATGGTATTTAGGTTGGTGGTTTTGATATTGTCACGAATGTACCCCTCCAGTCTTAGATATCAGGCATATCGTCAATGATGGAGGGGCCACTATTAAATTATAGGTTTGATTCCCGGAGGGAAGTAAAGAAACCCTAATATTTAGTAGGGCCCCGTAATCATTGACGATGTTAGTGCCCTCCCTGCCATCCCCTTCCCAATTCTGAGTTTAATCTTGATATGTCAGTGAAGGAAGTATGGCCGCTAGGGGGCCAGCATCAGGAATCCACACGCAAGAAATCCACGCATGGGAAAGCTTGAGTATAGCAATTATTAAGTTAATTTTTATTTTTTATTTTTTTTACGAAGTTTTTTCGTAGTGAGTACCCGATCATAAGACGATTCCATAAGAGAATACGCGTTACCCTTATGAAGTATAGTACTCCTGTCCTCCCGCGCGGTAGATTCAAACTAGCGACCGCGGTGTTTGATGGGAGACTATTATACTAATAGGCATATCGTCAATGATTACGGGGCCCTACTAAATATTAGGTTTTCTTTACTTCCCTCCGGGAATAAAACCTATATTATCAACCAGGCATATCTCAGCCCAGCAGCCAATCATATGTCGGAAGAGCAATACTCTTGCAAAGATAGAAAATTGGGTGTGCATTTCTGTAATTTCAAGAATGAATGCACTACAGTATTTGGTGTATATGTTTTTTTTTTTTTTTTTTTTTTTTTAAAAGAGACAATGAACGGAGGAAGGAAAAACACAGATAAAACAAAAAGGTCCATGTGCCTAAAGGCATCCTCCATTCATAAAATGTTTGTAACAACTGGATTTAAACTTTTGTAGATTGTAAGTTTGTGGAAAGCAACTCGAGTGAAGTGAATTCCAAAGAGTAGTAGTTCTAGGGATAAATGAATTTTGATAAGCAGAAGTTCTGCATTGTGGAGGAGAAATAGTAAATTCATGGGTGCTCTCGGCCGCCCTAGTTCTACGGGGAAAGATGTGGAGAGGCGGCACAATTGAAGCAAGTTCCTCGGAACAATTGCTGTGAAAATATCTGTAGAATAATGCAAGAGATGCAACGTTTCTTCGTATGGATAATGTAGGAAGGTCCTGTGTGATTGCAGGGTTATTGATTAATCTAATAGCTTTATTTTGAATTTTGTCCAACTGCCTCAATGCAACCACTCCACAGAGGTGAACAGTAATCCATCTGAGAACGCACATGACTTTTATATATTACGGCCAACTGCTCGTCAGTGAAGAATTCTCGAACTCTGTACAGGAGTCCCAGTTTTTTAGAGGCATTCTTAGCAATGCTTCTAACATAATGTGTCCAGCTCAAGTTAGTAGTTAATGTTACACCGAGAATGTCAATACTAGGGGAAGTGGGAATATTTACATCATTAAAAAATATATGGGAGTCAGTGAGATTCTGTCGGTTAGAAAATTGAATGTACAGTACTTGGTTTTCTGTGCATTAAAGGAAACTAGATTCTTTTGTCCCCATTCATTAATTCTAGAAAGGTCCTGGTTCAGAGAAATTGCAGTGTTTATTTTTGAATTTATAAGATCGGGTTGGGTGAAAGAATTGGTAAATGTGAAGGAACTGTGGAGTGTTGAGTCATCTGCGTAGGAATGTATTGGATTATGAGTGGTAGATATGAGATCATTGATATGAATGAGGAACAGAGTTGGGGCCAAAACTGATCCCTGGGGAACACCAACATTTATTGAGTGAAATTGAGAATAAAAGCCATCTACCATTACACATATTTTTCTGTTATGAAGATAAGAAGAAATTAGTGGAACTAATGATGCAAGCCGTAGTGTGACATCTTCGACAATAAGGATTGATGCCAGACTCTATCAAATGCCTTTGATATATCCAGTGCTATTGTATGTGTTTCATCATGTTGGTCTGTAGCTTGGTTGATTTGATGCGTAAGAAGGCAAAGAATGTCTGCAGTTGATCGACATCGTCTAAAACCATATTGCCTATCACTGATTAATTTATTATTCTCAAGATGCTTAATTATGTGATTATTTAATATAATTTCAAAGACTTTACCAAGAGTGGAAGTTATAGCTATTGTCTGTAGTTTGATGGATCTTAAGAGGCACCTTTTTTAGGAACTGGATGGATGTTTGCTTCTTTCCAGGGTACTGGGAAGCATGAGGTACGAGTACACAGACGGAAAAATTTTGCCAATACAGGAGCGAGCACCAAGGAGCAATTCTTAAGTACTATTGGAGGAATTTCATCTGGACCAGGAGCCTTATCTACTGAGAGATTCTTCAAAATAGTTTTGACATGTCTGGTGTGGATCTTAAGTGAGGGAATTTCAGGCGAATTAAAATTAAGTACAGGGACATCTTGATTTATTTCATCTAAGGTTGAGTTGGTGGAGAAAATATCCGCAAGAAGGTTAGCTTTACCTCGTGGGTCACTTACAAGAATGCCAGTCGGCGATTTTAATGGTGGAATGGATGAAGCAGTAGTGAAGTTGGATTTGAATGAGTTAATAGTAGACCAAAATATTTTGTTATCATTTGGATTATTTAGAAGTTTATTTGCCTGCATGTGGAGAAAGTTTGATTTAGTTAGGTTTAATACAGTTTTGGCATGATTTCTGATGTTTCTAAAGTAATTAAAGGCTTCATGTGTTTTTGATCTTGTATATGCATTGTAGGCTATTGCTTTTTGTTCAGTTACTCTAGCACAATTATGGTCAAACCATTTAGGTGAATTAGATCTTTTACTGTACTTTTGATGAGGAATAAAAGTTTCCATTCCAATTATACAAAATCTTGTAAGTGGCTCAAGGTGGAGTGTGCATCATTAGAAAAGAAAGAGGTCCAGGGAATATCAATAAAGAAACCTTGAAGACCCTCCCAGTCTGCCCTATCGTAATGCCATTTAGTCACCAAAACAGGTTCAGAATGGGAAGGTGTGGTAGGTGATAGACAGGTGGCCTGTATCAAACAGTGATCAGAAGATCCAAGCGGGGACCTCACTGTAACATCATAATTTTCTGAATTGGTTGTTAAAAATAAGTCCAGTAGGTGGGAATTATGATTAGGATTATCTGGTACACGGGTGGATTGGTTGACTAGTTGAGTGAGATTAAATGAGTCTGCAAATAGCTCACATTCAAGACCAGCATCATCAGTCCTGGCTGAATGAGTGAGCCATTCAACATTATGGACATTAAAATCACCCAACACAGTGATTTCAGAAGAAGCATTTAAGTTGAGGACACTGAGTTGTGAGGACAGAGAATCAAAAAGACTTTGCTCTGGAGGAGTATTTGGGGAACGGTAGATGCAACATATGTATTTAAATTTACCAGCAGAAATTAATTTGTATATAGAATAATCAAAATAGGGACAATTGAAACTAGTAACCTCCTCCAGGGCAATTTCAGATTTTGCGAAGCAACATACACTCCTTTAGGTCTGAAATTTTGGAGCAGTTGATAACCTGGAAAATTAAATCTAGACGTGTCAGATGTGGATGTTACTTGAGTCTCTGTCAAAAAAGGAAAGTAGGGGATTCTGCTTGAAGAAATTGGTGTACAGAATTGATGTTAGAGTGAAGTCCCTTATATTGCTAAAGAAAAAGCTGCACCGACGAGCAGCTTTGGGACGTTGCAATGCTTTTGACACAGTCGCATGATGACGACCGGGAGGGCCCTGTGTCGATGACCCAACCCTGCCGGGGGTGGATATCCGAGGGACCACCAGGTTTGCTCTTAACAATTGTACTGCCATGATTTATTAGGTGAAGATGTATGGTGTTACATGTATGATATGTAGTGGGAAGAGTAGTGTTTTATGGATAGAGGATAGCGATGTAGGGCAATGTCGTGAAGTTGGATGTGTATGTTATATAAAGAGGGTTTTCCTGATACCCCTGATGTGTGAGGCAGAAAGATATGTATCCAGCTACCAAGGCCTGGGAGGGAAAATGGAATTCAGGCTATTCCCTGAGTCTCCCGAAACCTTGGCGGTAGTACTTCCCTGGGCGGGACTGCCTACCCCTACTACCTATAAATCTAAATCTAAATCTAAATCTAAATCTAAATCGACATCTACATCTACATCTACATCTACATCTACATCTACATCTAAATCTAAATCTAAATCTAAATCAATCTAAATCTAAATCAATCTAAATCTAAATCAATATCTCTCTCTCTCTCTCTCTCTCTCTCTCTCTCTCTCTCTCTCTCTCTCTCTCTCTCTCTCTCTCTCTCTCTCTCTCTCTCTCTTCTCCTCGCTCTCTCTCTCTCTCCTCTCTCTCTCTCTCTCGTTATCTCTCTCTTCTCTCTCTCTCTCTCTCTCTCTCTCTCTCTCTCTCTCTCTATCTCTCTCTCTCTCTATCTCTCTCAGCTCTCTCATCTCTCTCATCTCTCTCTCTTCTCTCCTCTCTCTCTCTCTCTCTCTCGCTCTCTCTCTCTCTCTCTCTCTCTCTCTCTCTCTCTCTCTCTCTCTCTCTCTCTCTCGTACGAAAGAGCATGTCCTACTATCATCCATGATGTCTTACCTTTATTGTCTTTACTGATGATCCACTTTAAGTTGTCTCCATCACGACAGAAGCAGATGTTTCCTAAATGGAGCAATGCAGCCAGGACCTGTATAAATTATACAGTATTACATTGATTTCTATTTTGTTGCAAGTAAATTGTTGCATAAATTTAATCTTTTTAAGGTCAATTGTTGTGACTGTATTTAAAAATTTGATATCAATAATTTTAATCAAGCATTATTAATTTGAAGTTTCTCGTATAACCTCTGCTTACTTTTTGTCTGTATGTATTAATTGTTTTTCTTTTTCTAGTGTTATTATTAATGTTTTATATTAATTGTTCTTGTTAAAAGAGTACTCTTTGTTAAAATCTGTTATTGCTTCTTCATATGTTTCAATTATTTCTCTTTATTATATTGTATCTATTCATTGTCGATAGTATTAATTGCTCGCTTTTGCGATTTCCTTAGTTTATTTGTACAATAAATGTAGGTAATTTGCAGGCAGTAATTGTTAGGGGTCACTTGAGACATGCTATGCTTACAGGTGCCTACCCGATAGCACTATCGTTAGTGAGAGCTACTTGTATTTTGTACTATTGTTAATGTCTTGTCAAGTTGCAGATTTGATTTTAATAGAACATTTTGACACTAATTATTGTAGTTTCTTTATTCATGCAGAGTTTAGTATAAATTTACCAGAATGTCCCCGACTTCCCAAATTGACTAACTCCTTGAACGTGACGATAGTGCGTTGTTATGTGTGCGATTAGTTTGCTTGGGAAACAGATTAACTTGCTCATGTAGTAATGTACACCCTATGTGGTGGATTGTGTTCTTTTATATACAAATTATTATTTTACTTAAGCGTTGTTTCCACATAGCGATTTTGATTAGTTGTTTTGTCTTTTTACTGTGTTCGTATAAGTTTTGGTTTGTTTATTTTGCAAGTTTTAAATTATAATTGACATTTTGGCAATATAAACAATTCACTATACTGTCTGAACAAATCTCTTATAATCATTATACAGAATGATAGATTATAATTGTAGATTACAATCCTAAGAATAGTATTTAAAATTATTAACTCTATATCATACTCTTCCATTACTAGAAAAGAAAAAGATTTATTGCAAAGGAATGTTGAACCACATTTAATATGCACAGCAATATACCATTAATAATAATTATAATTTTAAATGGTGCTCATCGAGGTCATCCACTAAGAAAGGTAATAACCTTAAAGATGTGTTGTTGGTGATCTTGGGGGAAGTCCAGCTGCTTAAAAGCATTTAATGTTTCATGGAGGTTCTTAAGATCTGATGATGAAGTCTTCGCAGTTAAGACAGAGAACTTTTGTTCTTTATCAATAGCCAAGTTCTTCAGCACACCAGCTCTCACCCCTGCTACAACCTGAAAGACATAATATTTATTAGCACTTTGACAATTACATTACTTTCAAGCTCTAAGGAAAACCTTATGGGAACAACAGATTACCCAATGAATGAGCTCAGAGGTATATAATCTAAATATAAAAGCATACACAGTAGAGTCCCGAAGTGCGAGATCAAGTAGCGCGATCATGTATAGCGTAAGCTACAGAAAATATTCAACCCAAAACTAACAATTAGCGCGAACTGGTATAAAACAGTGCGAGCGACAAAACAAAATAAACAAAATTCAAGGAGAAACCGAGTTATGCGAGCAAAAACTATATTGCGCTGCCCAAAATGAACAAAATCTGATGAAAAACAAGCTACTGAGGCAAAAATCATATGGTGAGGCCCAAAATAAACATCTATCTATCTATATACTCAGGCCCAATCCCCACTTTTCCTGATTTTTTTTTTTGGGGGGGGGGGGCTGACTCAAGATAGAGCCAGAATAGGGATAACACAAAACACAACAGAAAACAATGAACACACCAAAACACAATACAAATTCACACACATCTAGGTCATCCAGGAGAAGACCCAGAGACCAGGGTCACCAAGGTCCCTCCAGCACTCCCCCGGCCCCCGACCACCCGGAGAGGTTCCTATCTCGGCAGGCAGACATGCAGCGGAGCCGAAGCCACAAGCCCGCCCACCACACTTCCAGACACACCTTTCATATAAACCGTCTCCCCGGGCAAGGCGCCTGATGGACTATTATCTAGTCCAACTTGCGCCCGACCCCTTCCCCCAAATTACCACGTGTTCACTCATCTATTCACAAGCATTCTCCATTCATTCCTGTTTATTACCACTTCCCTTGCCTGATCTATAGTCATTCCTCTATCATACAAAGCTTGTCTTACAGTCTCTCTATCTCAATGGGGGTCTTCCTGCCCTTCTATCTCCCCTTGTATCTGACTCACATATTCTCTTTGAAAGCCTTTCATCTTCCATTTGTTCAACATGACCATACCAGCTCAGCGCCCTTCTGTCCACTCTGGCTGACAAATGTTCCTGCTGCCCCACTCTCCTACGTATCTCTTCATTCCTCAATCTGTCTCTACGAGTAACTCCATACATACTCCTCAAGCAGCTTATATCCATCACATCCAGCTTTCTTCTCTCCCTTTCCTTCAGAGCCCATGTCTCAGCCCCATACATCACTGTTGGCACAACAATTCCTTGATACATTGCACTTTTTACTTTCATTCCGAGATTTCAACATAATCCGATGATAAAAACGAGTTACCAAATCACCGGGGCAGTTATCCATGTCACAGATTAGTGTTATCTTGGCTAGGGCAGACACATTCAAGGAATGTGTGTTGCCCAATGAGAAGTCTATGGTGCGCAAGATAGAAATAGTGCAGTCTATTTATAACATGGTTTGCTATTACAAAGACCTAACTACAAGAAGGTGAATGGAAGGAAGCAGACCCTCATGACGATATTCCTCCGTCATTCCTTGGAGGGTGGAGAGTGTCAAATGAAAACAGAGTCCCTTCCTTATTAGTCATGTTATTGTACAGTATATGCAATGTTAAAAAATTATGGTTTATAGTTCTTATCATGTCTTTGGTAGTAGCTAAAATTAGGATACAAAAGAAGTGGGTGAGGAGAGCTGGAGGGAGGCGAGAGGAGGTTGGAATGGCGATGAGGGTGGAGAGGCTACAGGAGGAGGAAATCAGGGAAGAGTACAGGAGAGCAATAGAAAGACGACTAGGTGGGTTCGACCTGAAAGATATGGAGGAAGTGGAAGAGATGAGCAAGGTGTTTAAGGAAGAGATCTGTGCAGCATGTGAGGAGGTGTGTGGAGTAAGAAAAAGATGGAGGGGAGCGAAAGGTACAGCATGGTGGACAGAAGAGGTAAAAATAGCTGTGGAAGACAAGAAGAAAGCATATAGAGAGTGGTTGGGTAGTAGAGGGAATGAAGATTTGGAGTCAGAAATGAGTGAGGTACGTGGAGAGAAAGAGAGTGGTGAAGAGAGTAGTAAAGGCAAGTAAGAGAAGAGTAGATGAGGAATTTGGAAGGAATCTGAGTGTAAAATGGAGGGAGTGTAAGAAACTGTTCTGGAAAGAAGTCAAGAAAGTTAGGGAAGGTAGCAAGGGAAACAGTAAGAGTGTGAAAAATAAGAATGGGAGAATGCTAGTCAAGAAGCAAGAGAGAGTCGAAAGATGGAGGGAGTACAGTACTTCAACGAGTTACTAAATATAAGGAATGAAGCGCCAGCAAACATAGTTGGATGGGGTATGGGAGAGAAGAAGAGAAGTAGTGGAGGAGGAGGTGGGGATCAGGAGGTCAGAAGTGTGGGAAGTCATGAAAAGAGTGAAGTTGGGGAAAGCACCAGGAACAGATGGAGTGTGTGGGGAAATGTTGAGGTATGGAGGTGAGATAGTGATCGAATGGGTATGGAAAATGTGCAAACTAGCATGGGAGAAGGGGAGTGCACCTGATGACTGGATACATAAGGGTAAAGGGGAAAGAGGAGTGTGTGGTAACCACCGAGGAATATGTCTTCTAAGCGTAGTAGGGAAGGTGTACAGTAGGATAGTGATTGAGAGAGTGAGAGTGAGAACGGAGAAATGGATAGGTGACGAGCAGGGAGGTTTTAGGAAAGGAATAGGATGTGTAGATCAGATTTTTACCCTGAATTGTGTTGTGGAGAAATATCTGGAGAAGCAACAAAAGGTGTATGTTGCCTTTATGAACTTGGAGAAGGCCTATGACAGAGTGGATAGAGAAGGAATGTGGAAAGTACTTAAAATATACGAAGTAGATGGCAAGTTGCTGAAAGCAGTGAAGAGAATGTATGAGGGTGCAACGGCGGAAGTACGTGTGGAGAATGAGCAGAGCGAGTTCTTTGACCTGGATGTTGGGTTGAAACAGGGGTGTGTGATGTCCCCGTGGTTGTTTACTGTATATATGGATGGAGTCATGAAAGAAATACAAGGAAGAGCAGTGGATGTTGGTGTAGCGCTGATAAGGGAGGGAAAGGAGTGGAAGCTGCCTGTACTGCTGTTTGCTGATGATACAGTTCTGATGAGCGATAATGAATGGGAGTTGCAGGGTCTGGTAAATGTGTTTGGAACAGTGTGCGAAAAACGTAATCTGAAGGTAAATGCGGGGAAGACCAAGGTTATGGTCTTCGAAAGGGGTGAAGCCACAGAGTGTGAGGTGAAGTTGAATGGTCAGGCTATGGAGATTGTCAGCTCATTTAAGTATCTGGGTAGTGTGTTTACTATGGATGAAGAAGTGCAGGAGAGGGTGCAACAGGGGAAGAGGGTTGTAGGAACGCTGAAAGCAGTAACAAGAAATAGGGTGGTCAGTATGGAAGTAAAGAAGTCCTTGCATGACAGTGTGGTAATCCCGACACTGACTTACGGAAGCAAAGCATGGACGTTTGAGAAGAGACTCAGACCAAGAGTGAGAGGGGTGGAAATTAGTTACTTGAGAAGTGCGTGCAGAGTTACATGGAGGGATAGACAGATGAATGAGGAAGTAAGAAGGAGGTGTGGTGTGGAGGTAGATGTGCTGGAAAGTGTGAAAAGGAACACCTTGAGATGGTTTGGCCAAATGGAACGTATGGGAAGCGAGAGAATTACCAAAAAGGTGTACGAGAGCGAGGTGGAAGGACAGAGAGGGAGAGGTAAACCGAAAGAGAGGTGGAAGGATAGTGAGGAAATATATGGATGAAGGCGGTGCTGGTTGGGAGGAGGGGCGTCAACTGACTGGGGACAGAGATGCATGGGGGCGGTTCGTCCGTGGCCACCACTTCGGGGATCACGGCATCAGGCAGTAGATAGATAGATAGATAGATATGTCTTTGGAAGAAATAAAAAAGCCAAAACCATGCAATTTCATGTTAATTTTTTCCTGTATTCTCTCTCATATTCATTCCAGTTTTTAGCAAAATTGACTCAGTTTGACACCCTGTGGAGGGGATGAGGATGCACCGCTGGGTGAGGGTGCTGGGCCTCAGTAACCACCGCCCAGCCTCGGATTTCCCATTCCCTGTACTTTTTTTTTTTAAACAAAATTAGTTTAACCAGACCACTGAGTTCCACAAAAGAACTCTCATAGGGCTGGCACGAAGGAGTAGATCAAGATCGACAACTAATCAAGTCAAGATACATAGGGAAGGGCAGGAGGTGAACAAATCTAGGAAGGTGAAGACACGCAGACATTTCTCGCCATTTCACCAGTTCAGCCAGACCACATGAGCTCCACTGCAGAGCTCTTATAGGGCAGGGCCGAAGGATGAGGCAAGAACTGCTACACTGCAGCACCAACCAAGAAGCGATCAAGGGCAAAGAATGAGAGATCAGGACTAAGTTATAAAAAAGATCACAGCGAGATGAAAAAAAATGCACTACTGAGGGGAATCGAGTCAGCTCGGCCGCATCAGCAACCGAAGAGACAAATCAGTTCAGGAGAATACAACATAGCCAGGCCAGGGAGGCATGTGATATAGGCTGCCCGAAGGACAACCAAATAAGACACAATAAGAACAGAAGGGGAAAAACATAGAAAGAAGAATAAACAACTACGCAAAATTAGTCAAGCCGACGACAAAAGCTCGAGGGGAGAGGGAAAGGGAAATATCCATAACCCTCCCCCCATCAAGCTCCAGTCGCCAGCCCCGAAGTCCCCCAACCGCGTCAAGGGGTGTAAAAGTAGAATTAAGGCGAGTACTGTACACTGTAACCCTATTTACATGCATTATTCTAAGTTATGGTATGAATGATTATTATTTAATGTAGGTATTTATTACCTTTCAAAAGTTTAACCTATATACTCAAGCTTAGCCATCCATCAATTAAGCCTTTTCCCATCGGTTATATGTACAGTATCAAATAGCGCAATTTCGATTAGCGCGAGCTCGTGCATCCACCGAATTCTCACACTATTCGGGACCATTCTGTATAGCCCGTTTTTTCTAGCTGACGATTAATTGCCATGACTTCATCTTAATTATTCAACTACAGTGGATAACCGACACACTATCAAACCTCGGCAGTAGCCTTTCTTAAGAGCTCGGGGCTGTTTGGCCAGGCAGCCTAGGGAACGACTACTATTACTACTATCGACATACGCTTGCATCAACTATATACGCACGCGCAATTGCATCCCAAATTGCTATATTTTTTACACTGATTTTTGCCCCCATTATGCAAATTATTTGTGTACGTAATTAGTAGTTTATGACTTCCTAACTCCCTTATTTATGAACAGAAATAATGATTGTTTGGGCTCCTTTTAATCTGTGGACAATATTTAATGAAATGGAACTGAAAACATTAATATACTAACCAATAAAAAAAAAAAAAAAAAAAAAAAAAAAAAAAAGGGTTTGGCTCGGAACCAATCAAAATACAGTAAACCCCCGATATTTCGGACTCTTTTTACTCGGAAACCCGTACTTCTCGGAATGGCATCAGCCTCTCGGAGATGTCCCTGTATACCTCGGCAATTTCCGAGTTGGACGGGATTTGTGTCCGGTTTACAGTGTTCTCTCACTCGGTTTTAAGTGGTTTTAGGATGAATTGAAGCCTGTGCCTTTTAATTATTGAGTTAATATTAATTACTATGTACTGTGCCTGAAAACATAATAATATTCGTATTTATCATTAATATGATGAATTTCACATGCAATGATGAAATATAAAGTGTAGCAGTGGTAGGGTGATCTCAGTTTTCTATGGTGGCGCGGACTCCCCCTTCCTATTCGGACATTTTCCCACTTTGTATTCGGACATAAGCCGGAATTCGGACATCTCGGAAAATCGGACATTTCGGAAGTGAGCATCCCCCAATTAGTCCGAGATAACGAGGGTTTACTGTATACAGTACTGCATCTACATACAGTACACGAATTACAACATGCGCGTGATGTCCTCTAAACGAAGAAATTGTGTTTGTTGGGTACAGACTCTATTCCGAAGATTTTGTATTGTAACATATTGCTTATTAGTGCCTGAGTATATACATACAATACATACACATGAAAACTTGGAATTAATATAATGCAGAGATATTAAAATGTAAAACTTGCAAACTAAATAAACCAAAACTTGGACAAAGACAATATAAAGGCAAAATAACTTATCAAAATCGCTGTGGAAATAACGCTTACTAAAATAAAATTTATGAAATAAAAGAACACAATCCACCACATAGGGTGTACATTACTACATGAGCAAGTTAATCTGTTTCCCAAGCAAACTAATTGCACACATAACAACGCACTATCGTCACATTCAAGGAATTATTCAATAATTAGTCATTAGTCATAATTTTCCAATAAGCATCGAGAAATCAGTTGCTAAGGATTTAAATTTACCATCAGCTGCAATAAAACCTATTGTAGACACCAGCACATTTGTGTCTTTATCTAAAGTACTGTCCCAGGTTATGAAACATTTGACTTTATAGATTTTAGTTGTTTGTATGTATATACTCAGGCCCAATCCCCACTTTTTTTTTGGGGGGGAGGGGGGGGGGGGGACTCAAGACAGAGCCCAAATAGGGACAACATAACAGAAACAACATACTGTACACACAAAATACAAACCATAATATATACCGGTAATATGGTAGCCATGGACAAAACCTCCTCTCTACTTAAATATAAACTAACAGTTTTACATTACAGTCAGCATTGCTATAACGTATAACGCCTATAAACAAAGGATCCACCCAGACATCAGCTCTCTAGGTGGTGTAATAACAATGTTGAAGCTACAGTCAAAAAGAAGAAAACATGCTTCAGAGCATGGAAGCAAGGAAGCAGCAGGGAAAAATACCTGACCGCCAAACGTAATGCAAGAAAGGAGGTCTACAGGGCAAAGAAAGTAATACAGGATACAGTAGCGTAATAGAACAAGCATGTAGCACAAATAATAACATATTTTTTGTCCTATGTGAATGAGGGAGACAAAAGGCATAACTGCCTGCAGTGAGTGCCTCCCCCAGAGTTCAAAGAGTGACAGGGCCAAAATCAAGGGACGTTCGAGCCAAAATTGGATTTTTTAACTAGCTAGGAGTGTGAAGGATTGTAGCAAAGATGTTGCTGGCGAACGTTGCATAAATAATGATAGTGGCATAACTGTTTATACTAAAACAATATCAGAGGCATAGAAGGCGCATTATGAAAGATTGCTAAATGTGGAGTTTGAATAGAACAGTTCAACACTGCACTCCCAGTACTGGGCCTCCCGCCTCTTGTTAGGATGTGATACTATAGTGCTATAGTTAACTCAGTTAACATCCAGAAAACACAAATAATTTCTCAGTGGTCAGCTCAGATACCACCTGTGCAGCCAGTGTTCAGATTAGCAGGAGAGGAGATAGCACAAGTTCCTTCCTTCAAGTATCTGGGAAGCTTCCTGTCTGAAACGGCCAGTATTGACGATGAGGTACAACACCGACTGAGACAAGCTGCAGCATCTTTTGGCCGCCTACAAGAGAGAGTTTTCCAAAATAATCACCTGACTCTTTGTACCAAAGTGGCTGTATATAATGCTGTGTGTTTAACCACTTTGCTCTATGGTTGTGAGACATGGATGACATATAGGACCCCTGGAGGCTTTCCACATCAGATGCCTCCGAAAGATTATGGGTATAACCTGGCAGGACCGTGTTCCTCATATAACAATACTTGAAAGAGCCAACAACACCAGTATTGAGACCCTTATCATCAAACAACAACTCAGATGGGTTGGGCATGTCATCCGTATGCCAGAGGAGACTACCTCATAAAATACTATATGGACAGCTGCATGAAGGCCGCAGAGCAGCTGGAGGAGCAAAATTAAGATACAAAGACAGTATAAAGAAAATACTAAAAAGGTGCAATATACAACCAACTGCACTTGAAAACTTAGCATCAGATAGACCACTATGGCGCTCACACTGCCAGCAAGGAGCGAAGGAACTGGAACGTCAGAGGAAACACCACCAGCAGGAGAAGAGGGCCCGGAGACATGCACGCCGGGAACAACCAGCACCTCCTAACACGGACTACCAGTGCCCAGACTGTGGCAGGATATGTGCATCACAGATAGGACTCTACAGTCATCGTAGAACTCACAACAGATGAATGCAGGAAGGGAACGTCATCATCGGACTACGATGGACTACCATAAGCAAGCAAGATGAAAGTGAAAACTGAGAAAGCTGCTGGAAGCTCCAGTATAGTCGCTGAGATGCTAAAGGCAGCTGCTGGAGACATCAATACAAGACCGGTCATGGAGCTGATTAATGCTATATATTTTTTTTTTTTTTTTACACCGTAATTCCCGAGAATTGAACATTAGGCGTATGTCACAAATCGTTAGGTGAAGTTGCCAGGGCTTGACATATACCAATAACATTTTGACAGTGAAAGCTCGAGAAGGCCTTTGACAGGATGACCAGAGAGATTATGCAGTGGGTCATGAGAAAGCTTGAAGTAGAGGAATGGTTGGTGCGTGTGATAATGAAAATGTATGAGGGGTCGCGGACAGCATATATGGAGGTTTGAGCAAATAATTCCCAGTGAAAGTCTGTCTTCATCAAGGCTCGGTGCTGAGCCAGCTGCTGTTTGTCTTGGTCCTGGAGGTACTGTCATGGGATTTTAGAACACGACTCCCATGGGAGTTGAGATGTGCAAATGACCTAGTCCTTATCGCAGACACTGTACAGGAAGCAGAGGTTGTTGTTGTTGTTGTTGTTGTTGTTCCCTAAGCTGCCTGGCCGAACAGCCCCGAGTCCCTGAGAAAGGCCATGGCCACGATCGGGCTTTCCCACAGAGCTCTCATTGAGTGTAGATTGTGTTGTTGGCGTAAGTGGTTGTGTGAAATGCAGTCTTCTATGATGTGTTTAATGGTATGGGGTGCTGTGTTACATCCCGGGCAGGCATCGACAACGGAGTCATCCAGTCTCTTCTGATAGCTCAGGAGAGCTGGATGGTGTCCGCATCTCAGCCTGGCCAGGTGGACTCTGTCCTCGCGAGGAAGGGAGGATTCGGAAGGATGGATTTCGGGAGGTCGTGCATGCAGCTGCGTGTTGTCTGTGAGTGAGTGGATGAATCGGTGAGAGATATGAGTATGGATGTGCTTTTGGAAGTTGGTTCGGGGTGGGCAGGGAGGGAGAGAGGACAATAATTGTGTGTGATACCGTGTGCTGGATGTTGTTTTGATATTTC
Source organism: Paralithodes platypus (assembly GCA_032716605.1). NCBI lineage: Eukaryota > Metazoa > Arthropoda > Malacostraca > Decapoda > Lithodidae > Paralithodes > Paralithodes platypus. Next base: position 46,732,777 of record CM064514.1, read on the forward strand.
TTGGTGTCTGTGGGTGTGTTGCCATGTAATTTAGTGGGTGGTCTTGGTTCGTGGAGGCTGCTGCCAGGAATTGAGTGCCTCTCATGTCCAGATGGTCTTTGACTTTGAGGATTTTGGTTTCTTGATGTAGGTGATCTGTGGGTGAAGTAGCTGTGCAGCCTGTAATGATCTTCAGGACTTTGTTTTGAATAGTCTGTAAGATCTTATGATGTGTTTCAGCTAGGTTAGAAGCCCAGGCTGGGCTTGCGTATTCCATCACTGATCTTACGTATTGTTTATATACTGTGGTGGTAGTTTCTTTGTTGTGTCCAAATTTTGTGTGAGCAAGTGACCTGAGGGCGTTAAGTCTGGGTGTCAGTTCTTTTTAATGTTTGTGGTGTGCTGTTTGAATGTCATATGAGTATCATATGTTACTCCTAGGATTTTGGGTGTGTGTGTATGTGTTAGGGGTGTGTTGTTTATGGTGAGTTGAGGGATGTATTCGTGTTCTCCTGTCCAACTTGTGAGTAGGGTTGCGGTGGATTTGGCTGGGGCTAGATTAAGTCTGTTTGTAGTGCACCAGCCATGTAGTGTGTTGAGATAGGGTTGAAGGAGATCTGTTGCTCTTTTTGGGTCATGGTGTGTGCATGTGAGTATTATGTCATCTGCATAGGAGGCTAAGTTTATTTGGGGCGTATTGGGTGTAGTTATATCGTGCATGTACAGATTGAAGAGTGCGGGCGATAGGACGGATCCTTGTGGGACTCCGTTTGGAAAGTTTCTGATTTTAGATGACTGACCGGCAAAAGATACGGGAAGCAGAGGTAAAGTGGTATGGCAAATAAGGGATTGAGAGTTATTAAAGATTTTTTTTAAATCATCATCAGTAAAGTAGGACCCAGAACTATGGAAAGAAATGGAGACTTCCTATGATGTGTGCTTGCGGGAAGGGGGTGGGAAATATCTCTATCCAATGTTTTGTCTGTAATGACTGGGTGCACAAGAGGTGTAGAGAGAGAGAACTTGTCTTGAATGACTCGCCTGATAGTACCGATCTCGGTAGTGTAACGCTGGAGTGTGTGAAAAAAATTTGCTATTCGGATGATACGGTTTCTGCCGAAAGTGGTGTTGAAGCTGCCTCCATTAACCAAGTCAGAAGCAGCTGGGTGAATTTCAGAAAACTGTTGCCTCTCTTGACTATGAAAGGTTTCCTACTGCACCTTAAATAGTGCAGCAGATAGGTGGAAGAATTGTGTGTTTCATGATACAAGTGTCAAAATTGGCACACACCATAATAAACACAGTCTAATCAAAATTAGCTATAGGGCCATCACAGGTTTAGCCTATGTTGGCTTTGGCAGCCCCTTTTCAATTAATCTCCATTAGAGTACTGGAACACAGATATTTACCCCAAACTGTATACTGTGGTAGAGACGTCAAACTAGTCTCAAATGACTCGTCCGGGCAAGGTTAACAACTTATATTCAAAGAATGTTTGGCTAATGTTGACCGTTTGACTTGTACTGGTCCCTGAAGTTTATTATCATGCTACAAATTGGTTGTTGTTGTTGTTGTTGTTCCCCAAGCTGCCTGGCCGAACAGCCCCAAGGCCCCGAGCAAGGCCAAGGCCACAACCGAGCGCCCCCACAGAACCCCCCCCCCTGCCGACCACAATAAAGCCTGGGTGACCGAAGCCACTCCATGGCGGGGAGCTGAGGAGGGTGAGGAAACGCCCGGGAAACCAAAGCCCCACCCAGGGCCCTGTGTCCCTCAGCAATTATGAAGAGAAAGTTGAGGGGCAAAGGAAAAATGTGACGCTTTGGCTTCCAATCTTGGTAGATTGGGAGGTCAATCCACGGAAGAGACGCCGTCACTTGAGATCTAGAAAATATATAAGTAAAAGGAACAGTCAGATTAAGCTATGGGTATGGCAGAGATTGCTCAGTTCTCACTCTGATAGACCAGCCCATCACCACATGACTAGAACCCAATCCTCTCAGCAACAGCTAGGAAAGGCCCTAGAAAGCCGCCTTTGGCGGGAGGATAGCTCCCCTATTTCAACCCTTTTCGGGGTTGGGCACCCGCCTGCTACAAATTGGTAAGAATTGTTGCCAATTGCCACTAATTTGTTGAACTACAGGGACCAGTACAAGTCAAATGGACAACTTTTTTATAAATATTGTCTGAACATTTATTGTTTCCCTTGTTCAGACGAGTCATTTGGGACTAGTTTGACATCTCTACCACAGTATACAGTTTGGGGTAAATATCGGTGTTTCAGTACTCTTATGGAGATTAATTGAAAAGGGGCTGCCAAAGCCAACATAGGCTAAACCTTTGATGGCCCTATAGCTAATTTTGATTATACTGAGTTTATTATTGTGTGTGCCAATTTTGACACTTGTATCAAGAAATGCACAATTCCCACATATGTTTCACATATCTGCCCCACTAAAAGGGAAGATGTATGCCTCGTGTGTTAGGAATGCAATGACATATGCCTTGGAAACGTGGCCGGTTAAAGTGGTAGCTATTAACCCGGCAAGTGGGCAAGACTGATATAAGTTTTACTGGTGGGCTGCGGGAAGCCTTATATAATCCATGGCCTAAAAAAAAACCCATTTAAATCAGCCCAGTATCATTTTTTTGTTTAGTTTATTTTATTTTATTATTTTTTTTTAATTGACCCTTGGCCATGCCAAATATCACTCCTCCACATCCCCTCCTTCCACCCCCCACCCCCCTTCAATTATCACCTTTTCTCCCTGTTATTCCCTTATTCTTAGGTATATATTCGTGCTAACATTAGCGAGTTGCTAGCAGGGCGTGGTCATCTGTGTTACCAAGCGTGTGAAAGAGCGAGAGAGAGACTACCGCGCAACAGTGTCTCTCCAGCCGTCTTCACGGCTGGCTGGCTGGCAGGCTACCTGAGCCATACGTTATGTAACTCCCGGCTTCTATCGCCGATTTTGACCATCCAAACGCTGTTTCCACTTGTTTTATTGCTGTAACAGGTTATTACCTTTATAATCAACGTAAAATAGGCGCATATGGATAAGTATTAGCCTAATGCTATTTATGGTACGATGACGATTTGAGTGTAGGAAACACTCTAAATACCTCCGCACAGGGAGGGGTGGCCACTACCCCACCTACGCAGCGGAGAGGTTAATAGAATGGAACGGAATGAAAAGAGAATGATGAAATGCCCCAGGGATGGGGCATTAAGTGAGGAACTATTAAGGTGTCTGGGCATTAGAAGTATCAGTGAGGTGATGCGTACGTGTAGGTTGGGTTGGTTTGGACACATAAAGAGAATGGATGAAGAAATGCCCAACTATGAACGTGGGGGGAACTATCCTCCCCCTCCCTCCAGCAAGCCCACAACGTCCTACATTAAAGGTTATGAATACAGTATTGCAGTGTTTTTATGGTTTATATTCTATATTAGGTAGGTAAATGTCTTTAAAAAATTATTGTACAGTATATTAAAAAGATTTTTTATTAAGAAGGTAAATGTCTTCATAAAATCTTGAAAATAGCCGTAAATGGTGAAATTCGGGGTGGCTCGGGGCCCCCAAAAAACTATATCATGTAAACATATGGTTTCTAATTCCTTGAACGTGGCAATAGTGCATTGTTATGTGTGCGATTAGTTTGCTTGGGTAACAGATTAACTTGCTCATGTAGTTGTTGTTGTTCCCCAGACTGCCTGGCCGAACAGCCCCAAGGCCCCGAGCAAGGCCAAGGCCATAACCGAGCGCCCCCACAGAACCCTCCCTGCCGACCACAATAAAGCCTGGGTGACCGAAGCCACTCCATGGCGGGGAGCTGAGGAGGGTGCGGAAATGCTCAGGAAAACCAAAGACCCACCCAGGGCCCTGTGCCCCTTAGCAATTATGAAGAGAAAGTTGAGGGGCAAAGGAAAAATGTGATGCTTTGGCTTCCAATCTTGGTAGATTGGGAGGTCAATCCACGGAAGAGACGCCGTCACTTGAGATCTAGAAAATATATAAGTACAAGGAACAGTCAGAGTAAGCTATGGGTATGGCAGAGATCGCTCAGTTCTCACTCTGATAGACCAGCCCATCACCACATGACTAGACCCCAATCCTCTCAGCATCAGCTAGGAAAGGCCCTAGAAAGCCGCCTTTGGCGGAGGGATAGCTCCCCTATCGGGGTTGGGCACCCGCCGGCTCATGTAGTAATGTACTGTACACCCTATGTGGTGGATTGTGTTCTTTTATTTCATAACAAATAATTTATTTTAGTAAGTGTTATTTCCACATAGCGATTTTGATAAGTTATTTTACCTTTATCTTGTATCGTCCCAGTTTTGGTTTGTTTAGTTTGCAAGTTTTACATTTTAATTTTAATATTACTTTGGATATTGGTAAAAAATTGAGAATTTTGCATATTATAGCACATTTAGACACAAAATTGGTTCTTAGCAGATTGCGAACTATTGGGTTATCCAGATTATCATCTTACAGGACATTACTTTGAGGAAATTCGCAGAGGTATATTGAAGGGTCTCGATGTCAGAGTTCATAACTTTATCTGGGTAGCATTAAGTAGAGAGGAAGTTTGTCCATAAGTGTACAAGTATACATCACAACGCACTAAGACAAACCTGATAAAATATGTGAAAATTTCTTTCATTTTCTGGTTGGTGAGTGACTCTGGTCTTTTCCAGCAAGTAGGTGTCAATCTGGGCCCCACGTAACTGGTGCCCACCATACTGAAGCCGCAGTAGCTTACCAAATCTGTAATACACAAATAATATAAATTCAGTACAGATTACCAGAACATCAAATAACAAGGCAACTGAAAAGAGGGATGGCAAATGTTAGGACGAACGGTCATACTATAGCCTACAGTTAAGTCTTGTTATGGCACTGTCATATAACACTGTTGAGGCTGGTGTGGTGCAGGTAGGTGCTGCAAGAGGATTTTGTTGTGTCATGCCAAAGCACTGTTAGCATTATACCCCAGCATCAGCCACAGTCATGATATGGTGGGGCAGTGATGTGGTAGGACTTCATTGTACTACAGTCAAACTGCTGAAAGGCAACTCTGTCTGAGACATTCCATAATGAAAGGGTAAAGGACATTGAACCACTGTATGTATGTCCTGTACAGTACTGTATGAATGTACAGGGTGGCGCAGAACTTGCTTACCTACCTCGCAGAAATTGGCAATGCTGCCTTTCTATACCTCTGAATAGCCAAGTACCAAGTTGGATGAGACCATCAAATGGAGAATTTGCTGAAACAAACAATATCTTCATAACCATTATATGCATTACTTTGTATGACCCAATATATGCAGAATAGATAGAAGCTACTGGTATTTTCATAAGTTGCAAATGCAATACAAAATAAACTTAATATAATGATGAATAGAGGACGAAATACATGCAAAAAAAGTGTATTCACTTTTATGCTGATTGCTCAGGTCTAGCAATTTGTGGCAAATGTCCAGTAAAGTCCCTGTAACAAGGGCATGCCCTAGCCATATCAATCAAGGGAGTGTACGGCATTAATAACTGTATTATCATTATCATTAATTATCAGTTCAAAAGACTTGCATTAAGTAGATACTGTAGGCCTACACATGTCCAGAAGATGATGGTATTTTCAAAATTGTTGTAAGTTTCTTATTTCCTGATATACCGACCTTATAATATAGCCTACTTTGGTAGTGAGAGATGTGATAATTATATATCACACAATAACTGAATAAGCTATATTATAAGTTCAATACTGTATAATGGATAATACAAATTTTAAGAATACCATCGTCTTTTGGACATATGTATCTACCGGTACTTCATGCAAGTGTTATTAAATATAGAGACATTTTGAAAACATTAGACAAACTGCCTAAAATATCTATCTATTGCCGGATGCCTTACTCCCCTTTATAAGGATGGTCATGCACAAAACGCCCCCAAGCTGACCTATCCCCTATGAGGACAACCTGTGACAGTTTCTTCAAGAACTTACAGAATTGACCACTCAATCTAGGATCCATCCAACTCCGAGGCCTTCTATGTATGTTTTTTAGGACTGTTTTTCTACAGTGGTGTGCGGTTAGTCCATCCACTAACCTGCTTCACCCTTAGGTAAGCAGTACGGATTTGTATAAGGTTTACTCTCCTAGACAGGTTGCCGACCAAGGCTGACAAGTCCCATCCAACCGGATATTTATAAGGTTGTCTCCCCTAGATGGGCTGCCAACCACGGCTAACGAGTCACATCCACCCGTGGCCTAAAATATAGTTAATAAATTATTATTGTGCGTATTTAATTTTATATTCATCATTGTTCATACAGGTCTAAGTTTATTTGTATTGCAACTTTTAAAATACCAGTAGCTTCTACTGCCTAGTCTGTACTTAATGGGCCATTATACAAAGGAATGTACATAATGGTTATGAAAATAGTATTTTTAAATAAAAATTATCCATCGGTCGGTCTCATGCAGCTTACCACTTGGTTACACAGAGGTATAGAAAGGCAGCGTTGCCAATTTCTGCCAGGTGGGTAACTGATTTCTGCACCACCCTGTATAATAACTATCTATTTTGGAACATTGAACTACAAGATGAAACTATAACAAAATCACGGAGAATCAAGCAAAATATGACAGGCGACTTGAGGATGGTTAGTTAGATGTGGATAGGTAGCGGTAGGCTCTTTATTTATGCATCCTTGTGAAAAAATGAAGTCAAGATCTTTGAAAAAATTGTTAAAGCAGCAAAACAAAAGTTAAATACAAAATATGCCAATAGTTGTCATTTCCGCCCATTAGTCAAGGTAAAAAAAACAAACAGAGTAGCATATGGAGAAACTGCCCCATCAATGGGTGTATAATACCATCCAAATTGTTGTGCTGAGTTATACGGTGTCAAATTAGAGATAATGCAAAATCAATCCTAAAACCAAGTCACTATTATAATATATACAAAGTTCAAGTATCTCTGCCGGTGGTGGGGTTGAGGCCGCCACTATAGCCAGAATAAGATGCGGATGGGGAAAGTTTAGAGAACTTTTGCCACTACTCACCATGAGAAGACTCCCTCTCCCTTTGAAGGGAAAGGTATACGCTTCATGCGTTAAAAGCGCAATGACATATGCTTCAGGAACGTGGCCTGTCAAAGCAGATGATATCAACACAATAGAATGGAATGCAATGAGATGAGAATGGTGAGATGGATGTGTGGTGCCAAACTGCAAGATAGGATATCAAGTGAGGAGCTAAGGAGAAGGTTAGGTATCAAGAGTATCAGTGATGTGATGAGTACCGTACTAGCAGGCTTGGATGGTTTGGACATGTGGAGAGGATGGATAAACAAAGCTGGGTGAAAAGATGCAAGTCCATGAATGTGAAGGGAGCTGCACCTAGGGGCAGACAAAGAAAGACGTGGGATCGGACGTTGCGGTCTGATATTAAATCAAAGAACATGACAAGCGAGGCAGCTATTCAGTGACATGCACCGGGGGGGGGGCTTGAGCCCCTGCCCTTATTCATATAAAAAGTGCCCTTTTAGTCAAAATAAATTAATTCATTATATTATATTGTTACATTAACCCCTGTGGAGCGGGCATATTGCCCAAAAATTACCTTCATTCCCTGCTCATTTTTATGCATAAGCAAGAGACAGAGAGTAATACAATTAAATATCCTTGAAAATACAATGATAGAGCTTTCCAATGACACCTGAATCATCCCTTTACGACACATGGTTATCTTGCAACAATCTTGCAAACTGAAATTCTGGGTGAGAAGGGAATTTAACCCTCCCGAAAATCCCCAGGCCTGCCCAGTGGCCTGGCGCGGTTTCGAACCCTGGTTAGGGACCTCAGTAGGTTTTACCAGACTGGCGCGGTTTCGAACCCTGGTTAGGGACCACAGTAGGTTTACGAGACTCGCGTGCTAACCCACTGTACTACCACGGACGTACAATAGGATAGCAACCTTAATTCTCCTTGAAAGAAGCAGGTGATAAGTCTCGTGGTGATTCACGTGGTCGGTTTCTTAGACTTCGTCGCCAACGACTATTTTACGTTATCCTAGACGCTAACTCGGGTAGTTTTGTGGTTGCGGGTACAGGGTATTACACAAACGAAGGCCAAAATCGGCAAAAAGTTAGCAATTGTTTGCTGTTTTTGCTATGTGTGATACTGCGCATGAGTGAGCTCCCTCTCTCTCTCTCTCTCAGACTTCAGTGTGTCCCTGTGGACTGTAGGCTGCGGTTGACGCCCCCCCCGCACTGCCTGCCGCTCTCAGGTCTCATAATAGCTTCAAAATGGCGCTCGTCATATGACGGGCACCGTACAGAAGGGGTTAATGTGCCTTCTTGGTATGTGTTTTTTGTAATTCACAGGGGCTGAAGGGAGGGTAGAGGCCCCCTGGCACGAGGGGGGAAATGTCGCTTGTATAAATTATATTATATCACCAGCTTATCTTTTTTAGTTTTTCCATATTGCTTAAATACAAAGGTGATGGGTTGATGCTTGTGAAGATAAAACTGAGTATATTTTGCATAGATTCGCTTTGAAACTCAATGAACAAATGGGGTTTTATTTTTGTTCTGGGGTTGCTTGGGTTGTACTGTCCGCCACACCAGCCAGCTGCTGCCTACACATTGTAACTGGTTTCAGTTCTCCTCTGTTCCTCGGAATAATTACGATAGATCCTTCTGCCCTTTATCCTGTTGATAATCCCATAGTGAGTTGTATATAAAATTGTATATAAAATTTCATTTAAAAAATTTAGGGGAGTGCCCTTTTTTTCAACTGAGCCCCTGCCCTTTTCAATGTCTGTGCACATCACTGCAGCTCTTAACAGGGTTGCCTGGAACGCAGCCATTAGGACGTGAGACCAGAACCGCATTTTGTGTGGAGCACTAGGTCTTTAAATTTGTGTATGTATGTAAGTATGTTGACAGTTCGTTTAAGTCTTTGGAAGTAATAAAATGGTGACAAGGCAATTTCAAGTTTATTTTCCTGTAATTCTTCTCATATATATTACGGTCTTAAAACCAATTTGTCGTGGTTTGACACCCTGCCAAGTCATGCACAGACAAGTGTCCATGCAGACGGCATGATGGGCTGCACCGAAGCCACTATCAAAGGGCCTACAGGCATGATGACTGACAGTGGGAGGTGGTCGGTACATGACAGTCAAGAACATACCAGGTAAATATTTAGTTGACCTTACTGACAACCTTTCACATACCTGCTGGAATTGTGATTACGTTGTGTAGCAGCATTGCCAAAGGCCTCCAGGATGGGGTTAGATGCTAAGATCTTTTCTTGTATATCAATTGGCTGCTTGTCCCTCCATACACCTTTCAGTGGCGACCTAGACCGCTGTGCTAACTCTGTTTCAGTGTGGGTTAAATATCCCAGCATATACCGGGCTGACTCAGTCTGCAATACAATTAGACAAGGATTATGATTTGTATATAGTTACAAGGCAATAAATTATAAAGCATAATCTTAGGTTTTTTCAACCACTTCAAACAGACAATGATTTTTTACACTAAAATTGCTCACACCATATGATTTTATGGAGAGGCTTCTAGGGATCGAAGGGTTAAAGAGTAACTATTTAAGTAACTCTCTAACTCTAACAGATGATACCCAAAATTAACAAAATCATCTAGAGGTAGCTAGAATTATTTTGTGCATAGTCTGATTGAGAGGGATAAAATACATAAAACTTCAGAGTAAACGTACGATATATATTTATATTTTGGAGATAACTCTGCAGCATTCATGGATTTGGAAAAAGCCTACGACAAATTAGATTGGGAGGGTCTGTGGGATGTGTTACATATTTTATATATTTTGTTTTAAATAAGTGGTTTGGAAAAAGCCTACGACAAAGTAGATTGGGAGGGTCTGTGGGATGTGTTACATATTTTATATATATTTTTTTAAATAAGTGGTTTAACCAGACCACCGAATCACAAAAGTGAGATATGTTAACAGTACAGTATAAGGTGTGGGAGGGAAGTTGATAACGGCAGTAAATTTTTATATAGAAATGCAATGGCAAATGTGAAAATAGGTAATAAGTTAAGTGAGAGTTTTTAGGTCAATGTAGGAGTAAGACAAGAGATGTGTTATGTCACCTTGGTTGTTTAATATGTGCATTTAAGTACATAATATGTAGTTATTGGGGGAGATTGTAGGCACCATTCGAGCAGGGCAGTACCCATGGAGGCCAGATAGGAATATGATAAGGAGTTGCTGGAACTCCTGTTCCATATGCCTGGCCTTCCCCACTGCTTCTATTTGTGCCTCATCTACAGCTAACTCTCACAAACACCTAATCCTATTAATTTCACTACACTTGACAAGAACACAGTACATCTTTCCAAGACATCTAAATTACCTATAATGTACAGTCAGTCCCCCCAATCCGCGCCTATGTGGGCGGCATTACACGACGTGTATTGGGAAGGAAGCGGCTTCCTTCTCAGTCCCAATATCCTTAAGTGTCAGTGCGCTGAGACTTGACCCATTTATTGTGTAACAACCGCCTTCCTACACCCTTCAACAACTTCAAAATACCTAGGAAGAATAAACTGGTGAAGGCACTACTGCGATCGGGAAATCTATGGGTTTATCCGGGGACGGGGACGGGGCCAGTGACAGTGGCGGGGCCGGCGAAGCCTAGGCCTCCGAGGGCCCGAGGGGTGTGCGCGCGGAGTAGGGAGGGGGGGGTGGCGCGAAATACAAAAAACAGCATTTTTACACCACTCTTCAACCGTGATTCGTGTTTTGTGGGGTCAATACGTGTTTTAGGGATTTTGAGTACCTGTTTTAACCCTCGGCGCGGAATAGGATAAACGCGGAGTGAGGATACGTGTATTAGGGGGACTGACTGTACCTTGATTTTGGCTCTGCTATTCTTTCAACCTTAGTGGGAGATGCTTGTTACAGGTAGTTTTGCCTTTTGTCGCCTTCATACCCCCCCAAAAAAAAACATTCATGAAGTGATTACAGTATGTAGGGCAGGATCAATGGGCATAGGAGCTGGGCTGGAATCAGAGGGAAGAGAGTGAAAGATTTTAACATGCCTACAGGCTATGTGGACGATGCAGTCCCCTTGGCGAAAAATGTGGAAGAACTTCAGAGAGTGGTCACGTATTTCAACAGGGTATGTGAAAAGAGGAAACTAAAGGTCAATCTAGGGAAATATAAGGTAATGGTGTTTGAGACAAGAATGCATGAAACTATAGACCTTAGAGCAAAATACTAAATTGAGAAAATACATGATAAACGTAAAATTAAAATAAGAAATTAAAGTTTCAAGAATTTGGGAGCTCTACTGTGCAAATATGGTAATATGGAGTTAAATAAAAGAGAGAAAAATAAAAAGAAGAAAGACCTTAATTATATTCTGAAAGGAAGAATGGATAGTCAAGACGTAAAATAGTAACTGAGGAACAGTATGCTGGTCCCAACATTCTCGTATGGAAGTGAGACATGCACAGCAAGTGACGAGGACCTATCCAAACTGAGAGCTGTGGAGACGAACTAAACTATCTCAGAATAGCAGCTAGTGTGAACAGGCTAGCACTCAACACCCAGATCAACAACAAAATACAAGAACAATAAACACTAAACTGGAATAACTTCCTACAAGCACTTGATCACAAAACTCTACAAAACACTAAACAGCATCACACTTTTCAACAGCAACACAACACAATCACATGCTGCAATCACAATAACAGACTCTACTCCTTCATGTAAACAACAAGCAAACACTCTCATTAATCACTTCTCTCATATCAGCCACCGAAAACCCCATAAAGACGACCGACGTGTCATCTGATGTAAGAGACAATTCCCCACAGACCCTGACTATGCACCCTTCACTAACTACCAGACAAAGCACAGCATGAACAATCTCAAGCACTCACCCACCTGTGGCCTAGACAACATAAGCAACATACACCTCAGAAATATGGGACCACAAGGCATAGAAGCACTCACTAACATATCAAACTACAGTTATTCACACAACACAATACCAGACATCTGGAAGCATGGTATCATTATCACTTTCCCCAAACCCAATAAAGACCCCACGCTACCCTCCTCACACCGCCCTATCACACTCCTCTGCACCCCCTCCAAAGTCATAGAACGCCTTGTACTGTACTACAACTAATTACACACGCCTTACCCCTAGCTCCAACACATCATGGTTTCAGGCCACTGTACTCCACAAACACTCTTCTTACAGACCTTACACAAAGAGCTTTTGACGGCATCAACTTAGCCAGACCACACAGATCACTACTTGCCACACTCGACATTAGTAAAGCCTTCGATGCCATCCCCCGCCACAACCTAACAAACAAAATTTACAACACAAACATGCACAACAACACAAAAAGGTGGCTGGCCAACTTCCTAGCAGGCAGATGTGCACATGTATCTTTTGCCGGTCAGTCATCTATTATTAATATTATTAATATTGATGATTTTTTATATTAATTGTTCTTGTTAAAAGAGTACTATTTGTTTAAATCTGTTGTTACTTTTTCATATTTTGTAATTATTTGTCTTTATATTATATCTATTCATTGTCGATAGTATCAATTGCATGCTTTTGCAATTTCCTTAGTTTATTTGTACGATAAATGTAGGTTATTTGTAGGGTAGTTATTGATAGGGGTCACTTGAGGCATGCTATGCTTACAGGTACCTACCCGATAGCACTATCGTTTGTGAGTGCTATATATATTTTTTTTATAATATTATATACAGTATATCTTATCAATATTTTCATTTTGTACTATTGTTAATGTCTTGTCAAGTTGCAAATTTGATTTTAATAGAACATTTTAACACTAATTGTAGTTTCTTTTATTCATGCAGAGTTTAGTAATATTTGCCAGAACGTCCCGGACTTCCCAAATTGACTAATTCCCTGAACTTGATGATAGTGCGTTGTTATGTGTGCAATTAGTTTGCTTGGGAACCAGATTAACTTGCTCATGTAGTAATGTACACCCTATGTGGTGGCTTGTGTTCTTTCATTTCATAAATTTTATTTTAGTAAGCGTTGTTTCCACATAGCGATTTTGATAAGTGTTGTTTTGACTTTATATTGTCTTTGTCCCAGTTTTGGTTTGACTTTGTTTGCAAGTTTTACATTTTAATTTCCCAAACGGAGTCCCGCAAGCATCCGTCCTGTCGCCCACACTTTTTAATCTGTACATGAATTGAAGTTGCAGCATCTCTAAACAAGGACTTGGCTAAGATTACCTCTTGGTGTGAACTTTGGGGTATGAAGCTTAATGCTAAGAAAACTCACTCCATGATAATCAGTAGATCACGTACTTTAGCTCCTCCTCATCCTTGTTTGCATGTTTCTGGTGAACAAATTGAGGATGTGTCAGGTTTGCGTTTGCTTGGAGTGACTCTCGATCCTAAGTTGACATTTGAGAAGCATATTCGTTCCTTGTCTTCTACTATTGCTCAAAAGATTGGTTTACTTCGCAAGTGTTACAAAACATTCGCTTGTGAAACCACAGTCATAAAATCTTGTTATGCTTATATTTTGCCTCATTTCGAGTAATGCTCTCCTGTTTGGAATTCGGCTGCTGACTGTCATTTGAAATTGCTGATAAAGCTCTTAATTCTATTAAATTTATTCTCCCTGCTCTATCTCTTGATCTTCATCATCGGCGTCGGGTTGTTGTTGTTGTTGTTGTTGTTCCCCAAGCTGCCTGGCCGAACAGCCCCAAGTCCCCGAGCAAGGCCATAACCGAGCGCCCCCACAGAACCCTCCCTGCCGACCACAATAAAGCCTGGGTGACCGAAGCCACTCCATGGCGGGAGCTGAGGAGGGTGCGGAAACGCCCGGGAAACCAAAACCCCACCCAGGGCCCTGTGCCCCTCAGTAATTATGAAGAGAAAGTTGAGGGGCAAAGGAAAAATTTGACGCTTTGGCTTTCAATCTTGGTAGATTGGGAGGTCAATCCACGGAAGAGACGCCGTCACTTGAGATCTAGAAAATATATAAGTAAAAGGAATAGTCAGAGTAAGCTATGGGTATGGCAGAGATCGCTCAGTTCTCACTCCGATAGACCAGCCCATCACCACATGACTAGAACCCAATCCTCTCAGCATCAGCTAGGAAAGGCCCTAGAAAGCCGCCTTTGGCGGGGGGATAGCTCCCCTATTTCAACCCCTTTCGGGGTTGGGCACCGGCGTCGGGTTGGTGCCCTTAGTCTTTTATTTAAAATGTTTAACAATACTCAGCATCCATTGCATAGTGTTTTACCAGAACCTTTTATTCCAATTCGCGCAACATGATTTACGAGGAGTCTTAACCCGGGAACTGCGGGGAGACTCTTAAGAGTTCCCCCGGCGGACTGCGGGAAGACTCTTAAGAGTAAGGGAAAAAAAAATCTTAAAACACCCCCCCAATTTTTTTTTTTTTTGCCCCTGGGCCATGCCAAATATCACTCCTCCACCTCCCCTCCTTCCCCACTTTCCTCCCCTCCTTCAGTTATCACCTATTTTCCCTGTTATTCCCTTATTCTGTGGTTTATTTTCGTGCTAACATTAGTGAGTTGGTAGCAGGGCGTTGTCATCACTGTTACCAAGCGTGGGAAAGAGCGAGAGTGAGACTATTGCGGAACAGTGTCTCTCCAGATAAGGGGAGGGGTGGAGGGCAGGGAGGTTGCCTCAGCCATACATTATGTAACTCCCGGCCTGTATCGCCGATTTTGACCATCCAAACACTGTTTCCACTTGTTTTATTGTTGTAACAGGTTAATACCTTTATAATCAACCTATAATAGGCGCATATGGATAAGTATTAATGCTATTTATGGTAAAATAACGATGTTAGTGATGGGAACAGCTCAAATACGTCAGCACAGGAGTGTGGTGTCTCATACCCCCCATGTGCACTTCTTAGGTTAATGACCTTGCCATGACTCCAATTAATGTTTCTACATCTTTGTTTTCTCTGTGGTTTATTCCTTCAATGATACCCTTTGGGAATCAACGAGGTTGTACAGTCAACCCCTATCGCAGCTTTTAAGTCCAGAGTTAATGTTGTATTGCAGCAGTAAATTTTTTTTTTAATCATGACTTGCTTTTATTCTTTTTAGAATGGTGTTTTAATTGACAAACTGATCTTTTCTTCTGGGCTCTCTAACTACTGTAGCCCTTTTCCTTTTTCTTAGTTGTCTTAGTCTCTCTCCAGTACTTACGGGTATTTTGTGGGAATTCATCTTTTATAGGTGTATCTGCACCCTGTTGGGAGGCTTAGACAGCTTCTATAATAATAATAATAATAATGCATGATATAAATACACCCAATACACCCCAAATAAACATAGCCTCCTACGCAGACGACATAACACTCACATGCACACACCAAGACCCAGGCACAGCAACAGATCTCCTTCAACCCTATCTCAACACATTACAGGACTGGTGCACTACAAACAGACTTAATTTAGCCCCAGCTAAATCCACTGCAACCCTCCTCACAAGCTGGACAGATCACGCATACTACCCGCAACTCACCATAAACAACATACCTCTAACACACACACACTCACCCAAAATCCTAGGAGTAACATATGATAGGGTAAGGTGGGGTGAATCCGCCGCGAAACGTGTTTTTTTAATAACAGCATCCAACTGAATCAGAATTCAGATTTTTTTTTTACATAACTTTAACATTCTCGCTTTCCTGCACACGCTCATATCATTTTTATTTGAAAAAAAAAAAACATTAAGGTTTGTAATGGGTGGCGAAGACCGTTACTCGCGCGGCGGATTCAACCCGCCCGCCGGGGTGAATCCGCCGCGGTTATATATTATCGATGATTTAATCCTGCCACGGCTATTTTACCCCCAATTAAGTAACAATTAAGATGTTTTATTATTAGATTGATATAATCCAAGTATTTTGGTATAATTATATAATTATATATTATATATTTATATAATTATAGAATTTAGAAAATTATATAATTATATATATTTATGCCTGAAAATTGTTTTTTTTTTTTTAGTTTCCACTTAGAAATCACAGACAACCATCTTGTAACGAAAAAAAAGTGTATTGGGAGATGTAAAGTCGCCGCCACGAAAAATGTTCAAGACCGCTTACATATTTTTCAGTTTGAAATATTATGGAAAAATATTTTTCTTCGTTAAATAAATGACAACTACGCATTTTTGTGTTCTATCATCATCTACACGTACTATAAACATACCTAGAATCAATTCCATACGTATTTGGATTTATGACGAATTGTTTTAGACAAGTATCTTACGTCCGCGGCGATTCCACCCCCTGGCGGATTCACCCCACCTCCTACTCAAATGACATTCAAACAGCACACCACAAATATTAAAAAGAAACTGACACCCAGACTTAACGCCTTCAGGTCACTTGCCCACACAAAATTTGGACACAACAAAGAAACCACCACCACAGTTTACAAACAATACATAAGATCAGTGATGGAATACACAAGCCCGGCCTGGGCTTCTAACCTAGCTGAAACACATCATAAGACCTTACAGACTATTCAAAATAAAGCCCTAAAAATCATCACAGGTTGCGTAGCTACTTCACCTACAGATCACCTACATCAAGAAACCAAAGTCCTCAAAGTCAAAGACCAACACCACCCACTACACTACATGGCAACACATCCACAGACACCAAGAAATATTAAAACAACACCCAGCATACGCTATCACACACAAATACTATCTTCTCTCCCTCCCTGCCCACCCCAAACCAGCTTCCAGAAGCACATCCATACTCATATCTCTCGCCGTTCCATCCACTCACTCATAAACAACATGCAGCTGCAGGCACGACCTCCCGAAATCCATCCTTCTGAATCCTCCCTTCCTCGCGAGGACAGAGTCCACCTGGCCAGGCTGAGATGCGGACACCATCCAGCCCTTCTGAGCTATCAGAAGAGACTGGATGACTCCGTCGTCGACTCCTGCCCAGGTTGTAACACAGCACCCCATACTATTAAACACATCATAGAAGACTGCAATTCACCACTTACGCGAACAACACAATCTACACGCCTTGAGAGCTCTGTGGGAAAGCCCGACCATGGCCATGGCCTTCCTTAGGGACTCGGGGCTGTTCGGCCAGGCAGCTTAGGGAACAACAACAACAACAACAGGCTATATGGATCAAGTAATAGGGAGGTGTAAGAGTATTTTGGAATGGAAGAGCATGCTTTGGGAATTGAATATGGAGTGATTGAGTGGATAATGTGAAGTACTGTAAAGTACTGTACTTTGAGGTGGTACACTCATGTTCACAGAATGGATGAGGACAGAATCACAAGAATACATGGAAGTCAGGTGAGTGGAGCAGATGGTAGTGGAAGAACACTTATGGTATGGGAGAAGAAAGTGGAAAATATATTAAAGGAAACATGTCTTGACAAAGTCGCCTGGAGGCGTTTTTGTTATAACCATCTTTTAGCAGGGGTTTCCCTGGGGGAAACAAGGTGTCGGAGATGATGATGATAAATTATACTTTATACTTAATCATTACTGCCAATCTTGTGCATCCCCCAAGAGGCCCCACTTAAAGATAACCACTGCAGAAAATGTCTCTACTACATAGCCTATTTAGCCAATATACACCAGCTATCATTTTGAAATGCTGATTGGAATATTATCAGTAAGTTAGATAGAATATGAACAATTAAAACTAGAGCTGACCTTGCCGGCGCCACTCTCCCCTGATACGAGGACGGCCTGGTTGACAGCTCCCAGGTGGTGTGTGAGGCGATGAAGGGATACACCAGCCACACTGTACACATGGCTATCACGACGGTCAACACCACTCTGTATAAAGTACAATAATGCATATCAATGTCAGCAAACTCACATTACCTAGTCCATGTGAATACCTGTAGTCTAACAGAGACTCAGCAATTTTCATCCACCCTAGCCACGCTCTTGAGCAGGGTGGTAAAAAATGCATCATACTTTACCGTACCGGTACTCTACTTTTAATTTGATTTGCAATCAATATTACTATGGATTTACAATCATATTTTTAATCAATATTAACTACCATATCACACCTACTGTACCGTAAAGTGGGGTAACTTCGTACTGCGGTGATAACTTCGGACATCGGCGATAATAAGTAATTAGACATTGTCATTATATAATGGAAACGCTTTTAATTTTAATTTTTTGTGGGGTCCGTTTAGTGAAATGGCAAAGGAAGAGCATGTAAAAGTCCTAAGAAACTGACATGAGTATATGTACACTAAAAAAATATTATATATATGACGAAAATATGTACATTTTTCGCTACCCTGCCAAACTTCTATCGCCCTGAAGAAATTTGTTTGTATGAATGATGTTGTGACTGATATAATTTTGTAGTAACATTACCAGAGACAACATCCACCAAAGGAAATTTTTTACACTTGTATAACGCTCTAGCTAGAACGCTATCATTTAGCCGATTGTGTATTTAAAAAAAATCTTGCTAACTTCGGACATGGAACAAAACAATCGTTTGTTATTATTTGCCCTATGAAAATCATTCATAATACTTGTCCATCATTAACATGGTGGTAAAAGATCAAATAATCATTCTCTGAGTCCAAAAACCCATAAATATATGATAATATGCTAACCGATTTATGTATTTCGGATAATTCTGGATATATAATATACAGTATATAAATTAGGAAAGGCATATATCTTGTAATTTTTTTTTTTATCTGCCGAAAGAAACACCAACAAATACGTTATACCTATAAAAATGCTCAAATTCATAAAAGTGTATATGCAGTGATATAGTATACATACCTATATATTTTCACTAGGCCTAGTTAATTTTCGAGTTATTGATTAGACAGCATTGGTTATTTTTCCTGCTCAATATTTTCTAAGAGTGAGCTCAATGCCTAACGAGAACAGATCCAAACAGAATATATGTTAAACATCGTATATATCCCCCTCCTACTGTATACTGATTATACAGGCCTAAAAGTATTGACTGTGCATTTTCCACTTAAACATCGGACAGGAATAAGCAGCAATAATAAAATATTCATATAAAATACTAGGAGCCGAAAAATGAATGAAATAAGGCCACGAACGTACGTCCGAAGTTCTCCTCCGTTGGTCCGGAGTTAGCCCAGCTTTCTTGGCAATCATTTTCCATAAGAAATCACCTATGTCCGAAGTTATCCATACATGTCCGAAGTTTTCAACTTTTCAAGCAAACTTCGGACATCATTTAGGATAAGGATAGCTCTCTTATTATAGGGGTTAATTTTAGGAGGCTTCCTGGATTACGGCGCACTATCACCATACATCACTTGACCTAGTTAAATCTCTATAATGTGTCTACACTCAGGAGCAATTGTTAAAAACATCGAAAAATGTCCGAAGTTACCCCATTTTACGGTACATGCAAATGTTTTGAGCTTTCGTATTTACAATATCTCTTACGGTATATTATTAAACTATAATGATTATGACACAATGTCAATAGCCAAGACCAAAAAGAACCATTATAATTGTAAGCAGAAAATGGTGTGTATATTCAGTCGTAATGTAGTACTGTACAGTAGTTAGAAGGATTTTTTTTTTCTATGTGAATGCGGGAGATAAAAGGCATAACTGCCTGCAGCGAGTGCCTCCCCCAGATTTCAAAGAGTGACAGGGCTGAAATCAAGGGACGTTCGAGCTAAAATGCTGGACACACAGAGTTTGAAGCAATTTAAGTCATAGGAAGAGGGAAAGACTGATTCTGGGAGAGAGTTCCAGAGCTCAGCAGTTGAATAGAAGATAGTCTGAGAATAACGTTTCACTCTTGGGTTGGAGAGTTGCACAGAGTAGGGGTGGGATTGTGTTGCAGGGCGGGTACTACGTACCCTATGTAGAGGAGGTGGTATACACTGGGAAAGCTCCGAGGAACACTGATTATTGTAGTAGCGATAGAATAGCGAGAGAGATGCAACATTGCGGCGAAGAGAGAGAGATTGCAGAGAGTTGGTGAGTGGACGGGAGTTAATGATACGAAAGACTTTCCTTTCTACTTTATCTAGGAGTGCGGTGTGAGAGGATCCTCCCCACACATGTGAACAATACTTAATACAAGGACGCACTGGGCCCCTATACAGAGCAAGAAGCTGCGCAGGGGTAAAGAACCCCTTGAGGCGGTTGAGCACACCCAGCTTCTGGGCGGCTGCCTTAGCGAGACTGGTAATATGGTCTTTCCAAGTGAGAGCAGAAGAAAAAGAGACACAGAGAACATTGAGGGAAGATGAAGGGTTGATTTTTGTATTGTTGAAGAATAAGGGATAGTCCTCTGGAGGCTCCTGACGGGTAGTAAGATGGATAAATTGAGTTTTGGAAGCATTAAATGCAACAAAGTTTTCTCTACCCCAATTGGAAATAGTAGCTAGATCAGAAGATAAGCATTTTATGGCTTCATTACATTTACTTTTGAGGGATTGCTGGCTGGGGCGTTCTGGAAAACTAATTGAGTGGTGTAAAGTAGTCTTCTGCATATGAATGGATGGGACTGGATGTACAGTTGAGAAGATCATTTATGAAAATTAGAAAGAGAATAGGAGATAGGACAGAACCCTGAGGAACACCAGAGTTGATAGGATGAGGAAATAAGCGATGTCCGTCCACAACCGCAGCTATGGAACGGCCGGAAAGGAAATTAGAGACAAAGGCACAGATGGAGGGACAGAAACCGAAGGAGGGCAGTTTGGAAATTAAAGATTTGTGCCAGATTCTATCGAAGGCCTTCGATATGTATAGTGCAACAGAAAAAGTCTCACCGAAGTCCCGAAAGTTGGATGACCAAGAGTTAGTAAGATATGAAAGAAGATCACCAGTAGAGCGACCCTTAAGGAAGCCATACTAGCGATCTGAGAGCAGATTATGAGAAGAGAAATGCTTAAGAAATTTGGAAGCAAGAATAGTTTCAAAAACTTTAGAGATACAAGAGATGAGAGCAATTGGACGATAGTTGGAGGGTTGAGAGCGGTCACCCTTCTTTGGGACAGGTTGAATGAGAGCAAACTTCCAGCAAGAAGGTAAGACGTTAGAGGAAAGACAGAGACGAAAGAGTTTACCTAGGCAGGGGGTCAGCACGGAAGCACAGTTTTTAAGTACAACAGGAGGAACACCGTCCGGACCGTACGCCTTCTTAGTATTAAGCCCAGAGGGTAGAAAGTACATCTTTAGAAGAGATTAGGATATTAGGCATAAGTAGGAGAGAGGGGGGTGGAGAGGGAGGAATAGCACTGGAATCATCCAAGGTAGAGTTTCTGGCAAAAGTTTGAGCAAAGAGTTCAGCTTTGTCTGAGGATGAAGTGATGGTTGTGCCATCAGAGTGGAAAAGGGGAGGGAAAAACGCGGAAGAAAAGTTGTTGGAGAGGTTTTTGGCTAGATGCCAGAAAGCTTGGGAAAAGCTAGAGTTGGATAGTTCAGTACATTTATTATTGATGAAAGAGTGCTTGGCAAGTCGAAGAACAGATTTGGCTTGATTCCGGGCAGAAACATAAGAAGAATGAGATTCTTGAGTTTTAAGGCGTCGGTACCGTTTGAATGCTTCCTCCTTGTTGCGGACAGCAGTAGAACAAGTGTGAGTAAACCAAGAATTTTTTGCGTTAGACTGAGAGAAAGAAAATGGAATGTACGCTTCCATGCCCGAGAGGATTACCTCGGTAATGTGTTCAGCACTCTCCGAGGGTCCACGGCCATGGAAGCAGAAGTCATTCCATGGGAAATCAAAGAAGTGCTGCCGGAGTACTGCCGGCATATATTGCTGTATGGTTGGTTTGAATCCATATGCGAGGAGTTTTGTAAATAAAATGAAGCACTCATGTAGACAAACTGTGTGTTAAAAATGTCCGGCGTACTCAGTTGATAGCTTCCCTGCTTACCATCCAGCAGACTTGCATAAATTTAATCCCTGTTCAAATTAAAACGTTTTTCTGAGATATAACCTGCAGTTACCATCTCCCTTTGAGCAAGGGGAGATGGTCTCGGAATAATGTGGTCAAGCGCTTGTGAATCCTCGAAGAAGGAGATACGGGCGCTATATAAGTAACCAGACGAATATTATTATTATTATTAATATAAGTAAAAATCTAATATTTCTAACCTGAACCTGGTGATGGTGGTATGAAATAAGCGTTGGAGTGTATAGATGAGGTACAGGATGGCAAGGGTTACATGCTACTAACGTGGGACCAGCCCAGGTATAAAACTGCCTCGCTCCATACCTCTCGTACACACATGATACAACTGAAAAGAACAATAGGATTAAGCTATTTAATATTCAACCAACTTTGCAATAATTTAATTAAAATACAGCATACTTTGGAATAAGTTTTTGAATATTCAGCACACTTTAGAATAAGTTTTTGATTATACAGCAAATTTTGGAATAAGCTTATGAATATTCAGCAAACTTTGAAATAAGTTTTTTAATATACTGTACAGCAAACATTGCAATAAATTTTTGAATATACAGCAAACTTTGGAATAAGTTTTTTAACTCCTTCCCTGTGGGGTTTTTGGTCCAAATTGAGCTTCATTCCCTGCACATTTGCGTGCATAAACAAGAGCCAGAACGTAATACAATTATATATCTGTGAAAGCACAGCAATTGATTGTCCAATGACACCTGAATCATCTCTGTACGAGGTCTGGTCGTCTTGCAACGATCTTGCAAAGGTCGGCCAAAATCGCTAGAAATGAGCGGTTTTCGCTATGTGTAACGCTGCAGTGAGGTAGCAGACGGCTGTAAGTTACGTCAGTGCCGGCCCAGACTTGGTGGGTGACGGATAAAGGGGTTCTGCTCTGCCTGCAACTGCTTGCCTCACTCCCAGGATACATAATAAGTGGATTTCGGTGCCTTTCAGGAAGGGGTTAATATACTGTACAGAAAACTTTGGAATATGATTACCGATATGAATATACAGTACACACTTGTACAGCAAATTTTGGCAAGAATGTAGTTACCGGGTGTACCGCCCGTCTTGTTTACACTACGCGGACGCTCACCATCATGTTCCCGTCTATTTTGACTGCCTTTAGATACAAAAATACATTACCCTAACCAAACAACCTAACCTAACCTAACCTAACCTAACCTAGTATTATAGATTTATAAGTATTTATTTTATTATAAGTATTTATAGATGATTTATGTTGTATGTTGGTATTGGTACACCCGGTAACTACATCCATCCCCAAATTTTTTAATATATTGAATATACTGTACTGTACAGCAAAACTCAGGATGTGCAGTAGTCTGAAACTCTTGATTAATTACCGTACCGTAGTAAAGATAAGGTAAAGGCAATGCAGTGCTGTACAGTTCATCTATTCTCTACTGTTCATCTATTCTATATTGAGCATTGGGCCCACAATACTTCCCCCACAGTATACTAAACATTTTCTAATTTACGGGTAGTACACAAGATTACACACATTAACCACGTTAAACATGCGAGGAGCATATGTTTCCTAAGAATCTGCTAAAAGTCCACAAAGATATCAAAAATTTATGTTAAAAGGCTTAGATATATGCATACATGACTGATGTGCATGCACATGTGAGCTTTGGTCACCCAGAGGTGGCACTTTTGGTACCAGAATAACAGAAGGGAATCCCCAGCTGCAAAAACAGCAGCACACTACATTACCACCACCTCTAGATCATTATTACAGTACAGTATGTTGATCTATCTATCAGCCTACCTCTAAATAATTACAAAGCATTAAATAAACTCAATAATACTGTACCTATGTCATCATATAAAACTGGTAGCCTTGTTAAATCCTCACAGGACACCAGTTCTTCTTTCGGCACTTTAAGAACCGTATGTGAAGGTGATGAGTCTGTGTGGTTATCGTTGTCATTGTTTACCGCTACACCACTTATCTTGCGCTTCTTCTTCTGGGGAACCGGCGGTGGTACTTTTGGAGAAAGTCTCTCTGGAACTGCATAGCTGTCATCCTGGTTCTGTGAAAATAAATAAAATTGCACTGTTACTGCTGCAGTGTATCAATAAACCTACAGTATTTATGTTTCTGATGCCTTTATTCTTGAGGGGATGGCCATTAATGAATCGCCTCCATCGAGGCAATTTGTTTGATTCTCTAGCTTGTTTTGGGGGAGGGATAAAGCTCAACCACTAATAGTTGTCTAAAGTGTGTAAGGTGCATGCGAGTGTTATCATACTGTAGGAAGGGTCGTAGATGTGACTGTAACCAGTGTAATCAACTCGCCAAAGCGGCACATTTATTCCTTTGCCTCTCAACTTTCGCTTCATAATTGCTGAGGGGCACAGGGCCCTGGGTGGGGCTTTGGTTTCCCGGGCGTTTCTGCACCCTCCTCAGCTCCCCGCCATAGAGTGGCTTCGGTCACCCAGGCTTTATTGTGGTAGGCAGGGAGGGATCTGTGGGGGTGCTCGGTTATGGCCTTGGCCCTGCTCGGGGCCTTGGGGCTGTTTGGCCAGGCAGCCTGGGGAACAGCACGAAAATAAAAAATAAAATAAAAGGTTAGGTTGTTTGGTTAGGTGGGTAGGATGTAGTGAGCGGGCGTACCGCTATCTTTGTTTACATTACGCGTAGTGGCGTCGGACCTTTCCCATCATATTCCCGTCTATTTTAACCTAACCTAACCTAGTATTCATGTAGTAATGACAGGGGGCAAATAGCAGAAAATATAGCGTCGAAATAAACGGGAACGTAAGTCTGACCGCGGCGATCGCCCTATGTAAACAATGACGACCGTACGCCCGAACTCTACATCCATCCCAAAGTTGGCTCGGATTTTAAGATTTTTCAGCTGCATAAAAGACAGTAAGTGCAAAAAAGAAGTTGGCTCGGGTTTTCTTGTTTTTCAACCTAACCTAACATCATTGTTATCTGGATCTACAAAATTTACACTAGGCCTATGATTAACTGTAGCATGTTGATAGCCCTGTTCATCAATAGACTTGTAAGCTTGGCTGACTAAAATGAGGTAATTGTCCATGTATTAATCCATGATTGGGTGACTCCTTCAATACCGTGACGTATGGTGACGTAGCCTAGGCTATACAAAAAAATAACCAAAAATATGGCAGAAACATAGTGACGCGTTGATCATAAGTTCACATAGAAAAATGCAGAGGGCGTTATAGTCTAACTCTAATATCTACGATAAAAGCGCTCCTCAATTATAGTAGCCTATCAACATGGCTGACCTAGCGGGGTGGCGTCTGTGGGAAACCCTGGACAAATATTGTTACAGGTTACAGGTTCTGTATCTCCCTTAATAGAATTTTTCGAGGGTTGACACTTATTTTAACATGGAGTATAGGTTATATTAGGCTAGCCTACATCCTAAATGAAATTTTAAAAATCTGTGAAAATTCTTGGGTTGTTTATATAGGCCTAGCCTAATAGAAGTTACTGTGGGACACGTAATATGTTGAAGGGGGAGCTCTGCCCCCTCTAAACACCCGTCACTTATGTCATCATAATCTGTTGTACTTCATAGGGGGTCCAATTAACCTAAGGAGAAAGTGAATTAACAGACAAAATTAGGCCGCAAATTACAATAACATAGTGGGCCGCCGTTTATGGGAGACTTTTTACACATAATTTTCAATGTTAATTTTCTCCCTTAACCCTTCAGACCCGGAAGGGCTCTTAAACACCCATAAAAAACACACCCGAGCTACCCGGAAGGTCTCTTAAACACCCATGAGCTGAAAGCCTGTAACCTTGGTGTGCGAGGCGTCGGTCCGACGCATGTAAACAACAGCCGGCTGGACCGACACCCCGTATCTCCGGCCACAAGAAGGAGTGCGTCGCTTGTTCGTGTGTGCCTGTATGTTATTGTTAAGTATCGAAAAGTAGTGTAAAGTGGCTGTTTTTGCCATAAAGTTATCTCCAATGAAATCATCATCACAACTGAATCAGTTGACTTAGAGAGCTCTACTTAACGCCATTCTACAGGTACGAAACACATCTACGATTGGGGATGTGCGGGAATGCGGAAGCAAGCCAAATAACAAAGATGCGGTAGCCTAGGCGTAGACGTTTTTCGGCCAAAACCCCCGGATTTCGGGGAATATATATATACTGTAATACATAACCGGGGCTGGAGGGTTAATCGATTTTTCCAAATTAGGCTATCAAACTTAGGGTAAATTTCTATAATTGCACCTATACGAGCTAAACAAAATATTATTGTATTAACAGGAAGGTACAACGAGGTAAGTGATGTGGTATACTATAGGTTGCAATATGCGGAAATGGATTATAAGGGCATTCCGCCCCCCTCTGACAAAAGTCTATCAATCTAGATGTGACACAGATTTACAATGTTTCAGAGAGACATTAGCCTAACCTAACAACCTTACCTAACCTAACCTAGTATTATGGATGGGGGCTGCCGCCCCCACACCCCCGCTGGTTGGGTAAAACGGTAGAAATCCAGTTGGGGTGGAGTGAATAACCGTAGATTTTCGTAAGGGGGTGGCATATTGCCACCTAGCCTATACCACATCACTTACCTCGCCGTACCTTCCTGTTAAATACAATAATAATTTGTTTAACTCATATAGGTGCAATTATAGAATAATACCAAACTTAGGCTACATAAAAATGAAGTAGGCTACAGTTTAGCCTATAGGCCTAGGCCTAGGCTAGGTCTAGGGATTCTAACATGCATTTCAAAATTGTCAAGAAAATTGGTGGGTGGTTTGCTTAATATAGGCTAGGCCTATACCTAATAGCCTAGGTAAGTTAATGCAAATCTTGGTAACATTCAAGACAGCTAGAGCCGCCTTATTTACCAAGTTTCTTTATATTTTTTCCAGGGAATAAGCTATAGTGTTTAATTGTTGTTTATCATGGTTTGAGTGGAGGATTTGCATTAACTTACCCATTATTCATTAATCTGAAGATACTCCGTCAAATGGCGCCATTTATTGGGTGAATCGCGCTTTTACAGTAAGGAAACCTAACCTAACCTAACCTAACCTAACCTATTAACCTAACCCTAATATAATATAGGCCTAATATAATATAGGCCTAATATAATATAGTTTTTGTGAGTAACGTTCAAGCCATTTATTGGGTGAATCGCACTCATCACATCTTTCAAAACAAGAAGAAGAGGACCCAGGTCGAAGGATTCATTGGGTGCAATGCTTTGTTTACGTTCGGGACATTATTTTTGTGTTATTTTTCGGTGTAATCGGGTTTTTTCAAGTGTCGATAACGAAATTCCTCCATGGAGTCCATGCGGACTAGGCTATAGAGTATAGGCTAATGAGAAAAATATGGCGAGTCTATTGGTCCCTATTTTCCCTAGGCCTAATCAATTATTTCTAATAAGGCGGCGAAAGAGGTCTTGAATGTTATCCAAATCTTCCACTCAAACCATGAAAAACAATAATAAAACTAGGCTAGGCCTAGCCTAGCCTATAGCCTAGCCTATTCCTAGATAAAATAATAAACATGGTAGGCCTAAATAAGGCTGTTGTAGTATTATTGAACGGTAACAGCTTATTCTGGGTGTAGTTAAAATGGGTTGAACTAAAAACCGACAGTTCAAACCATAATATATATGCCAAACACGTAAAAAGGGAAAGCAGACAAGTCACAAGGAAATACAGGTGCCCTTAAAATTATTAGCCTACGTGCATTTTAGAATTAACTACAGTATTAGACTATAGGGCTACACAGTAATGTGACAGTACTTACCATAGTACTTAGAATATCTGTAGAAAACGTTAATTAAGCCAGTGGAAACGTCACATTTTTGTCATGATGAACTTCGGTCTTCGGATGCAGTACCACGAACAAAATCCAAACACTAACAGTAACTGGCAACCACAGGCTGGAGCTGGCAACTCGTGGCAACCAGTGAATGTCAGTGATACCACTCTAAGGAATAACAAATCCCAAGACTGTTATCTAAGAAATCCCAACATCAATTAAAAAATCCCAAGATTCCTTCAAATGTATAATTATATTCATTACCAGCATTTTTCAGTGACATAGGCCTACAACTTCTACAAGATGCATAATAGATAGCAAATTTGGCTCATAACCAAGAGAATCCGGGTTTGATTCTCCGGCAGGATGAGACGGATGGGCATGTCTCCTAACACCCTAGGCCTATAGCATAACCTAATAATAATAATTCTTAAAGCTCGCCTGCAGCTAAGGATAGCCCAATTAGGCCGATTAAGCGTATTTCCATTGGGGTTCTGTATTATGTATTATCCCATTCCCTTGCTCAAAGGGGATGGTAACTATTATATGCCAGGTTTTATGACTGAACTGTAGCCTACGCAGGTTCTCTCCGAAGAGGGTAGGACAAAATGACACATATATAGGATACAACACACTTGGATTACAATGCGGCGAAATATAAAACGAGGTGAGTTTACAATTTTTTTTTTTATACAATAGGCAGACATAAAGGCATAGGCCTACGTTTACAAACAAGCCTTTACAGAAGTGTTTGGAATTTCTACATTAGTTATTAACCCGGGAACTATGGGAAGACTCTTAAGAGTTCCCCCGGCGGACTGTGGGAAGACTCTTAAGAGTCAGGGGAAAAAAAAATCAATTTAAAACACCGAAAAAAAAAAAAAAAAAAAAACTTGCCCCTGGGCCATGCCAAATATCATTCCTCCACCTCCCCTCCTTCCCCAGTTTCCTCCCCTCCTTCAGTTATCACCTATTTTCCCTGTTATTCCCTTTTCCTGTGGTCTATTTTTGTGCTAACATTAGCGAGTTGGTAGCAGGGCGTTGTCATCACTGTTAGCAAGCGAGTGCAAGAGAGAGAGAGTATCGATCGACAGTCTCTCTCCAGAGGTGGAGGAAAGTGGTGGGCTGGGAGGTTGCCTCAGCCATACATTGTGTAACTCCCGGCCTGTATCGCCGATTTTGACCATCCAAACGCTGTTTCCACTTGTTTTATTGTTGTAACAGGTTAATACCTTTATAATCAACCTATAATAAGCACATATGGATAAGTATTAATGCTATTTATGTTAAAATAAATATTTTAGTGATGGGAACAGCTCAAATACGTCAGCACAGGAGTGTGGTGTCTCATACCCCCATGCACACTTCAGAGGTTAACGGCAATTAAGCTTTTGATAGCAGAAAACAGGTATAGTCCCTCATAATAGAAAATTTATTATTTATGAAAGGCTTTAAACTAATTACCCTGGTAGAAGACGTTAGTGTAGCTGGGTGTAAGGGGGAACTGTAGTAATATGAGTATATCGGTAACCAAAAGACATAGTGTCATAGGTTCCCGAGTAGGCCTATAGGCCTATTCTTTCGTGTCTGGGGATAGAGTTGTGTCTTGTATTCCCAAATGGAATGCGTAGCAAGAGGGTCTCAAGGAGCCTTAAAACAGGGTAAAGACTTTATATCGATCTTTACCAGGCGTAGGGGGATGGTCAAGTCTATTATTATATACAATCCGACAAACCAAGGCTACGTAATCAAGTGTTGAGTCAGAGGTATTAGCCTACAGAGTGCTTCTTGGAAACATCTCGGAACTAATTATCTTTATCAGCCTAGTACATGATCAATTGCCACACCCCGAACAATGGCACAAGAATTCTTGATTGAGATATCTCATCTGTTCTGGCGGCGATATGTTTCCGTTGAGGCTGCTGTGTAAGAAGGGTCTGGTGATGATGGCCCGCTGTGAGAGGCCTGGTGGCAGCTGCGAGGAGGAGCTATAGTGCGGGAGAGAAAGGCCCATGCGTTTAGGCGATGGCTGCATGCTTGTTGTGCCCCTCTGTCCTGGATGTGGTGATAGCCGCAATCTTTGTTATGGGCCACAGCTTTATCTGGGGTGTCTTCTCTATTTTCTTCTTGGCTGATGCATAATAAGTCTATCAGAGAGTCTTCTGCAAAATTCTAAAAATAAACTTTGAGACATTGAGTGGATTTTTTAATCAGTATAAGAACAAAACAGAAGGGTTCTTCACAGTGGCGGACTGGGTCTAAATTTTCTACAGGGAAGACTGGTTAAAGGGCTCCCTCAAATGGGTTCAAAGGGGTCCATTTAGGGGCCCTAGAAGGGTGGGGTGGCGAGCGAAACAAGCCTAATCAGCTGGGGAGTTCGGGGGGCTGTAAGCCCCCCCCCCGATATTCTGTTTTGGGAATACAAGCAATTCTAGAAGCATTTTGAAGCCATATGCAAAGCTATATTGAGGTAATTGTAGCAATACACACATATATATATATAAATATATATATATATATAGTTCCCAGCTCTCACCCTTTCCCAAACAATACGGTAATCCCCCCCCCCCCCTTCCAAGCCACACCTTTGAATTTGCTTACTCCCTCAATAAGAATATCTATAAAATTGGAGGAACTGTGTGTGTGTTCTAAAAGTTTGGGATGAAAATAATCAGTAGCCTATTAACGATGTGAGCCTCTTCTTGAAAATTACCACTAATTAGCCATGTGTATTTGTAAAAAAAAGTAATTACAGGTAGTCTATTTGGCATCTGTAATCTACATGTAACTGTTACATGTAGCCTACACAATATTGTAGAGGTTATAATAAATAAATAAAGCATATAATGATATACAGTAACATTATAACATAGGCTATGAATATGATAGGCTTATAAATGTGCATGCTATTATAATTATATTAGACTAGGCCTATTATATTCAGATTAGCTGAAATAATGCCTCTGTTCTGATCGCCTAACAGTAAAATAGGTCTATGACAGGTTAAAAAGGTTCCGATCCTCGTGACCTCATCTCTTAAATACTACTAAAAAAAAAAAAAAAAAAAAAAAAAAAAAAAAAAAAGCATCACAGGAGCCCACTGGGAAATTACTCTGGGGGCCCACCGGGAATTTTCCCGGTTTCCCGGCGGGCCAGTCCGCCCCTAGTTCTTCAAAGCCGTTTGTCTCCTTTGGACACAGAATGTCGGAAAGTCTGATATGGTCAGTCTCTTTCATACTACAGGATCTCTATAGTGGAGACAGATGTGTGCTGTCAAACCAAATATGGTAGTAAGTAGTTGAATACTAGAAAGTTAGAGAGATAACAAAGTGATATCCCAAGCACTAGAATTGAATCAATCATTACCACACCAGTCTCCAGCACACAAGGGCACCACCACCACCACAACAGAGGCCATGGAGGCATGCCTTTCTCGCTAGGAATGGACCCCGCACCGCCAACCTCCATCCCAAGATGGATATCATCAGCCCGCCAGGAGAGACAGAGTCTAACCGGGCCCTTCTTGCCCTCAACACCTTCAACAGGATGAGCGCAGCAGAAGAAGAAGACACTATTACACCCAACCAGGAGTAGGTATCCAAAACCTCCTATTCTTTGGTCAGCTAGGTAGGCTGGAAGCTACCCCAAGCAGTGAGGCTCGATTCTTACCAACTAGGCCCAAGGCTAGTACGACCAACTGTGAGGCTCGATGCTCACCAACTAGGCCTGAGGCTAGTACCAAGAGACTCACCTCTACAATAATTAAAGGATGTGGTTCGAGACCGTCCCAAGTGCAAGCTCCTTATACTGATCCCTTACATAAGTCCCCCTCTAAGACTGCTATAATTAATCGTTGAGCCCTCCCCCCTACACCAGGAGAATCACTCATCATAAATCAATGCAGTTGTTTTTCTTTTAGAGTCCCTACTTTAGGAAAACACAACACACGACTCTATCCTTGTCTGTAGGAATAGGTTTTTACACCATACCCGAAAGAGGATTTATGGAGCTCCAATCTTACTCTCAACCATCTTAACAATTTTACCAACACACCTAAACTTTGTTAGATGCTGAAATAGCCTCCCCGAAAATATGCCCTGGCTGGGAATTGAACTCCGGACCCTTGGGTTATGAGGCAGTCACTCTACGTACCAGTTAGACCAATAGAGATATCTTTCTTGGTCTAACTGATAGAGTGACTGCCTCATAGCCTAAGGGTCCCGGGTTCAATCCCAGCACATAGCATATTTTCGGGGGGCTATTTCAGCATCAACGAAGTTTAGGTGTGTTGGTAAAATTGTTAAGATGGTTGAAAGTAAGATAGGAGCTCCAAAACTCCTCTTTCGGGTATGGTGTAAAAACCTCAATACTCTTACTGTTATAGTTGGACATTCTGGTGTCAACATAACTTAAGATATTTGATGGCTAGATCTAATTGAGAAACCCAACCCCAGACGTTAAACTATGTGCTAAAGTTATTTTAATTAAGTTACCCGTCCTACGTGGTCGAAACATAGATAACCGGGCATAGAAGGAAACACATCTTTAGTAAAGATGCGTGGGCAAACTAAGATAAATTGTGTATCAATTAGTCTAAAGAAACCAGACTCCAAAGTATTTGTGAAAACATTTCCATGATGATATATAATTATGTAAGTTTATAGTAATACTACAGTAGGCTACTGTTCTGTTCTACGTAATATAAATGCTTGCTAGAGTCTAACAACTCAAAAAATGTTTATTTCCATACTTACTTCAAATCCAGATTCAGTGGAAATATTTAATCAGTCAAAGAATTCCCCTAATTACTTGCCCTACTGATGTAAAGTGAAGATTGCAGTATGACTTGTGATATCTGATTAGTGATATATGTGTAACATTTCGATTTGTGAGATTTGATTTGTGTGAAAATAAAAAGTTGTGTTGTAGGCCTACTACTTATATACTTCACCTTGTGTTTGTATTGTAGCCTATACATGTATTGAACTCCTCAGCGTTACTACTTACTCCTGATTTCTCTCCGTTAGAAGAATCCACAATAGCCTACAGTAGCCTATAGGGCCTATACTAGCTTAATTAATTGTTTTGTCTAGCATAACACGAAGTAATGAACACAAAATGGCTGCATTCTAAAGTATATGCTATCGCATTCTCAATTATAAAATGCGTACTGCTTAATTGTATCCCTTTAACGGAAAGTACAGCTCTAATTAGAAAATATTCCACTATTGATTTGTAGCAACACACGCCGGGGTTGAATTCAACAGATCATGGGAAAAATCCCAAGGATTGGCAATACTGTACTGATGTGTAGTTGGACGATCAAATAAACCCTTACGAATGCTCTGAAACATTAGGAGGCCATGTAGGCAGCTCTAAAACCTGTCCTTGGCCCCGCCCCTCAAATGTACAACTATTATATTATATTATATTATATTAGATTATATTAACCTAACCTAACCTATCCTAACCCTAAAATATAACAAAAATAACCAAAATAACAAATATAACAAAATAAAAAATATAAAATGCACTAATTTAGAGTGGGATCGAACACTGGTTTTCCCAGTGGAAGGCGGGAGCTATATATACCGACTGAGATACGGAGCAATCTAGCAGTAACGGTCTGAAGGCTATATTTAGACACGGGGCAGGCCAAGGGAGGTGAGGGGCGGGGCCAAGGGGCCTAGATTCTCACGCATGCGCAGATGGTGAGTTTTGGAGAGGTTTTAGAGCTGCCTCCATGGCCTCCCGAAACATTTACTTGGGTAAAGAAGGCCACTATTCTTTAACAAACAAAAAGGGAGTTTTTGTCGACATGCATAAGCATTATTTAAATATATTAAAGGTGAACTCCAAGCATAAAAACATAAAAATAAATAGTTTGGGCTTGGGGAAGAACATACTATATGTATTTTTAATTAATATGTAGGCCTACTGTATATATTCAATATCCATCTAATTCACCCAAACTCCAGATAAATAACTGAATCGGCTCATCGGCACCTGCTTTTTCCCTGTAACATCATAGTGCGCACATTCCCGGACAGGACGGATTTTACTGAATTATAGTATTTCTAATCAACACTCAAGCTCTAAGAAGATAGAACAATCTCCTAAAGGTGTATTGCATTCCGAGAAGTAATGACCCATCCTGCCTACAAGAAACACACAGATATGCTTTTAGGTGTTTATCTGTTTCAAAACCTATGAGCAAATACTATGGCCTGTTTCTTCTAAATAATATCGTTCTCTATTAATTTGAATATTGTGAATTTGTGGTCCCTTGACCAGATTGTGATAAAGTGAAATGCTACTCAGCACATGAATATGAGGCTTGCTGAGTCTCTCTCATTGATAATACTGCATATTCTTTCAATTATTGTACGGCTGGGTGGCCCACAATAAAACAAAATTTGGTGGGACGTGCGTTTGTTACCAGTTAACCCGTAAACAACGAGCGTCCTCTAAAGAGGTTTTTATGGTGCAATGCAAGCATCCTCTATAGAGCCAGCTCATAAAAAAACTTTCAAAACACCCCAGTGGCACTCAAAGCAAAGTAAAATGTGATTAGGTGAGATAATTCCCCTCCATTACTTTCTACCACTCCTTCATATGTGTCCTAACCCCCCCCCAACCCTCCTCCCCTCCAATTCTCGCTACCAAGAATTCACCGGAGACCTCTGGTGGACGCTTCCGAAGTAGCGCCAGAGCTACGACTGTAGACATAAACAAGATTCAACACCTGGGCTATACAAAGTTTATCACAATTTCTTACGATTCTGCGTGTATTTACTATAGACTAGATGACTACACTAAGTGCTTATATAATGTGGTAGTCGTGGGAATATCCATATATGTAGCAAGAAATGACTAAAAGCAAAATTATATGGATGATTACCTATCATAACATAAAAGTGCGAAAATACCTTCTTCCATATAAATATATATATACGTTATTTAACATTATGGATGACTTTAAAATATAATTAGCATCAATATTGCAATGACTAATATGTGTCAGCTATAGAAAGTACGACATGTAGCTTATAATTAAGAATTATGGATGGAGAGGGAGGGTGGAGAACTGCGGGATATCGACATTTAAAGGGCCCACGTCGCTTACAGTACAATACACTGGGTCTCAGGCGGCAACTTCAAGAATTCTTGATAGGGTCAATTATCAGCCATTTTTCCTCTTATTCTCCCTTTTATCGGGTAATTTTCCGCTCAAATTTCCCTAACATGAGTGAGGCAGTTAGAGATCCTTGCAACACAGAGACTTATACTGTAAGGCCTCAGTGTCGCTATGGAGCTTGGAGAGTGAGGATGTACACCGGCTGGCCTCTTGTCTCATGATACGACCGGGCGGGTACGTCTTTTTCACCCCCCAAATGCTATTCCCACTTCTTTTATTGCTCTTAAATGTTCATATGCTCATATTAAAAGTAAAATAAGCGTATATGGATAAGTAATAATGATATTTATGGGAAGTTTGACAATTTTCGTCAGAATTGAACCAAATACCTCCGCACGGCGGTACCCTTTGAACTACCATAGGCGTGTCCATGTTAGTCCTTGATGGTTGCAATACGCACCAAAGGTTTATGCAAGCTTGGGGCTGGTACTGCATTAATAGGTCGCATATCAGCACCTGTATCGTACATCATGCAGGATAGCTTACTTTTAATGTGTAGTAACTGCTTAATATACTGTATATTTCAGGTGGAGAGTGTTTCTGCTATTGTTACCGCTTACTTATTAAGCTGCCAGACCAGTGTTGACGATAACAGTTGAGGTAAAAAGCTCTCTGTGTTATTCCAACTTAATCCTATCTGGTTTTACCCAATAATCATTATAAACTATCAATAATAATCTTGTTTTATAATAAAATTACCGTGAAAAAACTATTTTCTTATTGCCTACGTTGATTAACCCGTACAGCCCCAGCGACGCGTCGGACGCGTCGGCGATGTATGTAACGCACAGCCCCAGAGACGCGCCTGACGCGTCACCCTAATTGCGCCGACCGTAACCTCAGGTGTAGCCACTCAAGAGGGCTCAGATTTGTATGGGAACTGTGTACGTATCCCACGCAACCGTGCCGATGGTTGAAAACTCTCAAAGTCCACGTGCGTGCGCGCGAACGCGCAATAACCTGTTTTTTGGGGATAATTGCCTTCAATTTTTTACTCTTGTAAAATCCGTTTTCGGGGGCTCTGTAGGACCATTTTTAAAGCTTTTTGAGTGGTTTTTCGTGGTTTTTCCTTCATTCCTAACCCATTCGCTATTGTTTCTGGAATAAAACAATTTTTTGAAAACTGGCCGGGTTCTGGTGCGCAAACATTACAAAACTAGCCGGGGCTCCACGGGTTAAAGGAAATGAATACTTTTGAATGGGTAACTATATATGAATAAAATATCCATAACATTTAGCATATTTAGAATAACATAACTTATTTTGAGTAAATACAATTAAGAATTTCTATTTTTATGCTGTTTATATATCAAATAGAATTTAGATACTATAAAAAACGCTACATATTAACTTAATGTGGACCAGAATAGCAAAAGCGTTTATTTAGATAATTTAGGCTAAGGTATCGGATCGCTCGAGAAAGAAGACTCATGAGTGTTCTGCGAGTTGATTAATGAACAGCACATCTGGTTAGTGGCTCCTGTACAGGCCTTTCCTGCTTATCGCCGTCCTCAATCCTGGTAACTGTAGTAGTAGTAGCAGTAGTGTAGATGCCCCTCTGCTTCCAATAGTGTCCTTCCGGCTCATCGCCGGTAGTAGGCTACATTTAGATGATTTAGGCTTTAGCCCACTTAGTTTGGATGTTGGGTACACCATGGGAGTAAGCGCTGTAGTAGAATAAAAGGACGCCTGCCGAAGGATTAGTTAGAAATTGAGAAATTTGAGTGCGTAGTGTGCAAAGGCGAGCTTGTGTTAAGTGATCCTGTGGCTGTGAACTTTGGAAATGAGTCTTTGGAGCTGGTGGACAAGTTTTGTTACCTAGGAGATACCATCTCTGCTGGTGGTGGGGCCGAGGCTGCCACTGTCGCTAGAATTAGATGTGGCTGGGGGAAGCTCAGAGAACTGCGGCCAATACTGACCATGAAAAGAATGCCTCTCCCCCAGAAGGGAAAGGTGTATGCCTCATGTGTTAGAAGTGCAATGACGTATGCCTCAGAAACATGGGCCGTTAAAGTAGAGGATGTCAACAGAATGGAACGTAATGAGATGAGAATGGTGAGATGGATGTGTGGGGCCAGACTGCAGGATAGAATAACAAATGATGAGTTGAGGAGACGTTTAGGTATAAAGAGTATTAGCGAGGTGATGCGTACAAGTAGACTGGGATAATATGGACATGTGGAGAGAATGGATGAACAAAACTTGGTGAAAAAATGCAGGTCTGTGATTGTGGAGGGAGCTGCACCAAGGGGTGGACCGAGGAATACCTGGGATCGGACTATACGTGCCGATCTCAAATCCCAAAACTTGACAAGTGAAGCAGCCCTTAACAGGGCTGCCTGGAACGCCACCATTGGGACAAGAGACTGAAACTGCACGTATGTGTGGAGCACTCAGTCTTAAAATTTTATGTATGTATGTATGTACAGTATGTATGTAATTAACGAGCCAACAATTTACGAAAAAAAACGGCCTATGGTCACATTCCCTCCCGAAAATGTATATTTAACTTGAATGAAGGTCTGTTGGGCATTTAATTTTCAGTTATTTGAAGGTGGGCCTGGAGCAAACTAAAACATAAAATGCTCGAAATTGCCAGAGAGTAAAAACCCTAGATAATAATGAATTAAGCACCACATTAACCCCCCAAAATGGTGGACCAGCTAGTGTTATTTCTTTTAGTAGCCTACATCGTGAAGCCTTTCTTAATTATATTTTGTCAACAATTATATGATTTTACTTGATTAATTATATTTTGTCTACAATTATATGATTTTACTTGACTTAGAAATTATCTGTAGAATTTAAGGAACACCCCGTTTTTAACATTAATCCTCCATTACAAACCCCAATGCACTTAATTGAATAAACTAATGAAAGCATTCATACCCTCATCTCCTGCACACCAATCCCCACCCCCACCCCACCATCACCCCCTCCCTCACCCCCACCCCATCCTAGTGCAGCAGCACCCAACATACACCGCACACGCAACATTAACATTCTCCAACTAAACATTGATGGAATAACAAAGAAACACAAACTCTCACACTTCATCAAACAACACAACATACACATTGCCATCATACAAGAAACAAAACTCCACACTACACAAAAAACACCTACATTTCAAGAGTTCACCACCATTAGACAAGACCGGGCTGTCGGCGGTGGCGGTGGCCTCATCACCCTGGTACACAAAGGCATAACATATATAGTCACCAGTACACATACCAAATCCCTCCTCCCCCCAAATGATAACACAACAGAAATACAATCCATTAAAATACGCACTGGCAACACATCCAACATAACCATCATAAACATATACATCCCTCCCCAAACATCCCCACAGTACCCAACGAATACAGACCACAACTACAACATATCACAAACACCCCACACATTATCCTGGGTGGTGACTTCAACGCCAAGAGGTAGGCCTGGTTTGTCGACAACCCCTGACACAGACAGAGGGCTGGTCCTACAACACCAATCAGATAACTTTTACATCCTCAATGACATCCATCAACATACCCATACTCCTCACCAAGCCCTCTACGACCCATCATCTCCAGATATCACCTTTTGCTCCCCAGAACTCGCCCCCACAATATCCTGAAAGGTGGTTAAAACCTTAAGCTCCGACCATCTCCCGATCATTATCACCACCAAAACCAGACTCACTCCAGCTAGCCACAGACACACTTATACTAATTATAAAAGAGCCAACTGGAAAGCTTTCACAAATGAGACAGAACAACACTTTGAAACACTAAACAGAGCACCCATCACTAACATCAACAATGCTGTCCACACATTCAACACAACTATCCAAAACGCTGACAAGAAACACATTCCAAGAGGTTACAGAAAAAGACACAACCCCAACTTCTCACCAGAAATTCAAAACCTCATCAGACAACGCGACACACTGAAACACTCTCCAGCACCCCACACACAAGACATCACACAACAAATCCAAGCACTCAACACCCAGATCAACAACAAAATACAAGACCAACAAACACTAAACTGGAATAACTTCCTACAAACACTTGATCACAAAAGAAACCCCCCAAAAATCTACAAAACACTAAACTGTGTAAACAGCATCACTCTTTCCAACAGCAACACAACACAATCACAACAACAGACTCTACTCCTTCATGTAAACAACAAGCAAACACTCTCATTAATCACTTCCCTCATATTAGCCACCTTAAACCCCATAAAGACGACCAATGTGTCATCTGACGTAAGAGACAATTCCCCACAGACCCTGACTATACACCCTTCACCAATCACCAGACAAAGCACATCATCAACAATCTCAACCGCCTGTGGCCTAGACAACATAAGCAACATACACCTCAGACACCTGGGACCACAAGGCATACAAGCACTCACTAACATATCAAACTACAGTTATTCACACAACACAATACCAGACATCTGGAAGCATGGTATCATCATCATTTTCCCCAAACCCATCAAAGACCCCACGCTACCCTCCTCACACCGCCCTATCACACTCCTCTGCACCCCCTCCAAAGTCATAGAACGCCTTGTACTACAACTAATTACACACACCTTACCCCTACATCCAACACAACATGGCTTCAGGCCACTGTACTCCACAAACACTCTTCTTACAGACCATACACAAAGAGCTTTTGACAGCATCAACTCAGCCAGACCACCACACAAATCACTACTTGCCACACTCGATATTAGTAAAGCCTTCGATGCCATCCCCCGCCACAACCTAACAAACAAAATTTACAACACAAACATGCACAACAACTCAAAAAGGTGGCTGGCCAACTTCCTAGCAGGCAGATGTGCACACGTATCTTTTGCCGGTCAGTCATCTAGCATCAGAAATTTCCCAAACGGAGTCCCGCAAGGATCCGTCCTGTCGCCCGCACTCTTTAATCTGTACATGCATGATATAAATACACCCAATACACCCCAAATAAACATAGCCTCCTACGCAGATGACATAACACTCACATGCATACACCAAGACCCAGCCAGAGCAACAAGTCTCCTTCAACCCTTTCTCAACACATTACATGATTGGTGCACTACAAACAGACTTAATTTAGCCCCAGCCAAGTCCACTGCAACCCTCCTCACAAGCTGGACAGATCACGCATACTCCCCGCAACTCACCATAAACATACCCCTAACACACACAAACTCACCAAAAATCCTAGGAGTAACATATGACACTCAAATGACATTCAAGCAGCACACCACAAACATTAAAAAGAAACTGACACCCAGACTTAACGCCCTCAGGTCACTTGCCCACACAAAATTTGGACACAACAAAGAAACCACCACCACAGTTTACAAACAATACATAAGATCAGTGATGGAATACGCAAGCCCAGCCTGGGCTTCTAACTTAGCTGAAACACATCATAAGACCTTGCAGACTATTCAAAATAAAGCCCTAAAAATCATCACAGACTGCACAGCTACTTCACCTACATCAAGAAACCCAAGTCCTCAAAGTCAAAGACCATCTGGACATGAGAGGCACTCAATTCCTGGCAGCAGCCTCCACGAACCGACACCGCCCACTGCACTACATGGCAACACATCCACAGACACCAAGAAATATTAAAACAACACCCAGCACACGCTATCACACACAAATACTATCTTTTCTCCCTCCCTGCCCACCCCAAACCAGCTTTCAGAAGCACATCCATACTCATATCTCTCGCCGTTCCATCCACTCACTCATTGACAACACGCAGCTGCAGGCACGACCTCCCGAAATCCATTCTTCTGAATCCTCCCTTCCTCGTGAGGACAGAGTCAACCTGGCCAGGCTGAGATGCGGACACCATCCAGCCCTTCTGAGCTATCAGAAGAGACTGGATGACTCCGTCGTCGACTCCTGCCCAGGTTGTAACACAGCACCCCATACTATTAAACACATCATAGAAGACTGCATTTCACACAACCACTTACGCCAACTACACATACTACACTCCTTGAGAGCTCTATGGGAAAGCCCAATCGTGGCCATGGCCTTCCTTAGGGACTCGGGGCTGTTCGGCCAGGCAGCTTAGGGAACAACAACAACTAATGAAAGCATATGATCCTCCCGGGATTCGAACTCGGGACACCACACCCAGAACATAAGCATCTAAACCATTACACTAACAACACAGTTAAAGGCTAAGTACACGATCCCGATTAATATCTATTTTCGAATTCTGGATATCAATCTAATCATGTACTTAGACCCAACTGCATTATGGACAGCCTAATGTATTAGTGAGAGGAAAGAGCTATGAATGGAGCCAAGATCACGAGGACCGGCCTTGCTAGACATTAGCTCCTGAACCTATAGAAATTAAGGAACACCCCGTTCTTAAAATTAATCCTCCATTACAAACCCCAATGCACTTTAATAAACTAATGAAAGCATATGATCCTCCCGGGATTTGAACTCGGGACACCACACCCAGAACATAAGCATCTAAATTATTACACCACCAACACAGTTAAAGGCTAAGTACACAATCACGATTAATATCCATTTTCGAATTCTGAATATAAATCTAATCATGTACTGCCCAACTGCATTATGGGTAGCCTAATGTTTTAGTGAGAGGAAAGAGCAATGTCACACGAGCAATTTTCCGGCAATTTTCAATAAGGATGTTTTTTGTTCTCACACTATTTAGAGGATCTTTAGCATTGGTATAGACAACTGGACTTAGTGGAAATGGCACTGTGGAGTGGGTAAGTGGGGGCATGTCTGGAGTCTGGAGGCAGTTTCTGCCATGGCCATCCCTTTTGGGTCACTTCCTCTGGAAGTGGGGCGTCAGATTGATGATGATGATGATGACTTTCTGTTATGAATCTCACTACCAAAATATGTGAATTTATTCAAGAACTCTATGTTTTCATCGTAGGCATAAACAGATTGCAATGCTACATTCAACAAGCCACCAAATGCTTGAAAATTAGTCTTTGTACAAGAGATCTTTAGGTCCTGTGACAACAACTTCTTGTTCAGCTATTCAAGAACCAGTTCACAAATTTTAAGAGACTCAAGCAAGGATCACAACATAGTCTGGAAAGTCAAGGTCAGCAATCCTGACTTTGTCTGGCCCAATAGCCAGTCTATACTAAAGGTGAAGACACCAGAACAAACCCGTCTCACTCCTAAATTCACAAAGAAGGAAGTGTCTGCCCACTACCACACTTGAGCACTCTGTGCATGAATACATTTCGGATACCAGATTAAAAATCATCGCAGGTATCCCGCAGAGATGCAGATGTTCCCATACTCCTAGTGTCTCATGATGCATTGAATATACAGCCTTTATGAAATCAATATTAACAGTAAATAATCCCTCTTGAAACTATATCCATCGTTTCATGAGGACCAAGAGAGCTAAAATCTGGTCAATTAATGACTTTGTGGAATGAAACCAGATTGCACTGTCCTACATGTTCTTCAAGCAGGTGATCAAAATTAGGTGAAAAACTGCAATACTATGAGCATAGAGGGAACTGCATGGATGTGGAATCAGGTAATTTCATCTTATCTGAAATGTATAAGTTTGAAAAATTATTCAGTGAAGCATACCAAAACAGAGCTGTTAGCCATTAGGACATTAGACTGAAACCGTACTTCTTTTGGATCACTCAATCTTTAAAATGTATGTATACTGTATATATACCTCAAACTAGCAGCAGCAGAGTACTGTATGAGCAAAAACCTTTCTAGCATGCTAGGCAGTGGAACACAAAAGTAATTGTAGTTTTGGCAATCCCATTTCCTT
The DNA here is from genome assembly GCA_032716605.1 of Paralithodes platypus. NCBI lineage: Eukaryota > Metazoa > Arthropoda > Malacostraca > Decapoda > Lithodidae > Paralithodes > Paralithodes platypus. Next base: position 46,775,602 of record CM064514.1, read on the forward strand.
GTCCATATAGGGATGACCATTATATATATATTTTTTTTTAACGATTAGTTTAACCAGACCACTGAGTCACTGCAAGAGACTCTCATAGGGCTGGCCTTAGCTAAAGCTAAGAGTTTGGGAATGTTGAGGGCGAATCAGGGTAGTAATGAGAGTGAGTCTTGGGAATAAGAATGGAAGTAGAGGAGACAAATCAAATTTTATCAATGAGCAAACAGACTTTAAGAAAACGGACAAGACGGTAGATGGAAAAGGTAGGAAGAATCCGACAGTATATCAGAGTAAGTCTTCCTGCCTAAACATAAAGTACGTTGGTGAGAGTATAGCGGGCATTCAATAAGGATATGATATATAGAAAGAGGAACATGGCAAGATGTACATTCAGGTCGAGGGTCGTGTGATGATGACATTAAATACCCATGTGTTAATCTAGTATGGCCAATGCGAAGACGAGTAAGCAGAACCTCCAGAGCTCGGGAGAGCTGGAAAGAGGACTGCCATAGACATGGGTAATGCTTAATGGAGCGTAGCTTATTAGTCGAGGATTGTGATGCCCACATGTGCCATCGACGCCGAATAACAGAGGTCAAAGATGCTAGCCAGTCCACTAATAGTCTATACCGGGTAAATCTTTTTCCAGACAGGGTGAATTGTACCAGTTTGCCAAACAGTAGACAGGACTACATTCAATCCATGGATCATGGCTGCACCCTCAGCTTTCAGTAGTTCTCCAGAAATGCTACAGATACCAGGTGCCCTTCCATCCTTCAGCTTAGCTAAAGAATCCTTTACTATGCCAAGAGCAGGTGGGTATTCACATATTAGCTGGTCTGACTCAGGTGACTGCTCGTTTACTGGTTGAAGCTATCTACTGGGAAGATCAGACATGTAGAGCTGCTCAAATAATCAGCCTAGTGGGCTCTTAAACTTATCAACAAATTAGAGTTGTCTATCTATCTATCTATTGCCTGACGCTGTGATCCCCGAAGGGATCCCCGAAGGGGTGGCCACAAACGAACCACCCCTCTGTCAATCGAACAGAGCTAGTCTGTAGGGTAGGCTAAGAGTAAAGCTTCTTCAGGGGTCATTACTGTTTTGCAATGCTTCTAAAAAAAATGTTTTTGTTTTTTCATTTATATTTATGTATGCAAAAGTGCTCACATTACTTAATTAATCAAAGATCTTATTAATATTGCCAGTGGGTAAAGCCAAAGTCGCAGGTTTGTGGCACATATATTTGTACAATGTATAAACAGCAGAGTTAGTCACATCCTACACTCACCAGGCTACGTTTGGCACCTTCCAGTCCGTAAACGTATAAACTAGTTAATCATTCATTATTATTGTTATTTAATACATACCATTATTGTCCCTCATATCTTTATGACTCACTTTTTTCATAAATATCCCGAGTCCTTAAGTATCATAATGAATGCACTGGTATCATATATCTTCCTTGTGGGTCTTGGAATGAGTAAGCTAACTGTAGCATTCTAGGACCCAAAGGAAGGTTGAGAAAAAAAAAAAAAAAAAAAAAAAAAAAAAAAAAAATCAATATGGGTAATAATTTGTTCTTGGATAATTATTGGTCTTTTTTATGCATACATATACATATTATCACTTACCAGGTAACATCACATGATACATTCTTATTCCTATACGATCTCGCACCAACACACTTTAACATGTCTTTCATCAAGGAAGTTCTTATTCTATTAACACAGAGGAAAAATAAATGCAGTTTCTTTAATATCCTTTGGTAGACTTAATTTGGAAAAGCAAAAATAAAAATAAGAACAAACTAAAAGCGAAAACCTAATACAAAACTACAAAAGTTATTGTTTTTTTTTCTTGACAAAAATGTTGCAGTGTATAACCTTAAACCAGACAAAGCTGGTAGGGAACCTGTTCTTTTACTTGTTTTTATTTCTATTACGCTTCCAGTTGGATGGTTAAGTTGGGAATAGATAGAGCAATGTGATTATTTGCGATATTGAAGTGTGTGATTGAGTACATGAGATGACATGAGTATATGAAAATCACTAAGTGCTGGAGTCTTAGGTAGATCTATGGAAAATTAGTAATTTGGCTAGGTTAAAAGTTGGTACTGGTTGGTAGAGAAGGTAATACATAATATTAAGTCAATAACAGATTTATTTGAGGGAAATTGAATTCTAATTTGTGAATAAGTGATTAGGAAGGGTAGTGAAATACTAAATGGAAGTGAATGTGGTTGCGTTCACTAGGTGATTATTAAGAAAGTTACGATGCTTACTTGGTGATTGTTTGAGTATGAGTAGCATGGAGTTGTTTTTTTACTTTTTATAGTCAATACTAGATTTTTCTTCAGTATGCATGGTATTGATGAAAAAGTCTGTGTTTAAAGCAAACTGGTAATGGACTGTCTGTGGGGTGCTGTTTCTATGCTAGTGAATAAACTAACAGGTGTTCAAGTGGTTAATGTCAGATATTCCATTATCCATATATAGATTCTCATTGTTTGTTTAATAACCATCTGGTGGAGTCTCACCAGATTGATTTACATAAATTCTCAGCATTTATTCAAGAGGTTATGACAGGATTCAGATATTCAATTCTCCACATACAGATTCTCAACGTTTATTCAAAAGCTAGCTAGTGGATTCTCAGCAGACCGAATGACATAGATTCTCAGCGATTAAGGGGGGTCACCCGCTTTTTTATCTTTCTCTCCTATTCTCTCTTACCCTGGCTTGTATCCATTCGGCCCCATTCAGCCAACTGTTTTAAGACTTTTATCCCCATCCAGGTGTCGGTTTCTTCCTGGCGAGCGGTAGCGAGCCAGCATTGTATGGAGAAATCCGACATATTTCTATCGAAAAATGTGCAAATTTAGCTTGCTGTCAAAACAAAAAAATATATATGCTGGCTCGCTACCGCTCGCCAAGAAAATATTGACACCTGGATGGAGTAAACATCTTAAAACAGTAGGCTAAATGGGGCCGAATGGATAAAAGCCAGAGAAAGAGAGAAAAGTTGAGAAGAAAGGCCTGTGACCCCTCTTAAGTGATGACTGGATTCTGAGTGGGTGTTCGGTGTGTGTTCAAAGAGAGCTTAGGTCCCTCCCTCGGTCTGATAACACCCTGTCTCCCCAGAAGGCTGTCGTCGGAGGAGGGAGGGCCAACTAAAATCTAAATCTATAAACACGGAGATAAAAGACTTATCTGTGTCTATATTTCTTCAGTTACTTGGTTGTACTTAGTAGTGGCTGAAAGGATTATCATTATTTGTGGTCATGAGCTCTTACAGTTAATGTAATTAATTTTTGTCTTGTATTCGCATCTGATAAAGAGTATTGTCAACAATATTATCTACATAAGTCAATTATTTTTACTGTAGACTTTTTCAAATCTTAAGAATGCTAAAATTCAATTCTATCTTAAATATTAAAAGAAAAATTCAGTTGCACTTCTTATATGCTCAGTAAATTACACCTGTTGAAAATAATTTCATAATAATCAGACCACTTTCATATATATTATTATGTTCTCTCCACTAATCAACTTTACTCCTAAACTCGATTAATGAAATTAACAAACACATGTGGCAGTCCGGGGATTCGAACCCAGGACGCTCACACCGAAAATCAACACACTTATGCATTGCACCACGAAGACAGTCAAATATGATAAAAAATATGATTTGTAAAAAAAAAGTAGCTTACTCTCAATGGAAGTGCTTTCTACTCTCAATGAACCTGGAACAACGAACACCCACTTGTCCCCTCGCTAGACACTCACAGAATACATCCCTCGAACATGACACAGACCTCAGCTACAAAGTACAAAAGTTGTGGTTCTAAGTAGTAGTATCAATCTGTACACTCAGACGCAACAGATACCAACAGTACACTGATACATTAGGTCACCAAAACCTCAAGTATATTGCTACACTTGTGTGGAGAGGAACATTGGTCAGGAAAAGAGATTGAAGATCCAGGAAGGGTGAAGTGAAATAAATGAAAGGGAAATGGCAATGATGGAATAAAACTGTGACAAGGAGGTGGAATAAAAATGATAGGAGGGAATTTAAAATGAAATACAAATACTGTGAGGCAGGGGTACAAGTGACACACAGAACTGTATATGATGAGGGAAAAACTGTGTGTTAAGGTGACAACATAAAAGTGATAAAGGGTAGTGGAATTGACGACTTAACCCCTTCTTTACCGGCGACGTCTTTTGAAATTTATTGTACAGTAGCTATATTTAGACGATTATATGCAGCTTAGGAAGGATCTGTGGTAGAAAAAGGGTTAAATGAGATAGAAGCCTGTTTATTGCTGCAGGCTCATTTCAAACTAAATAAAATCGTTTAATAATAGCCAGAATATAGTTAAAAGGACATCGCTGGTACAGAAGGGGTTAATCATGATGAGGAAATAAGGAGGAAATAGGTGGAAGGGTCACTGGCAGCAGAAGTGAAGGAGTTGGGACTGAAGTGATAACAAGGCAGAAGAGTTTCCAAGCACAACACAAACACTAGCAAACTCTTATATGTGGCTCTCCTCTCTCACTTTCATCATGCGTCATTTCCAAAGATGTTGTTGTTGTTGAAGATGTATTTATTTTATACTTGAAATACATAATTTCTATTTATTTGTAAACTTCAATATGTATACTTAATTATTTAAATGTTGTAGCTCATTCACAATACTATTTAATGCAGCTTCGCTTATAAAATTCATCATAAAATAAATCTTCAGTATTAAATCAAACTTCTGGTAAATTCATATTCAGCAATGGTTATGTAAGAAATTTATTAATACATCTGATTTAAACCAGAGTGAATTTGTGCTTTCTAAATAATATGCTTGTGAAACTAGAATATATAGTAGGCTGTATTTGAATTAATTATTCTTAAGTTCCATAAGAATATGAATGGATAATGAATCTTAAGTGCAGTATTTGAATCGATATTTCTCAGGCTAAAACTTATAATATACCAATAGTGAAACTGAAGATTTAAAATTATTGTTCATTCGCTTCACAATAGAGGAAAGTGCGTCAGGCCAAGATATAATTGAGTTTGCCAGTGTATTGTTGGGCTTATTGGGCTGTGGGTGGCGGGATATCACCCTCGCCACAAACACGGCCATTACATACAAAACAATTACACAGGGAGCTGATTCTCCAGTCACATGTTTATGTTGGCTATTACAAAGCTGAATTCAATATATAGTATCCTGTTCTCTCTTAACAATTTATAGTTGACCAAACTGCTTGTCAATTAAACAAAATTTAAGAAGATATTAAATGTGATTGATTCCGTACTTAATATTCAGTAAAAGTGACACTATATGAGGTCTCCGTTTGCGCTTTGCAGAAACCAACCCGGAAACCACCGACTGAAATACTTGCCCTAAGAGGAGCAGGGAGGATAGGAGGCAGGTGGTGACGGGAAGGAAGCCTCGACTCTTGACCCTTGTGACGGCCGAACTAGAGGCACTGTAGTAAAGTTATTTAAACATCCCTCAGTCATGCAATCACCTCACAACCACTTGGCCCCTTCCATGAGATGACAAATTATTGAACTTACTCAAGTTACTGTCAGATTGTTTGTTCAGATTAGGGATGACCTATTGAAGTGCAAAGGTTAAAACACTAACCTCAATACCATATGCCTTTATAATAGACCTTTGCTAAGCTGAGTAACTTTATCTGAGGGTACTTTGAATAAAATAATATAATCGTCATCTTCTTAGAAAGGTTAACAAACAAAGCTGTCTTTTAGCAGCCATAATCATATATATTACTCATGATGCTTGAATCATCAGTTTCATATTCTATGATTATGAAATATTCCTTCAAGATACTTCATTATACTTCAATACAATGGCTTAAATGATTGTGACATAGATGAATGAGGTACATCAAAATCTGTTTCTCTATAATGTCTCTAGGGTGCACTAAGGGCCGTCACAGACTCCCTTGAGGTCCTCCGTTTTCACCTGCCTCGCATCTCATGGTAAGGACATTGAATCTATGTACAATAAATCACAGGAGGTGTTTTTTTCATTAACAAGTAGAGGGGGTACAAACATATATAAATATTCCTTCAAAATACTTTATACATTCTATGAGAATAGTTTAAACCCTACTAAAAATGGTTTACAGATGGTAGAGGGTAAATGTTATCACATATAATATGGCAGCTTCACCCGTGAAACAAGACGGGTTCGATGTGCTGCCGGTAACGTGGCCTTTATATGACGTGCCGAATAATACACGTCATCTGGTTGATACTCTTGTCATCGGTGTGTGGTAACGGCATCAATGCTAAAGTCACCACTGCATAAATGCTGCCAACTGCCTTACAAATTGCCAGACTATCTTTATAATTGAGAATGCACAGGTTATATCTATCAAGTTTCATATCTCCAATAATATTAGGATGGAATACTGGGTAATGGGAATCTTTATGGTGGTTTTTATAAGGTGGTGACTTAAATGCAGTGACAACTTTAATGCAGTGGCGACTCTCGTGTTCTTGACGTTATGTGCGGTGAACGTACTCGTATGAAAGGACTACTCCATATGTTTATCCTAAAGTGAGATCAGAGCGACGGGGGATTGCTTTCCTTTTTTCTGCTAGTAACTTTTATTGTTTATCTATTTTGCTATACTGTATGCTTTGCTTAGGCGGGTCGAGGTAAGTTTGGTGCAGTGGGGGATTGCTTTCTTATTTTTATTTTGTTCTGCTATTAGTATTATTGTTCTCTATTCAACTATTGTTTGTTTTGCTTAGGCGAGTCGAGGTAAGTTTGGTGTAGCATCTTCAAGGTGGTTGTGTTGGGTCCTGGGATTAAGGGGGAGGCATATATAATTTTTTTCTGATTCGTTGAGGCACTTTGTACATATGGTAATACCACTGCTCATCTGACTGCCGCTCTACACACACACACACAACTGCACATCTGCTGTGTAATTGTTATTGAGTTTTCACATTTAGATAAATATTGAAATTATTTGAATAGATTAGGTTTGATTAGGCTAAGTGTTGTTGCCCGTAATCTTAGTGTTGCCATGTATATAAAGTACCCCAATCAGCCAGAAAAAATATACATGCACGAGGGGGACATATCACTCGGACAACCAGATATCACACACATTGGGAAGAAGTGGACACCTTTAACGCTACACTTGACTAGTTCCTTCTCTAAGTTTGTTCCAGTTTAAACATTATTTTATATACCCTATTAACATTATCAGCAGCCGTAGGTAAGTGGAGAGTGAAGGCATAATTTTGTTAATAAGCGTATTGTTTCTTAATAACTCATATTTGTGTCTATTTTAACATACTTTCACTCCTAATTTCAAGGTAGATTAAATATATATTTATATATAACTCTTTCTTTTCATTTACTTACAGTAAATACTTGGTGCCTTATTGGCGCCCAATTGATCAATTGCGAGTTTGGGCTATAAAGAAGTTAAAGCCGTAAACACTGATAATTAGCAGAATTTACCAAATTTATTTGAGCTTTAGATGAATAGAAAGTTTATGAATCTTATCTAAGTTTTTACATATGCACTTTGTTGTTGGCAAATCAGCTTAATATTGATAATTATAACTCCAACTTCCTTATAGCCCGAAACTCGCAAGTGGTCAATTTACGAATCATCACAGTTTTTATTCACTCTTGTTTGGTCAGATCTGAAGGTTCTCCTTGACGGTGTGCTCGGTACATTCTACAATTCACTAAAGCCGCGTAGAATAGTAACTTGGAGGGTTTATCAATCTGTGCTATATTTGCATGAATAAGTTCTCCCATCATTAGAATATGAAGCAGAATTAGTATCTACAGTACACCTTATGCATGATTAAGATACACAATAAGAAATTTTAAATTTCTGATGAGAGTATTACATTTAAAAACGTTCAACTTCTTTATGTATTTCATGCACTTAATTTCAATGACATATAACACAGTATGATAATACTCTAAGCATGAGAGCCAAGGTGGGCAGTGGACACGGATATGCCAGGGCAGGCGGGTCTACAGCTTTGGCGTCATTATGGTTGCGTAAAAGATGATGGCAGTGAATCGCTCTGTACACACCATCGAAAAAACTTATCTATTCTCTCGTATGATTCAGCGATTCTTGTGAAAAGGGTGAAGGTTAATGTGTAAGGAACTCTTGAGTCTATATATATACTGTAAATATGTATATCAATGCTTAAAGTGTATGGACAGGTGAGACGTGTGAAAAATGAATGAGACCCGTGAAAGAGGAAATGAGAGGTGCCATCATTTAACTTGTGTCATGACGCAGCACAAAGCCTGCCACACCCGCCCCCTGCCACTGTAGAATCTTCACTGAATAATCCTCTGCCGGGCAACTAACCCACCGCACATGAAATACAGAATTAAGATGAGAAGAGACAGATGGATGAGGTTGCACGAGGTGATTTTCATTGAAAAAATGCCCGATCAGACAACTAACCCAGCGCACGCAATATATTGAAATAACAATGAGAAGAAACAGACGGTGCGGTTGTCTGTAATGAGAGAAATAGCGACAAGATGAAAATGATGGTTGAGATTGCTTAAGGTGAGAAAAATAGTAATGAGAAGAAACAGATGGTTGACGTCTGCTATGAGAGAAATAACGATGAGAAGAGACACAAGGTGGAGGGTGTGTGCGGCGACTGGCTCTGGGGTGGGCTCACGGGTACTCTCGGTGTATGCTGGCCTCCCGCAGGACCTGGGTGCCCTTGGGTGGGGTGGAGGCGGAGGACGGGAGGCGCTGAGATCGAAACACCGTGTTCTGTAACGTCCTCTTCCATTTATCCTGGGTGTCTCTGAGCTTGGACAGCCACGTTTGCTAGGAGGATAATTTATATATTAGCAATGTAGGGTGAAACCATGAGTGATGTGAATGATAGTTTAATGTATTTTTTTATAAAATCTTGGATCTTCTCCCTTCCCTCCCACCCAGGTTCAAGTGGTAATAAAGATAATGAATTGAAGATTAGACTGGGAATTACAGTGGGATGAATGTAACTATGATGTGCCCTAATAGTTAACGTTAAAGGGCATAGCTCATGCAATACCATTACTCAGGTATCCCCAGAATCGTCATTGTCAATGTACAACATACTTCTATGTAAAATATTAGGTGGCTGGGTTCTATATATATATATATATATATAAATATATGCAATTTTGTGTTTTTGAGGGGTGAATTTCGTGACGTCACCGGGGGGAAATAGAGTACCTATATTTTCATAATAACACCCTCAGTCAAACTAATTTCCTTTATCTAGTTGTGGAGGTGCCAGTTTCTCTAATATGTTTCCCAATAATAGCCCCATGGAAAACGAAGGGATGTCTTACCTATCACATAATGATTCATATATTAGTAAATTCTCATTCTCTCATTCTTCATATGTTTCTGCCCGGAATCAAGCCAAATCTGTTCTTCGACTTGCCAAACACTCTTTCATCAATAATAAATGCACTGAACTATCCAACTCTAGCTCTTCCCAAGCTTTCTGGCATCTAGCCAAAAACCTCTCCAACAATTTCTCTTCCTCGTCTTTCCCTCCCCTTTCCCACTCTGATGGCACAACCATCACTTCTTCCTCTGACAAAGCTAAACTCTTCGCTCAAACTTTTGCTAGAAACTCCACCTTGGATGATTCCGGTGCTATTCCTCCCTCTCCGCCCTCCTCTCTCTTACTTATGCCTAATATCCTAATCTCTTCTAAAGATGTACTTTCTACCCTCTCTGGGCTTAACACTAATAAGGCGTACGGTCCGGACGGTGTTCCTCCTGTTGTTCTCAAAAACTGTGCTTCCATGCGGACTCCCTGCCTAGGCAAACTCTTTCGTCTCTGTCTATCCTCTAACGTCTTCCCTTCATGCTGGAAGTTTGCTCACATTCAACCTGTCCCAAAGAAAGGTGACCGCTCTCAACCCTCCAACTATCGTCCAATTGCTCTTATCTCTTGTCTTTCTAAAGTTTTTGAAACTATTCTTGCTTCCAAATTTCTTAAGCATTTCTCTTCTCATAATCTGCTCTCAGATCGCCAGTATGGCTTCCTTAAGGGTCGCTCTACTGGTGATCTTCTTTCATATCTTACTAACTCTTGGTCATCCTCCTTTCGGGACTTCGGTGAGACTTTTTCTATTGCACTAGACATATCGAAAGCCTTCGATAGAGTCTGGCATAAATCTTTAATTTCTAAACTACCCTCCTTCGGTTTCTATCCCTCCATCTGTGCCTTTGTCTCTAATTTCCTTTCCGGCCGTTCCATAGCCGCGGTTGTGGACGGCCATTGTTCACTTCCTCACCCTATAAACTCCGGTGTTCCTCAGGGTTTTGTCCTATCTCCTATTCTCTTTCTAATTTTTATAAATGATCTCCTTAACTGTACCTTAATTCCCATCCATTCATACGCAGACGACTCAACCTTGCACTACTCCATTAGTTTTTCAGAATGCCCCAGCCAGCAATCCCTCAACGACAAACATAATGAAGCCATAGAACTCTTAAATTCTGATCTAAATACTATTTCCAATTGGGGCAGAGAAAACCTTGTTAACTTTAATGCTTCCAAAACCCAATTTCTCCATCTATCTACCCGTCAGGATCTCCCAGCGGACTATCCCTTATTCTTCAACAATACAAAAATCAACCCTTCATCTTCTCTCAATATTCTTGGTGTCTCTTTTTCTTCTGCTCTCATTTGGAAGGACCATATTACCAGTCTTGCTAAGGCAGCCTCCCAGAAGCTGGGTGTGCTCAACCGCCTTAGGGGGTTCTTTTCCCCTGCACAGCTTCTTGCTCTGTACAGGGGCATAGTGCGCCCTTGTATTGAGTATTGTTCACATGTGTGGGGAGGTTCCTCTCACACTGCTCTCCTAGACAAAGTTGAAAGGAAGGCCTTTCGTATCATTAACTCCCGTCCACTCACCAACTCTCTGCAATCTCTCTCTCTCCGCCGCAATGTTGCATCTCTCTCGCTATTCTATCGCTACTATAATAATCAGTGTTCCTCAGAGCTATCCCAGTGCATACCACCTCCTTTACGTAGGGCACGTGGTACCCGTCTTGCAACTCAATCCCACCCCTACTCTGTGCAACTCTCCAACCCAAGAGTGAAACGTTACTCTCAAACTTTCTTCTACTCAACAGCTGAGCTCTGGAACTCTCTCCCAGAATCAGTCTTTCCCTCTTCCTATGACTTAAATTGCTTCAAACTCCGTGTGTCCAGGCATTTTGGCTCGAACGTCCCTTGATTTTGGCCCTGTCACTCTTTCAACTATGGGGGAGGCACTCGCTATAGGCAGTTATGCCTTTTGCCTCCCTCAATCACATAGAAAAAAAATAAAAAAAAATAAAAAATAAAGTAGAGACCATTGGAAATAACCTAAATTATCCATATATATACTGTCAGAGGTGAATGGGAATGGTAGTGCACTTGTGGACGTATGTGTGGGGAGAAGGCTGTGGATAGCCAACACCTTCTTCCAACACAGAATGATACACAGCTACACATGGAAAGTGGTGTGGACGATGAAGGATAAGACAGTGGTGGAACGAAAGTCACTGATTGATTATATATGTGTGGATGAACGAATGAAGAAATCTGTGCTGGATGCTAGGGTGTATAGGGGTATTGGAGGGGGTCTGTCTGATCATTATGTAGTAGTAGCTAAAATTAGGATACAAAACAAGTGGGTGAGGAGAGCTGGAGGGAGGCGAGAGGAAGGTGGAATGGTGAGGAGGGTAGAGAGGCTACAGGAGGATGAAATCAGGGAAGAGTACAGGAAAGCGGTAGAAAGACGACTAGGTGGGTTCGACCTGGAAGATATGGAGGAAGTGGAGGAGATGAGCAAGGTGTTTAAGGAAGAGATCTATGCAGCATGTGAGGAGGTGTGTGGAGTGAGGAGAAGAGTGAAAGGTACAGCATGGTGGACAGAAGAGGTAAAAATAGCTGTGGAAGACAAGAAGAAAGTGTATAGAGAGTGGTTGGGTAGTAGAGGGAATGAAGATTTGGAGAGGCAGAAATGAGCGAGGTACGTGGAGAGAAAGAGAGTAGTGAAGGAAAGTAAGCGAAGAGTAGATGAGGAATTTGGAAGGAATCCGAGTGTAAAATGGAGGGAGTGTAAGAAACTGTTCTGGAAAGAAGTTAGGAAAGTTAGGGAAGGTAGCAAGGGAAACAGTAAGGGTGTGAAAGATAAGAATGGGAGAATGCTAGCCGAGAAGCAAGAGAGAGTCGAAAGATGTAGGGAGTACTTCAACGAGTTGCTAAATGTAAGGAATGAAGAGCCAGCAAACATAGTTGGATATGGTATGGGAGGGAGAAGAAGAGAAGTAGTGGAGGAGGAGGTGGGGATGAGGAGGTCAGAGGTGTGGGAAGCCATGAAAAGAGTGAAGTTGGGGAAAGTATGGGAGGGAGAAGAAGAAAAGTAGTGGAGGAGGAGGTGGGGATCAGGTCAGAAGTGTGGGAAGCCATGAAAAGAGTGAAGTTGGGGAAAGCACCAGGAACAGATGGAGTGTGTGGGGAAATGTTGAGGTATGGTGGTGAGATAGTGATCAAATGGGTATGGAAAATGTGCAAACTAGCATGGGAGAAGGGGAGTGCATCCGATGACTGGAAGACTGGCATAATAGTCCCTCTATATAAGGGCAAAGGGGAAAGAGGAGTGTGTGGTAACCACAGAGGAATATGTCTTCTAAGCGTAGTAGGGAAGGTGTACAGTAGGGTAGTGATTTAGAGAGTGAGAGTGAGAACGGAGAAATGGATAGGCGACGAGCAGGGAAGTCTTAGGAAGGGAAGAGGATGTGTAGATCATATTTTTACCCTGAATTGTGTTGTGGAGAAATATCTGGAGAAGCAACAAAAGGTGTATGTTGCCTTTATGGACTTGGAGAAGGCCTATGACAAAGTGGATAGAGAAGGTATGTGGAAAGTACTTAGAATATACGGAGTAGATGGCAAGTTGCTGAAAGCAGTGAAGATCATGTATGAGGGTGCAAAGGTGGCAGTATGTGTGGAGAATGAGCAGAGCGAGTTCTTTGACCTGAATGTTGGGTTAAAACAGGGGTGTGTGTGATGTCCCCGTGATTGTTTACTGTATATATGGATGGAGTCATGAAAGAAATGCTATAGTCTATTCGCTGTAAGTAAGCGAGAAATCATATAACTAATAAAACGACGAGTAATCGAGTTCATATGTCTACCATTTGGAAAGAGTCAGTCAAGGAATAGATGTGAAAATTTACAGCCCATTTGCTCTAGTCCCTTTTGAGTTACAGGGGATGGAGGTTATGATTTCTCGCCTACATACAGCGAATAGACTATAGGAAGAGCAGTGGATGTTGGTGTATCGCTGAAAAGGGAGGGAAATGAGTGGAAGCTGCCTATACTGCTGTTTGCGGATGATACAGTTCTGATGAGCGATAATGAATGGGAGTTGCAGGGTCTGGTAAATGAGTTTGGAATAGTGTGCGAAAAACGTTATTTGAAGGTAAATGCAGGGAAGAGCAAGGTTATGGTCTTCGAAAGGGGTGAAGTCACAAAGTGTGAGGTGAAGTTGAACGGTCAGGCTATGGAGATCGTCAGCTCTTTTAAGTATCTGGGCAGTGTGTTGAGTAAAGATGGGACTATGGATGAAGAAGTGCGGGAGAGGGTACAACAGGGGAAGAGGGTTGTAGGAACACTGAAAGCAGTAACAATAAATAGGGTGGTCAGTATGGAAGTGAAGAAGTCCTTGCATGACAGTGTGGTAATCCCGACACTGACTTACAGAAGTGAAGCATGGACGTTTGGGAAGAGACTGAGACCAAGAGTGAGAGGGGTGGAAATGAGTTACTTGAGAAGTGCGTGCGGAGTTACATGGAGGGATAGACAGACGAATTAGGAAGTAAGAAGGAGGTGTGGTGTAGAGGTAGATGTGGTGGAAAGTGTGAAAAGGAACACCTTGAGATGGTTTGGCCAAATGGAACGTATGGGAAGCGAGAGAATGACTAATTAAGAAGGTGTACGAGAGCGAGGTGGAAGGACAGACAGGGAGAGGTAGACCGAAAGAGAGGTGGAAGGATGGAGTGAGGAAGTATATGGATGAAGGCGGTGCTGGTTGGGAGAAAGGGCGTCGACTGACTGGGGACAGAGGTGCATGGGAGCAGTTCGTTCGTGGCCACCTCTTCGGGGATCACGGCGTCAGGCAATAGATACATAGAATCATATAGCAGGAAAAAATACAATTGAATTAGGGTTTCGATTCCTCGTTGGACTCTAGTTAAAATTGTCCTATGTATGGTAACACTCACAGATCAAGTTTCCAACTGCCACCAGACTTTTGCCATGCTCGAATTTATCTACGTTAATTCTGGGTCATTTTGTGACATATTCCATTAAGACTTCGTTCACAGATGCATTCTAATGTTGTGTAAGCGCCAATTACTATTATGTGTGATATAGCGGCAAATTAGGAAGAATACTTCGTATTGATAAACTAAAAAAAAATCAATATGTTTACACGAGTTTCCCATAACTTCCATTAAAGAAAATGTTGTTGTTGTTATTGTTCCCCAAGCTGCCTGGCCGAACAGCCCCATAGCCCCGAGCATGGCCAAGGCCATAACCGAGTGCCCCCACAGAACCCTCCCTGCCGACCACAATAAAGCCTGGCTGACCGAAGCCACTCCATCTCGGAGAGCTGAGGAGGGTGCGGAAACGCCCGGGAAACCAAAGCCCCAGCCAGGGCCCTGTGCCCCTCAGCAATTATGAAGAGAAAGTTGAGGAGCAAAGGAAAAATGTGATGCTTTGGCTTCCAATCTTGGTAGATTGGGAGGTCAATCCACGGAAGAGACGCCGTCACTTGAGATCTAGAAAATATACAAGTAAAAGGAACAGTCAGAGTAAGCTATGGGCATGGCAGAGATCGCTCAGTTCTCACTCTGATAGACCAGCCCATCACCACATGACTAGAACCCAATCCTCTCAGCATCAGCTAGGAAAGGCCCTAGAAAGCCACCTTTGGCGGGGGGATAGCTCCCCTATTTCAACCCCTTTCGGGGTTGGCGCTATTATAGAAAACGTTTTCTTTTTTCAAATGTCGTAGTAAAAATAATAGATGCAGTTAGACAGATAGGTGATATAAAAAGATAGTCTAATTGTATTAGTGGTATAACCTTAGTTAGGAACTGTAAAAACAACAACGTATTATGATATAAAATACGAATGCCGTTCTACTGTGGAGTCAAGATGGCGTCTTTGTGGTAACCTGTGTCGGGAACTCTACAATATACACTTACCTTTTTTATAGTTTAGAAAGGGCCATTCGTCTGATCAAATAGTAGTGCCAATTTAGCATACTTATTGCTAGATCTAGATGTATTTATTTCGATATACAGTAGTAGCATTTTCGGTAAACCTGACTTTTTGGACCGACAGCGATTTCAGTAAGTGTTATTTTGTTTTTTGTAATTTTTCCTTCAGATATAGTGTAGTTTTATACTGAAGAGGAGCGGAAATGAGTATTTACCCATTATCCAACAATCTAAAAACACGCCCCCCACTAGTGGGGAGGGCTATGAAGTTCAGGGAAAATGAGGGGTTAAAAGGGTAAAAATACAATAATATAGCGTTTTGTATCAAAACTTGGCTCGGGTTTTCCCAAATTGCAAACCCATACAACCCAATTTTGTGAATACCCGAGCCAACTTTTGACGAAAGCTGGCTCGGATTTCACGGGGTGGAGTGGGTAGCCTAATATTTCATGTTATAAAAATAGTCAACTTTGGGAAGTCATTAGCTAACCCAACAACCTTACCTAACCTATCCTAGTATTATGGGTGGGGGCTGCCGCCCCCACACCCCCGCTGGTTGGGTACTGGCTGAAAAACTTATTGTTTTACAGTAGCCTAGGCCTATACATGTATTTTAGCATTTTTTGTTTTCTCCCTTATAATACATTTCAGCTCTTAACCCGGCAAGCGCGATAGGCCTCACGGAAGCAAGACCATAAAAAAAGCCTTCCAAAAAAAAAAAGAGCCTATCAAAACAAAGGATTTTGTCTCTAGGTGAGATAATTCCCCTCTAGTACTCATCCATGTGTTTCTCACCCCTCCCCCTCCCCTCCTTCCCCACCTTATTCCCCCCTCCCCCCCTCCTCAATTATCACCTATTTTTCCTCTTATTATCATCATTTATCGGTTATTTTTCTCTCCCGCGATAATGTAGCACAAGTGGGTTGCATAAAAGATCGTTATGCAACACCCAGACACCGGCACACACCGCCCCGCTCGTCTCAGTTGACTCCCAGACAGCAAGAGGGGAGGGCTGCCTGTGGCTCTCTCTCGCCTGAGATTATGACCGGGTGGCCAATATCTTCGTTTTTCACCACCCAAATGCTTTTTCCACTTATTTTAGCACTCTTGAAGGTTCATATATACATCATATATGTAAAATAAAAGCATACCGAAAACAAATAATGCTTTATATTGTAAATATAACTAATTCTGTCAGAATCCAGGGCTAGAAATGCACAAATAACTACCCTAGCACCTAGGTCTATATCGCACTTGTCAGGTTAATGCCATATATAGCAATGATGTATATGCTCTACCGGACCTATTAGGCCTAAACAGATCGATGGGCTAACTGTCGGTCCAAAACATGAGTATAACCGCATTTTCTTGCATCTAGTGACATGAATTGTAGTGATATTTTAGGAATATTAGTGATAATAATCGACATTAGCGAGATCGTGGTAATATACTAGCGATTGTTGCCATTATTGTATTATCTAGCGACATTCTAGCAGCTTTTGAGAACGAATCTAGCGATATTTTGTTTTCCGTGTTGGTAACAAACCGGTTATTTTCTTCTCTTGGATATTTATTATCAACTGTCCAAGGCTGTAGGTGGGTACAATTGACAAGGGTGGAGGTAAATCTGGAGCCATGCATCGAATATAAGCTAATTTAGCAAGGATTGGAGCTGGAATGAGTGTAGCATTAGTAAGTCTGTTAAACAAATCCAGGCTAGCTTGTGAACTGGTCTTAATTTCGGCTCTGTTTTCAAGGGTGACCCCTGCTGATGTCATCACCCCCCTTAAAATGTAAATATCTATTGTAAATTTGCTTGCTATTGTAGGGTAAACATTATAACAAAGCAAATCACATGTGCATTATTTGTCAAATTAACATGCTTTAAAGAGTGACCCTCCCTTTAAGGGAGGGTGATTCTTTAGACTTCAACCAAAACAGATATATAGGCCAATAGGGGATAATAGGATGCACCTTGAAGATATCAGCTTGTGTGAAGGATCAGTTTTGCCTTCAAGCTTCCTTCCAACATAATATATATAATCATAAAGTGCTGGATCAAATTTACCATCCAGATTCCTTCCAACATAAGTTATATAAAGATATAATAAAGATACTGCGGTAAGTTGTGAAATAATGGTAGCTTTAGTGGGGAAGGGTGTTTAGTTATCCCTAATCCTCTTCAACTTGATATTTTATCATTTATGTGATCCCAAAGTCGCTAAAACAAACTCTAATGTGTGGTGGAGTGGTCATGCCACTAGATTGGTAATCCAATGGACCCGGGTTCAAATCCCGATATGTCAATGGGAAGATATTATTGGGATTGAATTTGTGCTGTACCTAGTATCAGTGCATTACCACAAAGCCCACCGAAATGCCAAACAAAATACCCTCATTGTTCCCTGATTAAAATAATAAGACTGTATGAATATTCCCATATTCAAAATATGTTACAGGGGGACAATGCCTAGTGAGTTCACTGCTCAATAGGTGGCGTTCTGAGAGTTAGGGTCGAGTCTGGAGGGTGAGACGGTGAAGCAACCAGCCGCTTCAGAGATGGAGCTGCTTCAAGCCATGATGGATGCTTCAATGTCTCACTCCCCAGACTGGAACAAGACCTCACGGGCTTCACCGTGTTGAGCGGTGGAATGTACAGGCTCTCAACCTATGCCCGTTGGGAGTAGTTGGAATATAGATTTTTATTTTTTTTCTTTTTTTTTAAACAAATATATTGTCTTCTCATACCAAAAAAATGGACACCAATATTTTTCCAAGCCTTTAGAATTATACCATAACATTTACATAGGCTACTTATACAAATATTTCCAGAATTTGTTTTCCAGAAAAAAACATCTAAATGCTGTTCTTATAATAATTCACAGAACAATTTAGTCAGTCATCTTTATATATTATCGTTTCTATATATAAATAACTCTTTGGAGAGGATTGCCAGGTCTTTTGATATATTTACTTTTACTTGCAACTTCTACAATCCTCTTTTACTCAACACAAACAAACAAGCACACGCACATACACCTTAAACGGCTGCATCGGGCTTGGACCAATTATTCTTCAACAATCTTCTCACACACACACACACAGACACAGACACACACACACACAGACACACACACACACACACACACACACACACACACACACACACACACACACACACACACACACACACACACACACACACACACACACACACACACACACACACACACACACACACACCAACACACACACACACACACACACACACACACACCAACACACACCTTAATCTGCTCCGTTTGAGCTTGGAACGTGTAGACTGCAATGATCTGCTGGAACCTGTTCAAGTTAACAAGGACGAAGGCGGCCTCGAGCTTGGATGCGGCGGACTCATGTGGGGTGACGTCGTGTATGAAAAATCGGTCCAGGGAGAGAGGCTGCTTGTAGACGATGTAGCGCAGGGCCGACTCCCCGCTTGTAGAAGCCCGGGAGCAGGAGCTGGGCCAGTTCTCCGTCAGTGAGGATTTCTGGAATTGTAGTTAGAGATTAGAATATGGAGAGCTAATTGATATAAGGGCACTGACCTGAACAATACATGAAAAACTCCAGACATAATGGAAACACATCAGGAACTGAAGTTGAAGATGCCCATCATTATATTAATATTGTACATTACAGGCTCTGTCTCGAGTCTGCCACCCCTAGCTATGGGGTATGTGCCTGATTATATACTGTATATACATACATACATGGCATGTTCATGGCATGCACGAATATTCAACTAATATCTAGAAGGTTTCGCAGGCTATGCAGCTGGTATTTATTTCTTCATCTAGCTGGTGTAAATATAACAAGGGACATAATTAGGAACATGGCAAGCAATCGAGTAGAGTCGATTGCTTGATAAATAACTAGCAGTCCTTTGGTCAACACTTAAGACAATAGGGTATAGAACAATGTAGCAAAATATATTTTATCATATCGAGAGAGAGAGAGAGAGAGAGAGAGAGAGAGAGAGAGAGAGAGAGAGAGAGAGAGAGAGAGAGAGAGAGAGAGAGAGAGAGAGAGAGAGAGAGAGAGAGAGAGAGAGAGAATTCTAGGAAAACTATTAACAACTTTGCAACTAATCTAAAGTCAGGAGTAAAGACAAGGAGGTAGTGGAGAAGAAGGAGAAAGAGAAGGAGGAGGAGGAAGAAGTGTGGGAGGAGACCTCTGGAAGAGAGCTAACCGTAATTGAATTTCGACTTCTAGATGAATGTCAATGAGATTTTTCAAAGTTAATCAAGGTCTAATTCCAAGCTACCCTTCTTCCCCCCCCCCCCACCGGAACCTAATAGCTGAGGGGTAAAGCTGAAAGGATCTTATGGAGATCAAAGGGTAGTGGAGAAGGGAAGTATGGGTAATCATCTAAGAGGTAGTAAAATGGAAGCAAGTGAATGGGAAAATTAAAAGTAAACACATCATAAGTGGGAAGTGGAAGAGTCTTGTACAGATAAATAGAATGGGAATTAAAATAAGATGAAAAATAATGAAACATAAGTACAAAGGAGTACAAAGGAAATCAAGCAACAACAGATATAGTGACCCTTCTAGGTTGCTTGTCCTCCAAAACACTGAGGATCAAGTGTCCAAACAGTGGTTTAGAGTGGGTAAGGGAACATTGGAAAGGGAATTACTGCCCTGGAACTAATGTCCGTGGCAGGATTAGGAAGTTAGTAGAGGACAGATGGGTTAGTAACTGAGGGGGGGATAAAATAAAGTTATTCATTTACAAATGCAGTTAGTCGCGGGTTTGATGAGAGATATTTGTCTAGGCGGAGTTTAAATGAATCAACGGTGATGCAGTCTATAACGTTTCGGGGAAGCCCATTCCACAAGTTGACAACTCGATTGAAGAAGAAATTCTTAGATTCGTGCGAGTTCAAAGATTTACCAATAATTTTGCAACCGTTTCCCCGCGTGTAATTAGATTGGTCGATAGTGAAGTACTTACTACAGTTCATATTGTCGATGCCTTTGATGATTTTGAACACTTGAATTAAGTCACCTCTTAATCTGCGCTGGGTTAAAGGAAATAGATTTAATTCTCTAAGGCGCTCTTCGTATGGTTTGTTCTTTAGGCTAGGTATCATTTTGGTAACTCTACGTTGAACTCGTTCTAGCTTGTTTATATCTTTTTGGTAATAAGGGCACCAGGATTGAACGCAGTATTCCAGAAGAGGGCGGACTAAGGAATTGTAAAGGGTTAGGATAACTTCTTTGGATTTATGCTCAAATGACCTGCCTATAAAGCCAATTATTTTGTTTGCCTTCTTAACAACTTCTGAACATTGTTGACTCGGTTTTAGGTTACTCGATATTGTTACTCCCAGATCGGTTTCTCTGTTTACATTCTTAAGCTGAGTGCCATTCATTGAATAGTTTGCTTTCTCATTTAGGTATCCGACATGTAGTACTTTACATTTATCCTCATTGAAACTCATTTGCCAAATTTGGGCCCAACATGACAATTTATCTAGATTGTGTTGCATATCGTCAACTTGTTCTTTTGAGAGTACGCTATTTGCAATTTTTGTATCGTCAGCAAATTTTGAGATTGTACAGGTGAGACCCTCATCTATGTCGTTGATGTAAATTAGAAAGAGAATTGGTCCTAGTACCGATCCCTGGGGTACCCCGCTACTTACATTGGTCCATTTAGATGCCTTACCGTTTATGACTACCCTTTGCTTTCTGTTGCTGAGCCAATTTTCTATCCATTTCAACACACCGTCTTGTATTCCATGCGCTTTTAGTTTTAGCAGTAAACGTTTGTGGGGAACTTTGTCAAAGGCCTTTTGAAAATCAAGGTATATAATATCTACAGCTTTACTCTCATCGTAGAGGTTGAGGATATCGTGGAAGAAGTCTAAGAGGTTTGTTAAACAGGAACGTTTTTTACGAAAGCCGTGTTGAGTATCTTTAAGTATGTTATTTTCCTCTAAGTGATTTACGAGTCTGCCTCTTATGACCGTTTCTAGCATTTTACATACAACTGAGGTTAAGCTAATTGGACGATAGTTACTGGGTAGGGATTTGATGCCTTTTTTGAATATCGGTGTTACGTTGGTTAGCTTCCACTGATCAGGCATAGTTCCAGACTGCAAGGATTTATTGAATAGTAATGTCAGTGGTTTGGAGAGCTCATCCTTAGTTTCCTTTAGAACTCTAGGCGAGATTGTATCAGGTCCTGGCATTTTGTTTACCTTGAGTTTATCTAAACAATTCAATACTTCTCTCTCTGTAACGGTGATAATGCTTAGAACATCTGAATTATCAATCTGAATCGGCGATGGTGTAGGGATATCACTGAGGTCTTCTGTTGTAAAAACTGATGCAAAGAAGGTATTGAGGGCATTACTCATTTGTACTTCGTCTTTGGTGTATTCTCCATTTTCATCGACTAACGGTCCAACAGTTGAAGTAACTACTTTTTTCTTTCTGATATAACTATAGAATTCTTTCGGGTTTGTTTTACTTTGATTCGCAATATGTAACTCTAAGGTCTTTTTACTTTGCTTAATTAACTTTTTGGCTTTGCGTCGTAGCTCTACAAATTTCACCCGTTCTTCGTCATTTTGTGAGGATTTTAATCTATCATTAGCAAATTTTTTAGCAAGCAGGCAGTTTGAAATATCTTTATTCCACCATTTGGGCTTATTATTATGGCCTGGACGCCGTATTTTCGATGGTATGCAGTCTTGCACTGCTTTTAGGTAAGTGGTTTCGAATAACTTCCAAGATGTATTTATGTCGTTATTGTTAATTAAAAAGCTCCAGTCAGTTTCTTTAAACATAGCTCTAAGTTTATGGAAGTTTGCTTTCTTGAAATTAGGGACTTTTTCGATGCTACTATTTGGTTCGTTACTAGTAAACTTTAAAGTGAAAGTTATCGTACGATGGTCGCTGTTACTGAATTCATCACCAACATTCAAATTCTCTATCAATTCTTCTTTTGTTGCAAGTACAATGTCAAGAACGTTATTACCACGGGTCCGCGTTCGAACAAATTGATAAAGCGAACTCTCTTGCAAGTTCGTATACAAGTCATGTCCGGAGTGTGAAGTAAGAGTATCGCCCCACTTGGTCACAGGTAAATTAAAGTCGCCAAAAATTACGGTATCTTGTGAGTTACTTACATCTGCAATTTGTTCATAAATTTCTCGGTCAGTTTGCACTGATTGAGCTGGAGGTCTGTATATTAACGCAAGTATTATTTTTGTACCTTTATTATTCTTTATTAGCACAAAAGATGTGTCGACGTTCACAAAGTGGGAGAAAGAGGACAATAAATATGATGTTATTACATTAATAAAAACAATAAATTAGAAGCTATGTTTCAAAGTTATACCCGGGATATAAGGCTAGAGTAAGAATAGAGGTAGACTAATCAGAGGAGGTCACATCACGTTCAGTCTTCATAAAATTTAACTAACTATTGACTGCCTATGATAATCTAGAAATTCAATGTCTGTTCACTGAAGTTAATACAAAGCTAGTCAGCAATCGATTGGAGCTAATACAGTTATTCAGAAACTATTTTTTTTTCATCAAAGTTGTTGTTGAAATATTTAATCAGCCTGCACAATATAAAGCCTATCGGACCCTAATTTGATGGCCCAAACAGACCACTGAATCCCATAGTTACATAATTAATGAGGCTCTGGTTAATTAAAAATGGCCCATATAGGAAACCAATCATGAAACCTATATCATTAATATTGCCTTATAATCAGATTATATAATATAATGAATGAGCGTGGTGCTGAAGAAACCCGAAAGAATCAAACTCAACTCCGATCTAGCTTTTCAGGGGAGATGGGTCGTTTTTCTGGGCCGTCTTCTTCCTCATGTTTAGCCCCATTAGTTTTCAGATTTAATGACGTTTTGCTGGTTAGTTTGGCGATTTTAAAACCATTCACCCCTTTTATTTGCCAATATTAAGACTTTTCGCACCATTTAGGTGTCATTTTTTTTCTTCTGGCGAGCGATAGCGAGCCTGTAATTTACGAGGAACTGGCCTTTGGCCAGAAATTTTTTCAGTCGAAAAATGTACAAATTTATCTTGAAGGAGGGTCTAGGGGTGTTTTCTTTTTAGCTTGATGGGGGTCTAGGGAGGAAAAAAAAAAAAATATATAATATATATATATATATATATATATATAAATCTGTGCAGCATGTGAGGAGGTGTGTGGGGTGAGGAGAAGAGGGAGGGGAGTAAGAGGTACAGCATGGTGGACAGAAGAGGTAAAAATAGCTGTGGAAGACAAGAAGAAAGCGTATAGAGAGTGGTTGGGAAGTAGAGGGAATGAAGATTTGGAGAGGCAGAAACGAGCGAGGTACGTGGAGAGAAAGAGAGTGGTGAAGAGAGTAGTGAAGGAAAGTAAGAGAAGAGTAGATGAGGAATTTGGAAGGAATCTGAGTGTAAAATGGAGGGAGTGTAAGAAACTGTTCTGGAAAGAAGTCAAGAAAGTTAGGGAAGGTAGCAAGGGAAACAGTAAGGGTGCGAAAGATAAGAATGGGAGAATGCTAGCCGAGAAGCAAGAGAGAGTCGAAAGATGGAGGGAGTACTTCAACGAGTTGCTAAATGTAAGGAATGAAGAGCCAGCAAACATAGTTGGATATGGTATGGGAGGGAGAAGAAGAGAAGTAGTGGAGGAGGAGGTGGGGATCAGGGGGTCAGAAGTGTGGGAAGCCATGCAAAGAGTGAAGTTGGGGAAAGCACCAGGAACATATGGAGTGTGTGGAGAAATGTTGAGGTATGATGGTGAGATAGTGATCGAATGGGTATGGAAAATGTGCAAACTAACATGGGAGAAGGGGAATGCACCCGATGACTGGAAGACTGGCATAACAGTCCCCCTATATAAGGGCAAAGGGGAAAGAGGACTGTGTGGTAACCACCGAGGAATATGTCTTTTAAGCGTAGTAGGGAAGGTGTACAGTAGGGTAGTGATTGAGAGAGTGAGAGTGAGAACGGAGAAATGGATAGGCGACGAGGTTTTAGGAAGAGAAGAGGATGTGTAGATCAGATTTTTACCCTGAATTGTGTTGTGGAGAAATATCTGGAGAAGCAACAAAAGGTGTATGTTGCCTTTATGGACTTGGAGAAGGCCTATGACAGAGTGGATAGAGAAGGCATGTGGAAAGTACTTAGAATATACGGAGTAGATGGCAAGTTGCTGAAAGCAGTGAAGAGCATGTATGAGAGTGCAAAGGCGGCAGTACGTGTGGAGAATGAGCAGAGCGAGTTCTTTGACCTGAGTGTTGGGTTGAAACAGGGGTGTGATGTCCCCGTGGTTGTTTACTGTATATATGGATGGAGTCATGAAAGAAATACTAGGAAGAGCAGTGGATGTTGGTGCATCGCTGAAAATGGAGGGAAATGAGTGGAAGCTGCCTATACTGCTGTTTGCGGATGATACAGTTCTGATGAGCAATAATGAATGGGAGTTGCAGAGTCTGGTAAATGAGTTTGGGACAGTGTGCGGAAAACGGAATTTGAAGGGAAATGCGGGGAAGAGCAAGGTTATGGTCTTCAAAAGGGGTGAAGTCACAGAGTGTGAGGTGAAGTTGAACGGTCAGGCTATGGAGATCGTCAGCTCTTTTAAGTATCTGGGCAGTGTGTTGAGTAAAGATGGGACTATGGATGAGGAAGTGCGGGAGAGGGTACAACAGGGGAAGAGGGTTGTAGGAACATTGAAAGCAGTAACAAGAAATAGGGTGGTCAGTATGGAAGTAAAGAAGTCCTTGCAGACAGTGTGGTAATCCCGACACTAACTTACGGAAGCGAAGCATGGACGTTTGGGAAGAGACTGAGACCAAGAGTGAGAGTGGTGGAAATTAGTTATTTGAGAAGTGCGTGCGGAGTTACATGGAGGGATAGACAGACGAATGAGGAAGTAAGAAGGAGGTGTGGTGTGGAGGTAGATGTGCTGGAAAGTGTGAAAAGGAACAACTTGAGATGGTTCGGCCATATGGAACGTATGGAAAGCGAGAGAATGACTAAAGCTCGGTTCACACATACACGAATTAACGTCCCGTCCGGCCCCGACCTCTTAATTCGCCTGCAAATGGGCAAGGACGCCGGCAAAATCGCCTATGGACGGTACAGGGATGTGTGGTGTCGCCAGCACACGGGAGGGGGGGCGGGAGGCGGCGACCATTTTGTGCATGCATAAAATGGTCGGTGTGGGCCGGGGCAACTGCCACAAAACGTGTCAGGCCGGGACACACATGGGAGCATTCGGCGTCTACACGCCAACTGGGGGGGTCAAGACGCCGACAAATGGCATGAGAACGGCGGCAAAAAAACGTTGGAAAGAGAGTCGGCGTTGTGGCACCGTCACATCATGTGAGCTGGTGACACCTCACGTCCGTGTACCGACCATAGACGATTTTGCCGGCGTCCCTGCTCATTTGCAGGCGAATTAAGGTGTCGGGGACGGACGGAACGTTAATTCGTGCATGTGTGAACCGAGCAAAAGGGGTCGGGGACGGACGGGATGTTAATTAGTGCATGTGTACACATGGGGCCTCCAGATTGATGCCGTCCTGCCTATTTTTTTGGTCGTGGCCGGACGGGACGTTAATTCGTGCATGTGTGAACCGAGCTTAAGAGGGTGTACGAGAGTGAGGTGGAAGGGCAGAGAGGGAGAGGTAGACCGAAGGAGAGGTGGAAGGATGGAGCGAGGAAGTATATGAATGAAGGCGGTGCTGGTTGGGAGGAGGGGCATCGACTGACTGGGGACAGAGGTGCATGGGGGCGGTTCGTTCGTGTCCACCCCTTCGGGGATCGCGGCGTCAGGCAATAGATAGATAGATAGATAGATATATATAAATGAGCAAATAAATACGCCTATCCCCCCTTAACTAATGTTAGAGTCGAAATGGGGGTTGGGTTGACAAGGGTGATATAATAAGGGGGTTGGATTGACATAATAAGGGGTTGGATTTACATAATAAGGGGGTTGGATTGACATAATAAGAGGGTTGGATTGACATAATAAGGGGGTTGGATTGACATAATAAGGGGGTTGGATTTACATAATAAGGGAGTTGGATTGACATAATAAGGGGGTTGGATTGACATAATAAGGGAGTTGGATTGACATAATAAGGGGGTTGGATTGACATAATAAGGGGGTTGGATTGACATAGGGTTGAGTGGGCAAGGCTGAGTTGGTATGAGGGTTGAATTGATATGGAGTTGAGTTGATTATTTGATTTGGAAGTTGCATTGATATGGAGTTGAGTTGATACAGGAGTTGAGGTGACATGTGGGTTGAATTGATATGTGCAGTGTGGATTGAATTGATATGAGGGATGAGTTGATATGGGGATTGAGTTGATATGGGGATTGAGTTGATATGGGGATTGAGTTGATATGGGGATTGAGTTGATATGGGGATTGAGTTGATATGGGGATTAAGTTGATATGGGGATGGAGTTGATATGGGGATTGAGTTGGTATGGGGGATGAGTTGATATGGGGGATTGAGTTGATATGGGGATTAAGTTGATATGGGGATTGAGTTGATATGGGGATTGAGTTGATATGGGGATTGAGTTGATATGGGTGATGAGTTGATATGGGTACTGCCTTGATATGGGGATTGAGTTGATATGGGGATTGAGTTGATATGGGGGTTGAATTGATATGGGGGTTGAGTTGATATGAGGAATGAGTTGATATGGGGGTTGAGTTGATATGGGGGTTGCATTTTATGTGGGTTGAATTGATATGGGGTTGAATTGATATGGGGATTAAGTTGATATGGGGGTTGAGTTGATATGGGGATTGAGTTGATATGGGGGTTGAGTTGATATGGGGGTTGAATTGATATGGGGATTAAGTTGATATGGGGGTTGAATTGATATGGGGATTAAGTTGATATTGTGACTGAATTGATATGGGGGTTGAGTTGCTATGGGGGTTGAGTTGATATGGGGGTTGAGTTGATATGGGGGTTGAGTTGATATGGGGGTTGAATTATTATGGAGATCGAATTCATATTTATAAGAGTTAAATTGGTATGGGTGATGAGGTGGAGAGAGAGAAAGATGTAATTTGTCAGCCTACTGGGCCGGAGCCCTCATAAGGCTGGTGAAGGGAAAGATGACAGAAGGGAGTAGAAGGCGATATATGAAGGAAAACAGTCAGATTCCACGAGAGAAATCAAGCACCTTTAAGAACCGGTGAATAGGGAAGAAGGTAAACTTTGACGAAAGTGCGAGGAGATAGTGGATAGAATTGTAACGTAAATAAGGGTGGTACTGTATATGAAAGACGTCAATCAGATTTCATGAAATAAATTAATCGCTGTCAGGTACTGGCGGATAGGGGAGAAGGTAAACGATGGTGAAATAGCGAAGATAGTGTGGATAGAATCGGTACGGAAATGAAGTTGGCGTTCCCGCTCATACAATGGGCACTCACAGTGGGTGATGAGGTGATATGGGGATTTAGTTGACATGGTAGCTGAATTGATATGGTGGTTGATTTGATATAAGGGTTCGTTTGATATAGGGGTTAATATAACATTGAGATCTGCTTGACATAGGGTTGAGTTGAGAAGACTGAGCCGACATGAGGATTGAGTATGAGGGTATAGTTAAATGGGGGTAGGGGTGGATATGGAGTTGTTGGTATTTGGTTAAATGTACATCGGGTATGTGTTGATAAAGGCGTAGAGTTGAAATAGGGGTTGATATAACATACATTTAGTTGACATGGGTAGAGCTGGCAAGGCTGAGATGAATTTTTTTTTTATTTGGTTTCATTTACATAGACGATAAGTTGGTTTGGAGTCGAGCTGACATATGATTAAATATACAGTACATGGGGAATAGTAGTAGTAGTAATAACATAGTTTAACCAGACCACTGAGTCTGAAGAACATGGGGTATAAGTTAACATGACTGACAAACAGTTGATGCGACATGATGTTCAACTGAAAGAGAGGGGAGGGGGGGGGGGGGGGTTAGTTCGCTGAATGGATATGCTTTCAGAATATAGGAGGGAATAGGCTTGGGAAAAAAGGTGGCAAGGTGGATAAACTAACCAATAATTAACTTTAATATATCTTGCATCCACCTCCTTGTCTTAAGTGATTAACAGCACATCGGTGAAGAGGATGACGCATACACATACAATATTACCCTTGATCAGCAAACTACTGTATACCTTCTTATGCAGACCCAAATAACAGTGAACTGATCAACTAATTAACTAATGAAATATCAAAATTAATCCCACATCCACCTTGCGTAGCTCATATTTCCTTCGCTTGATTTGTTGCATGTCGTCGAATTGGATGACATACACCATATAAGATAAAATACTATTATCACCAAATCATCAAAAGCAAACTATACTATCGCATGGGTATGTAGCACAAAATAATAAACTAAATACATTCTACAGTACATCCACCTTCTTATGCAGTCCCTTCTTCCTTCGCGCGATGAGCAGCATGTCGTCGAAGAGTATGACAAACATCTCCTGCGGCTTGTTGTGGTCGAGCATGTGCAAGGAGCCCTCCAGGATGATCTGGCGACGCGGCGACACTATCAGGCGCTCACACGGCTGCCGCGAGATGGCACCCTGGGGAGGAAAAGGTGCTTGGTAATTAGAACTCAAAATCCCACCCCCCCTTCAATAAACTAAAACAAATGTATGTGAGTTTTGTTATATTGAAGAAGGGAAAACGAGGCAATGTTCCTGTAGAGAGTGTCCCTTCTGAAGGAATGACAAAAATCAGCCAAATTCAAGGTACAATTGAGTCAACATGCCTGAATACAGTGTTTGAAAAATGAATGATCACAGGAAAAGTGAAAGATTTTCTGGAAAAAGTGTGTTACAGAGCTTACAGACAGTGTAAATGTCTTAGTTAATGGTTCACTTCTTGGGTTAGAACAATTTACATAATAGTGGTGAGAATGTGTTGAAAGACGAATGCCTCCTTTCCGTAAGGGGAGGAATACACGCCGTGTGTGTGCGTGTGCGTGGTGGGGTAAAACACTGACTCAGGCATGTGCTAATGTTTCAAAATATATCCTCAGCATGTCAATACCGTTCAATAAAATTATACCACCTTTCACTGCAGGCGTTTCTAATTTTCCCAATAACATCGTTAATCAACAATCATGACACATACAAATATGACTATCAACAAAGAAAATATAGCATGAAAACATAGTCAATAAATAAAATCTCTAGTTTCCTTATTATCTAGATTTTTTTAAAAATACTATCTTAATTATAATCAATGAAGCAGTAAAAATAAATAAATGCAAATATCCCCACAAAGCTGCCTGTGAGTATATGAATGTACCACATTTTTATGTGGGTTAGGAAGTACTCGTGACATTGTGATCAACTAGAGTTTAAATACTGTATATATTACTGTATACGAGAACTATACATTATTAGAAATAATGAAAGTTAATGCATCCACTATAATGGAGAACTGGCACGTATGATAATATTATAACACCAACTGTAATACTCCACCACTCCCTGTGACGTGCATATCAACACTCAAACACCCTTCCTACCACTCTCCACCCTCTCTTTAACACCCCCCTAATTTCAACATACTTCACACTCTACACCCCATCACACTACACCACTATCTCCAACACTTCCCTCTCTCCAACACACTATCTCCCTCTCTCCACCACTCCCACCAACCTTGAGAAACTCTGGAATTTACATTTTAGGGTCCAATTCGGTGACGGGCGGCCAGACGATGTTCCTCTGAATCTCCAGGAGCCGCTCTAAGTGCTCATACATTCCATCATTCTCTCTCACTTCTCTAAATACTACAGCACATATCTAACCCTTCTACACCCCTATACTCTACCTCTCAAACACTCTATCATTCTGTTTAGCTCTCTTCTTCTTCGTTCCAAGCCTTCTCCCCCACTACCCCCCAACATTCCTTCACAAACACTCTATCATTCTGTTTAACTCTCTTCTTCTTTACTCCAAACCTTCTCCCCCACTACCCCCCAACATTCCTTCACAAACACTATCATTCTGTTTAGCTCTCTTCTTCTTCGTTCCAAACCTTCTGCCCCACTACCCCTCAACATTCCTTCACAAACACTCTATCATTCTGTTTAGCTCTCTTCTTCTTCGTTCCAAACCTTCTCCCCCACTACCCCCCAACATTCCTTCACAAACACTCTATCATTCTGTTTAGCTCTCTTCTTCTTCGTTCCAAACCTTCTCCCCCACTACCCCCCAACATTCCTTCACAAACACTCTATCATTCTGTTTAGCTCTCTTCTTCTTCGTTCCAAACCTTCTCCCCCACTACCCCCCAACATTCCTTCACAAACACTCTATCATTCTGTTTAGCTCTCTTCTTCTTCGTTCCAAACCTTCTCCCCCACTACCCCCAAACATTCCTTCACAAACACTCTATCATTCTGTTTAACTCTCTTCTTCTTTACTCCAACCCTTCTCCCCCACTACCCCCCAACATTCCTTCACAAACACTCTATCATTCTGTTTAGCTCTCTTCTTCTTCGTTCCAAACCTTCTCCCCCACTACCCCCCAACATTCCTTCACAAACACTCTATCATTCTGTTTAACTCTCTTCTTCTTTACTCCAACCCTTCTCCCCAACTACTTTCCAACATTCCCTCTGCTCTCCAACATAATCTCCACCACCCTCCAACCTTGAGAAACTCTGGAATGTAGACTCCATCTCTCAAACACCACCTACCTACATATGTTGAGTTCGAAACTGCTAGTGGTACCGAGGAGCGCGCCGCCCCTCGTTCTGGGTGGTGATTTGGTGCAGCTCTATCATTTTGTTAAGCTCTCTTCCTTCTTACTCCAACCATTCTCCCCCACTACTCTCCAACATTCTCTCTGCTCTCCAACATATTCTCCACCACCCTCCAACCTTTAGAAACTCTGGAATGTAGATTGGGACTCCACCTCTCAAACACTATCATTCTGTTAAGCTCTCTTCTTTCTTACTCCAACCATTCTCCCCCACTACTCTCCATCATTCCCTCTGTTCTCCAACATATTCTCCACCACCCTCCAACCTTGAGAAACTCTGGAATGTAGACTTTAGGGTCCAACTCAGTAACGGGCGGCCATACGATGTTCCTCTGAATCTCCAAGAGCCGCTCAAAGTTCTTCAGCCACTTCATCTTGTCGTCCAGCTCTCCTGTGATGGGGGAGAGTCAGAGAGAGGGACGTCAATAGGAGGGGTCCACTTAATTAGTTTGGATTACTAGGAAATGAAGAAAAAGTAAATTAAGTACTATGTAGTAATTACACACACACACACACACACACACACACACACACACACACACACACACACACACACACACACACACACACGTAGTTGATCAGATTAGTTCAACTCCCAAATTGAGTATATATATATATATATATATATATATATATATATATATATATATATATATATATATATATATTAGATACTTGGGTAATGGTAGGGGGAGTAATTTCACTTGCTTACAGTTATCACACACACACACACACACACACACACACACACACACACACACACACACACACACACACACACACACACACACACACACACACACACACACACACACACACACACATACCACACACACATACAGACAAGCACACACCACACACACACACACACACACACCACACACACACACACACACACCACACACACACACACACACACACACACACACACACACACACACACACACACCTATATAAACAGACTCCCTTAGTTCCAGTATTCAGACATGCCATTTCGTTTCAAGGCGATCCAATATCAAAGTGGCTAATCTCGGTCCCATGATGGCTCGCCATTTGCCAGACTGTATTGAGAGCTCTCAGTGTATTAGAGCTTTCTGTATGTTAGAATTCCCAATATACAGTATAAGAGCTCTCGGAATATATTACTTTCTGTATATTAACCCTTTCAGTACCAGCGACGCGGGTTATATTTTATTCTAGTTATACGTAGACGATATTTTGTAGCTTGGGAAGGATCGGTGGCAGTTAAGAGGGTTGGTTGAGATAGTTTGAAGTCTTATTATTCCTAGAGGTCCTTCCCAAGCTGAATAAAATCGTCTAATAGTTGGCAGAATATGATGAAAAGGACGTCCCTGGTACTGAACGGGTTAAATCGCTCTGTAGTCGCTTGCAAGGCCTCCTGTATGCTGTACGGTGGCACTAATAAGTCATACCCCAGCTGTCATTACGTTTGGCTCGCTCTGTGCTGTATTAATGTCTGTCAGATGTTGAATAGGGTGGGTGAGCGTAGGAACATGTGTGTATACCTCACCCAAAAATAAAAAATCATATGTAAATATTGCTGATACCAATTATTGATCAAAACATAATTGGTGCCGAGACATCACTTATTAGGCCGATTGTACAGTCAAGCTAAAAATTCATGGATCACTACCATAATTCATGGATCACTACCATAATTCATGGATCACTACCATAATTCATGGATCACTACCATAATTCATGGATCACTACCATAATTCATGGATCACTACCATAATTCATGGATCACTACCATAATTCATGGATCACTACCATAATTCATGGATCACTACCATAATTCATGGATCACTACCATAATTCATGGATCACTACCATAATTCATGGATCACTACCATAATTCATGGATCACTACCATAATTCATGGATCACTACCATAATTCAAGTTTATAGTAATTATCTCACTAGCGAAACGAAAAAAAAAAAAAAAAAAATCCCACGAGAAAATCACATATATTCAAACATTGAATAATATTGCAGAGGAGTACTGTATTTTTCACATATATTTAAGGGGATAGTGCTTGGTTTTTGGTCTATATATTTATTCATTAGTATATTTTTGAATTTCCTCGCTAGACCTCCATCAAGCTTAGAACAAATTCCCCCTAGACCTCCTTTCAAGATAAATTTGTACATTTTTCGGTAGAAAAATGTCCCGGCCGAAGGCAGACTCCTTCTAAAATTACAGGCTCGCTATCGCTTGCCAGGAAAAAATCGACACATAAATGGCACGAAAAGTCTTCATATTTATAGATAAATGAGGGGAAAGGTCTCAAAATCGCCAAACTAACGGAACGAACGTCTTAAAATCTCAATATTATTAGGCTAAACATGAGGGAAAAGGGGGTCCAGAAAAAGCGAGTACTACCCCCTTAAAGGGAAATATACTTGGATAGGAGCAAGTAGGGCCTGATTTTCGAGCCAGCAAGGGATCAAAGACAGATTGGCTAGCAGGAATGGGGGTTCCTAAATGACACATCCAGAATATAGGGAACACCAATTCTTAGACGATATTGTTCAGCATAGGAAGGACCCCTGGCAATAATAAGGCTTCAATATATTTCAACCGACTCATATAACACAGAAATGTTTCTACCGAAAAATGTACACATTTATCTTGAAAGGGGGTCTAGGAGGTATTTTTTAAAGCTTGATGGAGATCTAGCAAGGAAACTCAAAGATATATATATACTGTATATATATAGTTAATAAGCCCAAAAACAAGCACTATCCCCTTAATATAGTAGTTGCTTTTTGGTAGCGTCCGTTTACCCTCTGTCACCACTGATAAGATATTAGTCAGTCAAAAAGGAATGTCAAAATGGACGCGCATACCACACAATGGCTGGCGATAAAAGGCAAACAATGCTATCACGTCACTCCCCTTGGCTCAATGTCAGTACGGGGGTTAGGTAGTACATACATACATGGTTGTGTACACGCTTATATATATTACGTACATACATACACATACTACACACATAAAACACATACGAAACATATTCATACGCGCACAGAATACACAGCTTATACAAACCTGTGTGTGTGTGTGAAAATAATATATTACACACTAGCAAATACACGCTAACAACACATACACGTAAACTAAACATACACGCAATCAAACACCCACACCCACATACACGCAATCAAACAGCCACACCCACATACATGCACACAATCAAACACCCACACCCACATACACGCAATCAAACACCCACACCCACAAACACACCCGTCTGAAGAGGGCTTAAGACGAGTCGGGTATAATTTACTCTCTCTCAAGCATTCACACACACACACACACACACACACACACACACACACACACACACACACACACACACACACACACACACACACACACACACACACACACACACACACACACACACACACACACACACACACACACACCACACACACACACACACACACACACACACACACACACACACACACACACACACACACACACACACACACACACACACACACACACACACACACACACACACACACACACACACACACACACACACACACACACACACACCCACACACACACACACACACACACACACACACACACACACACACACACACACACACCACACACACACACACACACACACACACACCACACACACCACACACACACACACACACACACACCACACACACACACACAACACACACACACACACACACATACACCACACACACACACACACACACACACACACACACACACACACACACACACACCACACACACACACACCACACACACACACACACACACACACACACACACACACACACACACACACACACACACACACACACACACACACACACACACACACACACACACACACACACACACACACACACACACACACACCACACACACACACACACACACACACACACACACACACACACACACACACACACACACACACACACACACACACACACACACACACACACACACACACACACACACACACACACACACACACACACACACACACACACACACACACACACACACACACACACACACACACACACCACACACACACACACACACACACACACACACACACACACACACACACACACACACACACACACACACACACACACACACACACACACACACACACACACCACAGATATGCCACCAAGATAAACACAGCCACGGGGGGTTTTGTAATGCGTGTACCAGTGACCAACAATACCAACAATAACCTCCCAGTCCAGAATTGAGTGCAGGTCGGGGGGGACGTACACAACAGGTATAAGACAACCCAAACATATTACCACCTGCGGTAATAATTAAAGGTGAGACATTGAAAGAGAGTATATAATAACGATGAAATATTATAAACAGTGCATTTGTGAGATATATTTGATTATAAACAGTATATGGCAACCCAAACATATTAGCACCTGCGGCAATAATTAAAGGTGAGACATTGAAAGAGTATAGAACAGCGTCGTAATATTATAAACGGTATACGACAACATAAACATAATATGATAATAGCACCTGCGGCCATAATTAAAGGTGAGACATAGAAAGAGGGTATGGAACAGCGTCGTCGTACTATAAACGGTAACACAAACACATATTATAAATTATCGATTAATATTGTGAAATTGCTGAAGTGAAGGGAAGATCTATGAAAATGTATCTTTATTTATATACTTTACACGTCCATCAGATTTGGAAATATCTAATTAGACGTATAAACTATATTCGATATACCAATCAGGTTCTGAATTATAAAAATATTTGAGTAAATTATAAGGTATTTTTTATAAAGTTGGGGGGCTTACGCTAAGCTGCACTTTACCGAAACGCTCATCTCCTTAAGGGTGGTCACCTGCCTTGTTTTCTCTTTCTCTGGCTTGTATCCATTCGGCCCCATTCAGCTTACTGTTTTAAGACGTTTATCCCAATCCAAGTGTCAATTTTTTCTGGCGAGCGATAGCGAGCCAACATTGTATGGAAAAATCCGGCTTTGCCGGAGAAATTTCTCTATCGAAAATTTACAAATTTAGCCTGCTGTCAAAAACATATTAAACAAATATTATGGCTCACTACCGCTCGCCAGGAAAAAATCGACACCTGGATGTGGATACACGTCTTAAAAACAGTAGGCTGAATGGGGCCGAATGGATACAAGCGAGAGAAAGAGAGAAAAGGAGAGAACAAAATATTGCAGGTCACCCCCCTTAACATTGCCCTTTAGAGCTTGTGGTAGATAATGAAAGCATATGGTCCTCCCGGGATTCGAACTCGAGATACCACACCCAGAACATAAGCATGTAAACCATTACACCACCAACACAGTTATTACCCGGGTCACCACAGATTTTATGATATTTCATTAACATACAATCCAAATTCCAAGTATGCTTTGAACATTGATAGTGTAGTTTGTTGTTGTTGCTGTTCCCCAGGCTGTCTGGCCGAGCAACCCCTAGGTCCCGAGCAAGGCCATAACCGAGCGCCCCCTCCCTGCTTACCACTAATAAAGACCAGGTGACCGAAGCCACTTCAAGGCGGGGAGCTGAGGAGGGTGCGGAAACGCCCGGGAAACCAAAGCCCCACCCAAGGCCCTGTGCCCCTCAGCAATTATGAAGGGAAAGTTGAGGGGCAAAAGAAAAATGTGATGCTTTGGCTCCCAATCTGCCAACCTCTAGGTTGGCAGTAGGGAGGTCAATCCACGGAAGAGACGCCGTCACTTGAGATCTAGAAAATATATAAGTAAAAGGAACAGTCAGAGTAAGCTATGGGTATGGCAGAGATCGCTCAACTCTCACTCTGATAGACCAGCTCATCACCAAGTAGTGAAGTATAAGGGTTCCATGTCATCTCAACCAGTAGCTCTCAACCAGTGCCAAATTAACCCAGACCAACCAAACCAGTGCTAAACTATAGTACTAATCTAATCTAACCTAACCTAACCGTATTGGTTGATTTGGTACTGGTTGAGAGCTACTGGTTGAAATGGTCTACTGGTTGAGTTGACCGGTCACCAAGTATAAGGTATATGTAGCCTATGGTATATTTGTCTTGACCTTCATTAACAACTGACAATTTGGTCAAGAATAATGACAATATTTTTCTTGGCTTCCCCTTTACTCTTTCGTTTTAAGGGGGATGTTTCACTTTTTGGTCGATTTTTTCATCCATTCATTACTTTTCTAGTTACCTCCCTAGACCTCCATCAAACTTAAAAAAAAAAAAAAAAAAAAAATCCATTAGATTTCCTTTCTAGATTAATTTGTACATTTTTCGGTGGAAAAATATCCCGGCCAGTTCTTCCAAAATTACAGGCTCACTATCGTTCGCCAGGAAACAAAAATGACACCTAAATAGCATGAAAGGTCTTAATATTGACAACGAAGTGGGGCAAAAAGTCTTAAAATCGACAAAATAACGGGGCAAACATCTAAAACGACTGAAAACTAATGGGGCTTAACATGAGGAACACGGTTGACCAGGAAAACGACCCATCTCCCCTTAACTGAGAGCGTTGAGAGTGCTAGAGTTTCATCATATATTCCATTCCGCGTGCCTTGGAGTAAAAACCTCTTCACTAACGGCCAAGTCAACTACATGAAGACTCTAAAGTTTTTCATGTTACGTGTGTAGTTGTGAGAATACATGCATGTGTAATGACCTGCAACCCAGTGTAAACAATTATATAAGCTGCATATATACTATATATACAGTATATATATATATATATATATATATATATATATATATATATATATATATAGATATATCTCAGTGTAAACAATTATATAAGCTGCATATATATATATATATATATATATATATATATATATATATATATATATATATATACTGTATAAATATATATATACAGTATGTATAACGGGTTGTAATATTTACAACTCGTGATATAGTCTCCACAAAATTCCAATTATGGACTTATAGACCTTAATATAGCCCGACAGGGTCACACCGAGCACAGTCTCACTAGCACAAAATAGTTATTCAATCAGGATCATGCAGAACTCAATGACAACACACATGGAACATATAAATAGTATATTAAGTCAAGTAACGTCTATCTTGAGGAGTCATAGATCGTCTACACATAATAATTTCAATTTCCAACTCTCGAATATAGATTCGTAGTCGGGGATGGTTTCTTATCTGAAATAATAACAATAATAATACACAAATAATAGGGCAAATATACGTTGAGAGTCTTATTAGAATAAATCATAAACAAATGTGGTCAATGGTATCAGTTAATAAAATGGCAACAAAGATGGAACATGAACATAGAAATAATAACCCTTACTAATAACAATCGATATGAGTCGAGTGTCTTACGTGAATGAGGAATAAAATACAGAAACAAAATCAAAGTCTCAGTATGGGAGACACGGGGAGAGTCGAGAGCAAAATACACACCCAGGTAGGCTGGGGGGGGAGTCACACGATAGAGGGGCGGTATTCTCAAGTGACCTTCCTACTTAAACTGTGGAGGTCAGGTCACTTGCTGGACTGCGGTGGTGAAAATTAATTTCAAAGTTAATGGAACTAGAATTGTAATTTAAATAATATTACTCTAAGATTGGTGGCAGAAGGTTAATTAATTAAATGCACAAAAGATTAAGTTCGTAGATTAAATTATGTAATTTCTAATGAATATCTTATATTCACGTCAACGATCGTATGTAAGAATAACGAAACGAGCCGAGGAATTCAGATATAAGGTTGGCGTATAATTATGAATGATCTATAGAATAAATCTATTTAATTACACTGCAGAGCGAAATATAATTAACTAAATGAAGTTAGTCAACGAATGCTCTGGAAACGCTATTTAATTAAAATCATAAAAAGATAATTAACAAGATATTAATTACCAAAAGAATGAGGGCGCATACGACGAAGTTATGCTAAAGAAATACTAATATCAGTATTCTTAAGAGGTCTGAATGAATTAACAGAGTCTTAGAATGAACATACACTAGAATAAAAGGTGTATGGTAAGTGATGTGGAATTAAGTAACATAATCTATGCAATGCTAGAATTCCTGAGCATGAAGAATCAGAATTACTTATATCGGTAATCAAATGAACGTCAATACGAATTCATAAAATAATTACAAGGGTGAGTATGTAATTGAACGTAATCAGGAGAGCTGGGGGAATTCGGTTTTCACGGAAGATAGAGGGATAAAAATTAAGTATGTTAAGGTAAATTCGTTGTAAAAATGGGCGTAGGTTCTAGGTAAAGTCAGTTAGGTATGGAAATCAAATCACGAAATACACTTCGACCTCAACTCACAAAATACATAACAGAATACATATATAGAAAGGTCTGTGAGCGTGTGGCAAAATTAATAACTGAACACAACTATATAACGTATGCGTAAGACGTTTGTAGAAAATTAATCAAATAACAGGTTTAAGACTTATACACAGTTTTAACACAGATGGTATTCAGAAGGTTTAACACAATACGCAATTAAGGATCTTGGGCACAGATCTCGGAGGTAATTAGCACAACACGGATCACATATCTTACTTTACCTTGACAACAATAACACAACGAAAACACACAGAACACTCAGGAATTTTTGGAGGGCAGGGGTGGAGAGTGCAGGTCTGGCCAACGTAGGTCGTAGGTCCGAGATGCAGCACTTCCGGGGTGTAGGGCGTCACACGAGCAGCACTTCAGGTGGGTAGGGCGACGTCCAGCAGCACTTCCGGGGGGTAGGGCGTCGTCGGGCAGCACTCCCGGGGTGTAGGGCGTCGTCGAGCAGCACTTCAGGTGGGTAGGGCGTGGCTCGAACAGGACTTCAGGGGCACTCCAGGTAAGCACACTCTCTGGGCTAGGCAGGGGCAGGCTGGTACAAGCTACACTGTTAATTAGCTACTCGGTTCCTGGGTAGGGGTCGAATAGTATTGGTCGTGTGTTTTGCTTACTTCCCTACAATTTTCTTGAGATAATGTGCGGCTTTTCTCTTGACTCTCGTGGACAGGTCTTCAAGATCAGAGGGATATGGTGAAATGGTTGTGATGAAGTTGTGGGGTAATTACTTATCGTAGGTATACATAGTGGTTGTTTACATGGATAC
This sequence comes from Paralithodes platypus, assembly GCA_032716605.1. Taxonomy (NCBI): domain Eukaryota; kingdom Metazoa; phylum Arthropoda; class Malacostraca; order Decapoda; family Lithodidae; genus Paralithodes; species Paralithodes platypus. Next base: position 46,815,958 of record CM064514.1, read on the forward strand.
ATATATACAAGGTAGTTTGTTAATTACTTACGGGCTAGTTATTTAGTCTAATAATGGAGAAATGGGATGTGTACGGACTCGTCCATGAGCTGCATTCCTAGACAAACATGGTTATAGCTCGCCTAATAGTCGTTCTTGGAAGAGGTTTCTTATATCTCCCGGCCTGTCACAATGTGTCCTCTTGTCTATATCTGTTTATATCGGTAGACTTCAGGCCGTTGATGTTTTATTTGCATAGCCATTTCTCCCGTGTATTCCATATCCGGGAGCTGAGGAAATGTTGTTGTGGTTGGCGGCGAGTGCTGGGGGGGCGTCACCCGAGCAGGTGGCTAATTAGTTGGGAGAACCTCCCTTACCTGGCTGTTGTCATAGAAAACGGGGGAGCAGGGGTCGCTCTGGTATTTGTCCAGGGATCATAGACATGGTTATATCACGCCTCATAGTTGTTCTTGGTAGAGGCTTATTATCTCTCTTGGTCCGTCATCAGGTGTCCTCCTGTCTACGTCCATTGGTATCTGTAGACTTCGGGCCGTTAATGTCTTATCTGCCTAAACATCTCTTCACTATAAGCAAGATCCGGGGACTGAGGAAATGCTGTGTTGTGGTTGGTTGTTGGGAGGGGGGCGGAGCAGGCTGTTGATTGGTGGGGAGCCTTTCCCATTCTCGAGGCTGGTGGTTGTTGTCGTAGAACACGGGGGAGCAGGGGTCACTCGTGTATTTGTCCAGGGATTAGAGCATGGGAAAATTGGGGTGTCTCGTCTATTTTTCTTGTCCTTATAGGGTCTTGGAGTTGCAGACTGGCTATTCTGCAACTGTTTCTTGGATGATTCGTCTTCAGACCCGTCATGTCAATATATATATATATACAGTATATATATAAATATATATATATACAGTGTGTGTGTGTAAATATGACACAGACACACACACACACATGAAGGTCCTACTCATGCCTTGCACTGTACCAACTGCAGATGTAATTGGTTGAGGTACTCTCTCTCTCTCTCTCTCTCTCTCTCTCTCTCTCTCTCTCTCTCTCCCTTCCCGTTAGTACATTTCCTAAGTCTCTTAAGTTATTTGCAATTATTGATACCATGGTGGATCGGCTCACTATATATTTATCAATTACCCATTCTAACATAATAATAACTATCCTATCTAACCTAAACTTTATTAGGGTAGGTTAGGCCAAATAGCTTAGGTTTAATTTGGTAAGTTAGTTGAGATCAGGTTAGGTGAAGTGAGGAATGAACGATCATAAACTTTTAATCTGAATTAGTTCAAACTTAATTTGTTAGACATTATTCTTGAGTGGACATTTTTTTTAGATGCAAGCCTGTTTTCATTGAATTTGTTTAACTTTCCCCCAAATCATAATTACACACACACACACATATATATATATATATATATATATATATATATATATATATATATATATATATATAGTTATATGCTGTATATATACATATATGTATATATATATATAATTATCTTACAAGATTTGCTAAAATAGTCTGACCCGGGCGGGGAAGTGACATTTGGGCAAGTCTCCTAACGGTGTAGCCTCTGTTCACCTAGCAGTATAAATACGAACCTGGTGTAAGTGGACGAAGTTGTGACGTCCCATCTGGGGTTGGTGATCGGTTACAAGGTGAGATGGGTATCGTACTGGTCAACCTAAGCTACTGGTCAACCTAAGCCTTCGGGTCAGACTAGTACCGTAGTGAGAATGGTATCGTACAGATTAACCCTAAGCCTTCGTTTCCAGATGTCGCCAATAGGCTAAAATACAGACTACACACACATCCACAGCCATTCCAACGATACATAAACACTTAACATGCATTTCACGCAATACATTCCCAGTTAAGGAGGCGCGATAATAATGAGCTTAGCTCGCATTGCGTGGATTCCCCTTGACGAACAAGCAAGCAAGTGAATACATGGCATGCTCAACTTCCAATTGTTTCTATTTGTTAAGTATTTCAGGATATTTTTGCTACATTTTCTGATGCAACTTCTTCAAATCGCAAGACCCTGCATTCAGTCAAATGACATTTATTAGTATGAACAGTATGCTTACATTTACATATATTATTATGTACAGTATGTTTAGCTGAAAAGTTCTGGCTGTCACGAATGCTAGGCTAATTTTTGATTATCCTCCATTGGTCTAGACTAACCTATTGATGTTTGGCCTATAATATTTAGAAAACAATCTGAAAATATCTGACTATTCAGAATTAGTCACTGTTGAAAATTAAAGTAACTTATGACTAACTATCAGGCATAGCTTGACTAATGTTAACCATTAACCTGATGTAACTACAAGTAAACCGTTAGCAATAAAGTGTTGTTCATAATATTTATTGCTTATCTAGATTTTTTGATTATGCATAATATATTAATAAATATATTGTTATTAATGCAACGGCTTGGTAAATTAATCTGTAATTTGCAGAGGGTGATGGCGGACGAGGGGGGTGATGATAGTGATGTCCGGTGTAGCCAGTGTCAGGAGCGGTACGCCAAGGGGGAGAGGTGCCCCCGCTCCCTCTTCTGCGGCCACACCTTCTGCACCGCCTGCCTGGACCGGGCCATTGAAGAAGCGGATCGTCGGTGCCCTTCGTGTGGCCGCACTTTCTTCTCACTCAGAGCCACACAGCTGCCCACGGATTTCAACCTTCTGAGAAAAGCCACAGGCTCTTCTTCAGGTGGTGATAGAATGTCGGCAGGAAGCTCTTTGGGGACATATTCCTCTCCATTCAAACCTTTAACTTTGTCGTTGTCCACGGGACTTCAGAGTAGAGACACTGTACCATCAACAACAGCTCCTTCAGTAGCCTCATCAAATAATCGTAAGTCTCCTTTAACTTCAAATGAAGGAATTAGTAGAAATAAATATGAATCTGAAAAACCTGTCATATCATCAAAAGCTGATCATATTCCATCCTCATCATATGACCCTCTATCTTCATCTGCAAGAATTAGGAGAATTAAAGACAACCCAGAAGAACCTCTCGGCTCATTATCACAAGGTTATCGATCTCGTTCGAAAATGTCTGACCATGAGATGAGGGGTAGATCAGAAAAAGGCGAAGAAGAAGTCTGCAAGAGGACGTCTGCTTCAAGCCACACCAGGTTAAAGCAGACAATATCTTTGCCCCTCGTAACTTCTGCCTCGCGGCCACAAACTCTGAATGTAACCGAGGCAGCAGATACAGAGCAAAGTTTGGCTTCCTCCTCCCTGTTGCGCACCTCTAGTGAGTCTGAACTAGTGAGCTCGTCTCCAGCAACACACAGCTCACGAGAGAAAGAGAAATCTGATAAAATGTCATCACATCTATCCAGCTGGTCTCCAAATAGCGATGAGTCAAGGTTGCAAAAGTATAATTCAGCTCAGTACTTACATAGTGATGCAGTGAAAAAAGATAAATTACCTTTGGCTAGTGACTCCACAGATTCTCCCTCATCTTCTAGATATCTATCAGGTTTACAAAAGTTTGACAAGAAATTACCAAATCCAACAGCATATGAAGAGAAAAAGAAAGTATTTGACGAAGTTGATCACACTGTTCTTAGTTGGAAAATGGATTCAACACTTTCACCTTACAGCTCAGGTGATAGGACAAAGGAAATTAAGGGAACTTCTAGTACTCCAAGTCATGTCCTTAAAATGTGTCGCACCATTGCCACAAAGACTCGCCCTGTAGCAAACATATCTAATGATACAACTACTGACAGACATTCACACGATCGAACTTCCCCAGCCGATTCACACTCAACACCGAAAGATAAGGGGCTAAATTGGGAAACTCGTGAATCAAGATCTGCTTTGAATATAAGAAATGATGATGAAGCTACAAGTGTTTCACAGATTCCTGAAAGTGGAGTAATGGAGAGAGAAAGAGATAGAGAGAGGAAGAAGGAGAGGCAGAGAGAGGAAAACTCAGAGACCAAAGTTACCACCACAGAAAGAGATAGAGAGAGGAAAAAGGAGAGACAGAGAGATGAACACTCAGAGACCAAAGTTACCACAACTGAAAGAGATAAGGAGAGGAAGAAAAAGAGGCAGAAAGATGAATTATCAGAGACCAAAATTACCACAGAAAGAGATAGAAAGAGAATGGAGAGGCAGAAAGATCAAAATTTAGAGACTAAATCAACCACAGAAGAGAGGACGAAGAGGAGACAGAAAGACCAACAAGAACCCGACAATAAAGTTACAACAGTTCGCCCTCCAGAAACTGATGCCTCTAGCCTTACGCGTGACGAAACTTTCTCTGCCTCCATTAGCCGAAGTGATACCACTCGAGGGCCTATTGACTCGCAACTTGGCTCACCTAACTTGGATAAGCCTTTCTCTCGTTATCGCTCTGCCAGTTCCCGTAACTCTGACAATAATGAGGCACTTGCTCGCCCACCAACATCTGGGGATACTTTTAATGAGGAAGTGGCTAGAATAGACCGTGACCCAAGTTCCAGGATATCTAAGAAATATAGTGTTTCTTCTTCCTCTGAACAGCTGGAGAAAAGTTATGTTAATGAAGATAAAAGCCCCATGGGTTACAAAAGTTCAATGTACCAACAGTCCTCTTCATCAGAAAAATTGGAGAACAGTAATGAAACTAATGAAAACGTCAGCAAAAGGCATAATGAAAAAGTTGTAAAACCTACTGCTCTCATCAAGGAGAATAAGAGTTTCTTGCTAGATAGTGTAGATGGAGGCAACACAGAACAAATTCAAAAGGAAGAGAATGAATCTTCTGATAAACGTGATTATATAAGGCGCCCTCGTGAATCTGAGAGCAATTCAGTTGAGGTGAAGGCCAGCAAAAGTACACCTTCCTCTCTAAGCTCACGCATATCATCACGAACAAGATTCCTACCCAAGACAGACACCACTGACACCTATGATTACCAAAGCCGAAGAAGTATTGATAAATATGATAAAGAAGAGACTAATAATGGAGTAGATGGGAGGCACTCATTATCTTCAAAATGGAGAATTCTAAAAGAAAAAGAGGTGAAAAGTTCTTCTGAACAAATCAAAACAATTGAGGAACTGAAGACGTCAAAGGAAAAACAAAAATTTGAGGCGAAAACTTCAAAACGAGAAAGACAGCTGGGCTATACCAATGAGGATGATAACTCTGTTTTGGGTAAGGGTAGTTACAGGTATGGTCAGAAAGAAGAAAAAGATAAAACGTCTTATCAATCTGAATTTGAGTCTGATGTTACACATATGGAAATTAATTTAGACACTGTTGATACCCAAAAAGAAAATCCACTAAAATCACATCTAAGACCACTCAGCTCAATTGGTTTGGTGGAAGAGCAACTCCATGAACAAAGGAAACAAGCAATACAAAAAAGTTCCCAGCAAATTGATTCCACAATTAAAGAAGACTCACATAAATTCATATACACTCTGACAGATACAGATTCCTCTGATGATGATATATATAATATGCCTCTGGCAGAAACTCCTGATATGATAGTAAAGAGCTTCCAACTAAGTACTAGCAGGTCAGATAGAACTTCTTTCTCTCTCACTGATTATCATTCTATGCTGCTCGGGAGGTTATCAAGGCATGAAGAATTTGAAGAAAAGTTACAAAAACCTTATGAACGAACTAACTCCAGGTCTGACAAAACAAAATATGATTCCAAGTCTAACTCAGAAACAAATATGCAACATAATAGTTCAATAATCAGAGACAAATATTCCTTGCAGGCAAATGATATATCAAACAAATCCAAGTACGACACAGAAGTCAACATGAAAAGCTCTAATGAATCACCTTCACACATAACTGGAACTAGCATGATGACAGATGATCAGCTAGCAAGTACCAGTAACTCTGAAGAACGGCACACAGAAAGAAATTCGCTGGAAAAGAATGAGGATTCTTCAACTTCTCAATATTCCTTCAGAAATCACTCAAATGAAAACAAGACAAGTTCAATGGCTGAAAGTAGCAAGATAAAACATCGTCTGACTTCATACACTGAGCTACTGGATGAATTAGAGATTGGAAGTGTCTCCAGCATCCCGGAGGAGGAAAAGGTAAATCGGGTGCTGCCTGATAATGATGAGAATAAACCGAGCACTCAAAAAGTCTTTGATGTTGCGAGAAGGAGAAGTAAACATGACCATGAAGAAAATAAGTCCTCTAGCTTAAGTAAAAAGCATCAGTTTAATCAAAAGGAGGAAAACAAAAATTCTGATGTAGGAAAAACAAGTATATATGACCACAAAGATAGAATGGAAGTATCGAGTAAGACAAGTAACTCAAATGAACAGCATAAATATAATCAAAAGGATGAAAGTGTGTCCAAGACTCTTTTAAAGGAAGATGAGACTGATGGCCCAAGGAAGGAGCAGTCTTCTAGAGAAGCTGCCAAGGAAAAGTACAATGGCATGGTAACCAGGGCTAGAGATAGAATTGCTAGACTCAGAGAAAAGGAATCTACAGCCACTGTTTCCAATGAGGCCGAAGCTCATAAGCAAGACACAACAAGAACAGTCAAAGATAAGGATAAAGACCGATCCGTTCACAAAGAATCTGAAGATACAAAGCAAGAAACATATCTATCTTCTTCACGGTCAAGGAAGGCAAGGTATAGAACACATCAAGAGATACCCAAAGCAGAAGAGACAGATCCTATCATGAAGCTTCGAAGAGCCCGCTCCAATTTAAGAACCACAGTTGCCACATCCCCTCCTCGCAGTAACTCAAAAGTGTCTCGGCATAAGATAGGCGGTTCCCACAGGAAGGAGGCCACAGAAAAAGACAACAAGGACACATCTTCATCAATGCCGCATATGAATGTTCACATGAAGTCTGAATTAAGGCACAGTTATAAAAGGGAATCAGAAATAAGGGATACAAATAAGTCAGTTAAGGAAGAGTCCTCCAAAGTTTCCACTACTTCAACACGCCTTAATGGAGATGTCTCAACACTTTCCATTAAAACAGACGTCAGCCAAAAGGATGTGGAAGAAAAAGAAAGCAATGCATTTGGCAGAGAAAATGTGGATGCTGCAGAATCTACCAATACAGGTGAAAAAATGGAAGAATATAAAGCTCTTGTTAATGACAAGATGGAGTCGGTTCTAGCTATCAATGAAATTCAAAAGGAATACAATAATACAGATGAAGAAATCGAAGGATATAACTTGACTAGTCATAACAATATGCCCCATGACACCAATGAACAAGTACTTGAAGATGAGCTTCTGCCTCTAAATCTTGGGGAAGACACTGTTGATGTACCTGGCATGGAAAAAAGTATTCCTGTTTATAGCGCCCAAGGATATAAAAACACTTCCATGTATGTCTGCCAAGAAAGTAAAGAGACCACACCACGTCCTGGCGTCGGATTATGTCGAGCTCACCGCCTGCTACTGCACAGATATTGTACGAAGTGCGAGGAGTGGGCGTGTGATGTCTGCCTCCATGGGCGCCACTTATCCGCTCAGGGATGCCACGTCATCTCCGCCGAAGATGCCGTGAGCCACATGAAACTCTCCCACTCAACCTTTCTCACCTCCCGAGTCAACACCCTAGAATACTTCCGAGGTCAGCTGAGAAAGATTGTGACGGAGTGCGACCAGAGTATCAGGGAACATCGCGCCAACATGGACCACTTGCAGTTCCGATGGCAGGAGGAAGACACACTTCTACATGGAATTCAGTCCATGAGGAACCTGGCCCTAGAGAAGTGGACGCAGGTGGACTACTGGGAGAGACTGCTGGGGGAGAGTGCTGAACGAATCACTCAGTCCAATTCATCTGAGGAGGTGATGTCAGCTGTTCAAGATGCGACAAGCACTATCCTCGCCAGAGTCATGGACGGAGCCAATCCACTTTGACACTTTCTATTTAGTTATTCTATATAAAAAACTATCACCATCTGATTTTATTAAGTACAGTAAAGGTCTCGAGGAATGAACGTGTAAAAACTGTCATAATACATTAATTCAGTTCCAATGAATCCTTCTAAAGCATGATTTAATATATATATATATATATACTGTATAACAAAATAAAGTTACTTGAATTTAGACTTCATTCCTGTGATCTAGTACATGTCCACATTATATAAGGCAAAGTAGAACATTTTGTAGCTATATTTTCGTACATATTTACAAGCACAATATGCAGTGGCTATTGGCATTATGATTCATATAATGACTGTAGGTAAATAAATTTATAATATTTTAAATGTTACGAGACATAAGGGAATATTGCATGAATGTAACTTTATATTCACGAAATATATAATTCTTACTTCCACGTCCCCAAAATATATTCAGCATTGGAAGGATTTAAGAGAGTCCGATGTTATTGGAAGTGTTTTTAAGCCATACGACTTCGAAATGGCCATTCAGACCAGAATAAAAAACACATTTTGGGAAGCTAGACTAAAATTAAGCAGTCGTTGATCAGATTAAAAAGGCTGGTAATGCGAGCTAATGATTAATTTCCTCGAGCGCCGATTTCTTTAATTCTGTGCCAGCCATCTCAAAATATACCAATCTTCATTTATAGTGTATATTGGGCTTACCTTAAAAAAATAACCACATGTATTAGAAACATAATAATAGTTAATTTATATTTGGTGGCAAAGCACGGATATCCCAACAAACTCGACTTCTCTCTCTCTCTCTCTCTCACTCTCACTCTCTTTCTTTTACTCTCTCTCTCTCTATATATATATATATCTCTTTCTCTCATACAACCTAGGGTAGCACCCGCACACTCCTCCTGTATTGAAGCTTTTTTCTTACTCCCAGATAAAAATGTAAAATGAACAATGTGAAGTGAATGTCGACCCTGCTATTGATACAAGATACCCCCACCCCATCTCGTACACACACAAACACACACACACACACACACATCTCCACCTTTCTCCATACGCCCTGAGAAAATAAAATGTCCTCAGAATTATCCAACCATGGCCTCCTCACCCCCCCCCCCCCACCAGTGTTGCCAAATTAGGTCTTTCCCCCTAGATCTATAGTTATTGACATCGATCTAGAGGCACATTTTTACATCTAACAACATGTACTTTAGCGATATTCTGGAAATATGAGCCCTTTAGAGCGATATTGTCGAGATTGTGGCATAATTCTAGCGATTTTCGGCATTTTATTATACTATCTAGCGGCCTTGATTTGGTAACCCTCACCCCACACCCGATACGCGACTCTTCCCCGTAGGGTTAAGGGGAGATGGGTTATTTTTCTGGTCCCCTTTCTCCCTCGTGTTAAGCCCCTTTTGTTTGGAGATAATAAGACATTTGGCCCTTTTGTTTGGCGATTTTAACACCTTTCGCCCCATTTCATTGTCATTTATAAGAGCTTTCGTGCCATTTAGGTGTCGATTTCTTCCTGGCGAGCGATTGCGAGCCTGAAATTATAAGAGGAGCCGGTCTTAGGCCGAATTTTTTTTCTACCGAAAAATGTACAAATTTATTTTGAAGGGGGGTCTAGGGGGCGTTTTTCTAAGCTTGATGGAGGTCTAGCGAGGAAACTAAGAAATAAAGGAACGAATTAATTAGTACACCAAAAAACCGGCCGTCTCCCCTTAATTATCCCTGGTAGTGTCTGGCAAAGGTCGACATCTGTGACCTAATTATCTCTACACCCCAAAGCCTTGCAATACAGTCGCCATATTGAATACCACGAGTCTTAATTCATATTGAGATACATAACTAAATAACTCTGTTTATTATATACACACTCAAATCCTTTTAAGGAGTGAGAAATATAACATAATTATCCACAGATCCAAACTCTTCACAAGAAGCAGTTAGCGCCAACGAACTTGACAATAATCTTAATCCCTCACCTCTCTGTAACTGAAAAGGGCCTAGAGCAAACTGGCTGTAAATATCCACACCTATTTCCAGGTGGACTCTTCCCAAATGATAGAAACGTCAGCCCGATTGCTTTAATTCATTTCGAGTTATAAGAAGTTAAGGGGTCAAGATTATTGTCAAGTTCGCTGGCATTACCTATACCATTATTAAGTCCTCTGTGAATCATCATGTAATTCAAACAACATTATCAACACACATACAACTCAATTTATCACTTGACAGTCATCAGTACCTTGGTGGCCGAACTATACATAAGGAAGCCTGTGACCTACTTTCAGTCTTCTACTGCACTTCTCACTTCTCAGCTTGTTCTTCCTCTGTCCAATTACTCTTCTTAGCCTACTTTACTGCAGCCATCTGGTCTGGCTAATTATCCCTCGAGCCAACCCTATATCGAATACAGCCGCCATTGTGAAAACTATGCGGTGTCAACCATTTTTACAGTATGTGGAACACATTTTGTTCACCGTAGATAAATAAATAAAGCTCTCTCTCTCTCTGTCCCTCCCACCTTCCCCCCCCCTCTCTCTCTCTATATATATATATATATGGCAGCTCAGACACTTCTTGAGTCCTCTTCACAACTGCAGAGGACTCAGGAAGAATAGCGACTGTCTTGTCTCGACTATAAACAAGTCTTTACTAATGTGGGTATAATGTTTCCCAGTCAATATACAGTAAATATTCAAGTAAATATATTTCAATGTACTATAATATATTCACTGTAATTAGGCCAACAATCTTGACCCCTAACCTCTGTAACTCAAAAAGGGCTAGAGCAAATAGGCTGTAAATTGCCACACCTATTCCATGGCCGACGCTTCCCTAATGGTAGAAATATCAGCTCGATTACTCTAACTCTTTTCGAGTTACAGAGGTTAGTGGTCCATATTCTTGGCCTAATTATTATGGATAGAGTATACTTTGGCGTCACACGAGGGCCTGTATCCGATACTATAGTCCGTTCATTCTAGGTTGGGCAGAAATCGTAACCACTAACCTCTGTAACTTAAAACGGGCTAGAGCAAATGAGCTGTTAATTTCCACACCTATTCCCTGACCAAGTCTTCCTATTAGGTAGAAAAATTAGCTCGATTACCCAAGTCCTTTTTTAGTTAGAGAGGTTAGAGGTTACGATTTCTGCTCAACCTAGAATGAACAGACTATAGGCTCGGAGTCACTTTATCCGATTCACAATGGGCTGAAGAAAATGCTTTGCGTTGACTAATGCTACTCCCTTCTTTACTTTAAAGTTGTTGCTATAAATACAAAGCAAACACCTTAACCCCTTCAGCACCATGACGCCTTTTTTCCTTAGATTCTGGCTACATTTAGATGATTTTATGCAGCTTAAGAAGGACCTATGTTACTAAGAGTGTTTATTGAGATCGTATTTACCCATTTGAGTCGTATAGGTAGATTATAAACTTAAGACAATCGTCTATGGTAACCAGAATATGATGACAATTACGTAATGGTGGTGAAGGGTTAAAAAAAAATAAAAATAATCTGCGGCATACCAGACTCTGATACAGATTATCGGATACATGTGGTGGTGGTGGTGGGTTGGGGGGGGGGTTGTTTAGCTATGAAATCTCCTATTATTGTCATTAAGGGGGGTGACCTGTTTTTGTTCTGTCCTTTTCTATCTTTCTCTGGCTTGTATCCATTTGGCCCCATTCACCCTACTGTTTTAAGACGTTTATCCCCATCCAGGTGTCAATTTTTTACTGGTGAGCGGTAGCGAGCCAGCATATTTTTTATTTTTGTTTGAAAGCAGGCTAAATTTGTAAATTTTTCGATAGATAATGTCTCCGGCGAAGCCGGATTTCTTCATATAATGCTGGTTCACTATCGCTCGCCAGGAAGAAATCGACACCTAGATGGGGATAAACGTCTTAAAATAGTTGGCTGAATGGGGCCGAATGGATAAAAGCCAGAGAAAGAGAGAAAAGGACAGAAATAACAAAAAGCAGGTCACCCCCCTTAAGGGGGCAGTGGCCGATTTTTTTAGTTATTAATTAATTTATTAATTTATTTTTTATTTTCCTCGCTAGACCTCCATCAAGCTTAGAAACCCCCCCCCCCCCCTAAACCCCCCCTTCAAGATAAATTTATAAATTTTCGGTAGCAGTTTCTCTTAAAAATTTCAGGCTCGCTATAGCTCGCCAGGAAAAAATCGACACTTAAATGGTACGAAAGGTCTTAATATTGACAAAGAAATGGGGCAAAAGGTCTTAAAATCGACAAAATAATTGCAGGAACGTCTTAAAATCTCAAAAACTAATATGCTAAACACGAAGGAGAAGGAGGTCCAGAAAAAGTGAGTAGTACCCCCTAAACACATCTGGCCCGACGTCCGACGTCTTTTGTCTCCATCATGAAATTTAGTTTAATAATTATTAAGGGGGGTCACCGGCTTTTTTTTTTTAACTTTCTCTCCCTTTCTCTCTTTCCCTGGCTTGTATCCATTCGGCCCCATTCAGCCAACTGTTTTAAGATGTTTATCCCTATCCAGGTGTCGAGTTCTTCCTGGCGAGCGATAGTGAGCCAGCATTGTATGGAGAAATCCGGCTTCGCCGGAGAAATTATTCTATCGAAAAATGTACACATTTAGCTTGCTGTCAAAACAAATATATATATATGCTGGCTCGCTACCGCTCGCCAGGAAAATATTGACACCTGGATGGGGGTAAACGTCTTAAAACAGTAGGCTGAATGGGGCCGAATGGATACAGGCCAAAGAGAGAGGGAGAGAAAGAGCAAAAAAGCGAGGTGGGCTCCCTTAAGGATTTTGCTTGTTTTTGCGATCTTCGAGTAATGTATTTCAGTTTGTCCCTTAGGGCAACAAAAATGCATCCCGAGACTTCCTTCAAAACTACAAAATTGCCCACCCAGACACCCTTTAAGCTAAATTGCCCACCCAGACACCCTTTAAGCTAAATTGCCCACCCAGACACCCTTTAAGCTAAATTGCCCACCCAGACACCCTTTAAGCTAAATTTGTTAATGTTTTATGGGAACATGTCCAGGCTTAAAGTCGATCTTTCTACGTTACTTGCTTGCTAACGCTCACCCATAACAAAAATCGTCATCTGAATGGGATGAAGCGTCTTATTATCGCTAATCTAATGGGGTAAAGCGTCTTAAAATATCCCAACTAATGGAACGAAACAATAGAGTCCAAAAAGACCTCCCTCGGTGAAAATAAGGGTTCAAGGTTTTCTGTATTGCGTATATCATGGTAAATAACTATGCTATTCCTTGCCATTCTGTCTGCTGCACTAATGGTTTTTCATTGTTGAAAGATGTTATTCATAGCGATGCCTACAAATATGTATGATTTATTTTGTTCACGTTGGCATTGTTTTGAGAATTTGATCAAGCCAAGCTATCTAATACAAATGTCTATATTATTATGCTATGTTATTATACTGCATATCAATGAAGTATTCTAGTAACGGTTATTATGCTATGTTATTATACTGCATATCAATGAAGTATTCTAGTAACGGTTATTATGCTATGTTATTATACTGCATATCAATGAAGTATTCTAGTAACGGTTATTATGCTATGTTATTATACTGCATATCAATGAAGTATTCTAATAACGATTTTTATGCTATGTTATTATACTGCATATCAATGAAGTATTCTAGTAACGGTTATTATGCTATGTTATTATACTGCATATCAATGAAGTATTCTAGTAACGGTTATTATGCTATGTTATTATACTGCATATCAATGAAGTATTCTAGTAACGGTTATTATGCTATGTTATTATACTGCATATCAATGAAGTATTCTAATAACGGTTTTATGCTATGTTATTATACTGCATATCAATGAAGTATTCTAGTAACGGTTATTATGCTATGTTATTATACTGCATATCAATGAAGTATTCTAGTAACGGTTATTATGCTATGTTATTATACTGCATATCAATGAAGTATTCTAATAACGATTTTTATGCTATGTTATTATACTGCATATCAATGAAGTATTCTAGTAACGGTTATTATGCTATGTTATTATACTGCATATCAATGAAGTATTCTAGTAACGGTTATTATGCTATGTTATTATACTGCATATCAATGAAGTATTCTAGTAACGGTTATTATGCTATGTTATTATACTGCATATCAATGAAGTATTCTAATAACGGTTATTATGCTATGTTATTATACTGCATATCAATGAAGTATTCTAATAACGGTTATTATGCTATGTTATTATACTGCATATCAATGAAGTATTCTAATAACGGTTATTATGCTATGTTATTATACTGCATATCAATGAAGTATTCTAATAACGGTTATTATGCTATGTTATTATACTGCATATCAATGAAGTATTCTAATAACGGTTATTATGCTATGTTATTATACTGCATATCAATGAAGTATTCTAATAACGGTTAAGCTGTGCTATGCTATCTTGGAAATATCATTGATTGTGTTAGGCCTATGCCTGTAAATACTGTATGGTTACGTGTAGAACATATTTATACTGTGTGTGTGTGTGTGTGTGTGTGTGTGTGTGTATATGTGTATATATATATACAGTATATATATAGATATATATATATATATATATATATATATATATTATATAATATATAATATATATATACTGTATATATATATATATATATATGCTGTAAATAATTCTATATGTTAATGGTTTAGTCAGTGAAATAATTTGGTTCCGCTATAATGTAATTAGTATTAACAATATTGATCTACTGTTTGGATACCATATTGAGTTTCAGGTTGATAGCTAGTTTGTAATAATATATATGAGCTAATACTGATATTTCAACTGCTGTTATTTTAAAAAGCAGTAATTAACTTAATAAATGTAAAACAAAGCTTGTAAGTAATCTGATTGTATCTTTAGCTGCAGGGACAAAATATGTTTGTATGTTATTGAATAATATTTGATGGTATTGATTACAGGACACTATAATTTTATGTATATTCACCCCATGACGATTTCATTCAAATTAGGAAAGCTTTAGCAAAGTTAGAAGTTGATAGAGACGGTTTATGGAGATATACTGTAATTATAAAAGTCACTCATTATCTGTGGTCAGTCATCTTGAATCAAAATAGGCTTTCCAGAAACATACACAATGCTTCAACCTCTTCTGTACCGGTGACGTCTTTGCAATATCAATGTAGCTATATTTAGACATTTTTCTGCAGTTTAAGAAGGATCTGTGGTAGTAAAAAGGGTTAAGTGAGAGAGTTCAAAGCGTGTTAATTGTTGGAGGCCCTTTTGAAACTGAATAGAATCGACTAATAGTAGCCAGAAAAAAGAAAAACAAAACGTCGCCGGTAAGGAAGGGGCGATTATCCTTTCAATAAGATGGAGCCAGTTTTAATATGATCTTAGGTATAATTTGACTATTTCATCAAAAAATCCGCGAAAGTCCAAATTTACTTCTAGAGAGTTTAAACTCCCTTGATTATTAGAGGTGATTATTAGAGGTAATTACTAATATAACTACCGTAGTGCAGGGTTAGCCTTAACCCCTTCAGTACCGGTGACGCCCTTTTCATTATATTCGGGCAACAATTAGACGATTATATTCAGTTTAGGAAGGACGTCTACCAATTAAAAGACTGCAGACTATCACAAATAATCCTTTTAGTTACCACAGATCCTTCTTAAACTGCACACAATCGTATAAATATAGCTAGAAGAAAATTAAGAAGACGTCGTCGGTACAGAAGGGGTTAATAACAGTAAACCGACGCCCGGGGTTAAAAGTATTTGACACGAATTTGGCCATTCTAATGCATTGTGCAGCTACTGACAAACGTTCATGAGCTATTGCAATTTTCTTTAAGGGGGCCCACCTCGCTTTTTTTCCTCTTTATCTCCCTCTCTCTTTGGCTTATATCCATTCGGCCCCATTCAGCCTACTGTTTTAAGACGTTTACCCTGGCGAACGGTAGCGAGCTAGCATATATATATATTTTTGTTTTGACAGCAAGCTAAATTTGTACATTTTATGATAGAAACATGTCTCCGGCGAAGCCGGATTTCTCCATACAATGCTGGCTCGCTATCGCTCGCCAGGAAGAAATCGACACCTGGATGGGGAAAACGTCTTAAAACAGTTGGCTGAATGGGGCCGAATGGATACAAGCCAGAGAAACAGAGAAAAGGAGAGAAAGAGAAAAAAAAGCAGGTGACCCCTTTTAAGTAAATATAACCCCTTAGATTAATATTAAGCTCAAATTGGCTATATATTAATAAATACATAATGTTAATTTATTTTATATAAAGCTAGTTTGATCTGAACATCAATTCAAACGGATATATTTGCATAACGAAATTCGCAGAATCTCACGAACATTAATTTTGTCAGTAGCTGTTAATCAAATGTTTAATATTATTATCCAAATGTTAAGCAATTTTCACCAATAGGCAGCTAACCTTTTTAACCTAGGTTGGGTTAATGGGGGATGGTTGTGTGTTTTTCTGGCGCCCCTTCTCCCTCATGTTTTGTAGCCCCATTATTTTTCAAATTTTAAGACTCGAACGCCCATTAGTTTGGCGATTTATAGACCTTATGCCCCATTTCTTTGTCAATATTAAGACTTTTGTGCCATTTAGTTGTCGATTTTTTCCTGGCGAGCGATAGCGAGCCTGTATTTTAAGTGGAACATTAGTCTACCGAAAATGTAAACATTTATCTAGAACATTTATCTTGTTGATTTGTTTTTATGTTCAATGAAGGTCTAGGGAGGAAACTAAAAATAAATAAATAGATAAATACATCGACCAATAAATATACTCTACCCCCATAAGTCATGATAGCTAGGCTGCCTTAAATTACTGGCAGCAGTAAAGATCCTACGTTAGGTAAGGTCTACTAAATGTATTCAGGGTAGGCATGGTTTTACGTTAGCTGATAGATTGGGTAGATAAATAAGGATCTGTCACACTTGAATTATTCGGCCATTGGTGGATTTCAATATGCTTGTATCCCCCCAAAATGTGATCCTTCCTTGTAAATTACCCTACCCTTTAAGGTGGTTGGGATATATTTTTGGTCCATTTATTTATTTACATATTCATTTTTATTTATCTATATATTTTTATTTTTTATTTCCCCTTTAGACCTCTCTCTCTCTCTCTCTCTCTCTCTCTCTCTCTCTAAAAAAAAAAAAAAAAAAAAAAAAAAAAAACACGAGATCCCCCTTCTAGATATATACTATATTTGTATTTTTTTGGGTAGAACAATGGCTCGATCTTCATCCTTCTAAATTACAGGCTCGCTATCGCTTTCCACGAAATAATCGACACCTAAATGGCACGAAAAGTCCACATATTGACAAAGAAATGGGGTGGAAGATCTAATAAATCGCCAAACTAATGGGCCGAACGTCTTATAATCCGAAAACTAATGGGGCTAGACACGATTGAGAAGGAGGCCCAACAAAACCAACCATCCCGCCAATAACCCTAAACATCCATCTGGCTGTCTCTGAACTGGAAAACAAGTTCCATATTATTGAATGGACTGAAGGATGAATTAACCTATGCAGTACCGGTGACTTCATTTATACTTTTCTCTGGTTAATATTAAACGGTTTTATTCAGCTCAAAATGGGCCTCCAACAATTATTATAAGGCTTTGAAATATCTCACTTAACTATTTTTACTACTACAGATCTTTCTTAACCCCTACTGTACCAGAGGGTAATACCATAAATGTACCCTCCAGTACCAGGCATTGTGGCCAAAATGGCTTCAGAGTAAAGAGAGAACACCCTTCCACCTCAAAAGTTGAAGGAACACTGATCCAGCTAGCCTGTCGGAACTTGGAACCAAGCTGAGAAGTGTTGCCAATGCCTCAGAGCAGTGCATATAAGGCATGGTACCAGGTACCGCTCGATACTGGCAGTTACAAGGACTGCATATTATGGACGTACGTCGTCCGTCGCTGGTACTGACGAGTGACTTTTTTACTGACGGCCAACGTCGCTGGTATAGTAAGGGTTAAGCTGCACACAATCGTCCAAGTATATAAAAGACGTCGCCGGTACAGAAGGAGTTAATCAAAATTATTTTGAAGATCGTTTAGAAGTAATGTATATTATAAAACTATAACTAAATGGCTGGAAAGCCGCCATTTAGGACGTGAGACAAAACGGTCTTTAAACTTTTATGTATTTATGTATGTATAACTAAACATATGGCAAAAAATAAAATTGTATAGAAATTATCGTAGTACCGTATCCTTTATATATACCTATATTTATAGCTATATATACCTTAACAGTAGAATTATACATAATATTCAAATAATACACTTCTAAGTAACTTGATTAGTGTCTGTTGACTGCATTTTTGCTTGGGTTCCGAACATAATTATTAATGTGGGTTATAAGGATCATATTGGGAATTTTAATAGCAATAAACACCAAGACTCTTTCAAGTGTCTATGTACAGCTGCAGACAAATGTTTGTGAGCTCTTGTGAATTTTTTATAAGAATATATCCATTTAGATTGATGTTCAGATAACATCAGCTATATATTAATAAATAAATAATATGTATTTATTAATATAGCCGATTAATTTTGATTTGAACATCAATATAAATTTATATATTTGCATAAGAGAATCACAAGAGCTCACGAACATTTGTCTGCAGCTGTACCTAGAGGTAATAGTCTCTCTCTCTCATATATATATATATATATATATATACTATATATATATATATATATATATATATATATATATATATATATATATATATATATATATATATATATATATATATATATATATATATATATAGATATATATACTATTACCCTATAAAGTGATAGGGTTGTCTCTGGTGTTAGTGCTCCCCCTGTGATAGGGTTGTCTCTGGTGATAACAGTCCCCTTGGTATCTGAAAGGGGTGTTTCCGGTTTTATGAGCCTTGGCAGGCAACCAATCTAGGGGAATACACCCTAAGCAAATTACCGATGGGCGACATGCTAATCTGTGCCACTTACAGGTCTATCTATCTATCTATCTATATGCTCAGGCCCAATCCCCATTTTGGGGGTAGCCGACTGAAGACAGAGCAAGAACAGGGAAAACACAAAAACAACATAAAACAAAAAATAAACACAGATAAAAAACACAAACTCTCACACATCCAGGTCACCGAGGAGAAGACCCAGAGACCAGGGTTACCAAGGTCGCTCCAGCACTCCCCCGGCCCCTGACCACCCGGAGAGGTTCCGATCTCGGCAGGCAGACATGCAGCGGAGCCAAAGCCACAAGCCCTCCCACCACACTTCCAGGCACACCCTTCATATTAATCGTCTCCCCGGGCCAGGCGCATGATGGACTAGTCCAACTTGCGCCCGACCCCTTACTCCACCTTACAGGTGGCGATCTCAATAACAGATAACAGATGGCGAGATTGCAGGCACCAATCGAACAAGGCAATACCCAGGGGAGGCCTATAGGCATTTGATAAGGAGTTGCTGGAACTCCTGTTTCATTTGTCAGGCTTCCCTTACTGTTCCTGTTTGTGCCTCTCCTACACATAGTGATCCAGCTAGCTCTCACAAACATCTCCTCCTGCTATCTACTTCACTACACTAAACAAGCACACCACACTTCTTTCTGCTACAAAATAAATAAATAAATAAATAAATGAACACAATAATCTGACACACTTTCAGCTCTGGGGGAGGCACTCGTCATAGGCAGCTCTGCCTTTTGTCTCCCTCATCCACACAGAAAAACAAACCCCCCCAAAAAAACTGTAACGGTATACCGAATCAAATAAATATCGAATTTATAACAAATCTGAAAAAAGGTGTTAATAGTAGAGGGGCCGAAAATCTCAGACACAGAAAGGTAGACACAATAAGGTAGACAGAAAGAAAATGAAACATACTTTCACAACTTCCGCTCTATAAACAAACAAATAATGATCCGACTTTCATTCATCATGAGCCAGGACAATATTAATACTACTAATAATACTAATACTAATTATACTAATACTAATAATAATACTAATAATGATAATACTAATAGTAATAAAATATAATAACAATACACTTCATACTAAGGTAGACACCAAGAAAATGAATAATCTTCTCGCAAGTTAGGTTCTGAAGACAAAAATAATTTTCCGACTCCGATTCATCATGAGATAGGACCATACTACTACTACTACTACTACTACTACTACTACTACTACTACTACTACTACTACTAATAATAATAATATAATACTACTAATAATACACTCCATACTAAGGTAGACACCAAGAAAATTAATAATCTTCTCGCAAGTTAGGTTCTGAAGACAAACAAATAATTCTCCGACTCCCATTCATCATGAGCCAGGACAATAATAATAATAATAATAATAATAATAATAATAATAATACAAATAATCATAATAATAATATTAATGATATTAATAATAATAATAATAATAATAATAAAAATAATAGTAATAATAATACAAATAACAATACTACTACTACTACTACTACTACTACTACTGCTACTAATAATAATACACTCCATCGCACACAATGGCCGGCTGTAACCACCTGGCTTGAATAGATGACGTTTCCTGGTACGATAGAGCGGCAGCCATTGTTACCTGCACAATGGGATGAGATAACCATACTCGGAGATCGTACCACTGTTATTTATCGTAGTGGTGGGGAAACTGTTGATTTTCATAGACTACTACGTCAATAATGTATGTTTCGGTGTCAAAATAAATACATACATAAATATTTAAAACAGTAAAATATTAAAACAAATAGAAATCACACATGTAAAACTGCAAAGCATATAGTATGACAACAGTCAACAAGAACTGTAAACAAATAAACAGACAGTTATCGCTTGTCAGACAAACAGGCTGACACACAGACAAATACAAGTAGCTAACGATCGTATACCCTGTTCCAAACAGGTAAGCCAGAAATCGTGAACCCTAACCTCTATAACTCAAAAAGGGCTTGAACAAATGGGCTGTAAATGTCCACACCTATTTCCTGGCTGACTCTTCCCAAATGGTAGAAGCATGAGCTCGATTACTCTAGTCTTTTGTGAGTTATAGAGGATAATGTTCAAGAGGTTTGGTCTACTTATTTCAAACAGGGTATAGTACAAGGGAGCAGTACTCATTGTTACCTGAGATAATTTACCTCGGAGACCATACCAACACTATTTATTTTATCGTGGTGGCGACTGTGTTCAGTATCATCTCCACGAAAAGAAGCTTGCAATTTATTTTGATCATCATCGTCATCGTCTGTTTGTCTGTCTATACGTCTGTGTGTATGCAGGATTTCTCAAAAACTATTGGATGGATTTACATGAAACTTTATCAATACTTTCATTAAGTACCAGAACATAAATGATTGATTAACTTTTGGCCAACATTCAACGACCAGCCATCCCCCCCCCCCCCCACACACTTTATCCGCCGAAGTAAACCCCCATAAATGACCACATGAAGAGTTGTTGTTGATCTTGATCGAGCTTCACGATGTCACTATGAGACAGTACTGGTTATTCAGACACACACACACCATATAAGAAGAAGACAAAACAAAACATGGTAAAAAGTAAACCTTCCCTTACGGTGAGTTCTATATAGGAAGAATACACCCGGGCGGCATTATCCCAATATTTCCTCTCAAAATATATCGCCCTAGTATCATATCTGTAGCCCTGACCGAAATCAAATAAGTTCCAATGAAAAGATTGGCTCGTTCTTGATCCGCTTGCGGCCACTCACCAAGCGTATAATTACCTTTTCTCCCTTCCTCTTTCGTATTTTACGCTCGTGATAACTCAATGAAACAATCTGTTATTTTATCAAGTTTTGTGTTTATAAGACATTATGAGTTGTGGTCTGCAACATGAAATGAACCTCACATTCACACCTGGTATATAGCTATCTAAAACAAATGTAGAAGTAGCCCTGTTTTTGTTGTATTTCAGCATTTATAACGCCTCTTCTTTGAACACAAATCCTCTCTCAACCAATGCATGGAGCAGAGTGATATAAGTATGGATAGCAAGCTTAGAAGATCATGGAGGGGTCTGGTAACAAGCGAGGCAGGGTAGGTGCAACCAACTCAGCCGGTACTACCAAAACATATGGGTACGTCGCCCGCAGTATGGGCCCTTTTTACCTAGGACGTACCAGTATGTTGTTCGCAGTGAATGGGTTAAGGGGAGATGGGTCGTTTTTCTGGTCCCAATTCTTCCTCATGTTTAGTCCCATTAGTTTTCAGTGTGTGTGTATGTGTGTGTGTGTGTGTGTGTGTGTGTATGTGTGTGTGTGTGTGTGTGTGTGTGTGTGTGTGTGTGTGGTGATGATGTGTGTGTCTGCTATCATATCTCGCTACCTGATATCACTGGGGGTGGAGGTGATAGTACAGATAGCTGACAGGGTGAATATAGTCAGATAGTGTATTATGGAAAAAGAAGATTATAATAATATTGTAATCTGCTGACCTGTACAAACCTCATCCCCTCACTTCAAGGCAAGACATTCCTTACCAGCTTAACTTTAAGGGGGTAGTGCTTGTATTTTTTGCTCTATTTATTTATCTATTTAATTAGTTTTGAGTTTCCTCACTAGACCTCCATCAAGCTAAAATAACACCCCAAGCCTCCTTTCAAGATAAATTTGTACATTTTTCGGCAGAAAAATGTCCCGGCCGAAGGCCTGTTCCTTCTAAAAATACAAGCTCGCTATCGCTCGCCAGGAAAAAATCGACACCTAAATGGCATGAAAGGTCTTAATATTGACAAAGAAATGGGGCGGAAGGTCTCAACATCCCCAAGCTAACGGAACGAACGTCTTAAAATCTCGAAACTAATATGCTAAACATGAGGGAGAAGGGGGTAAAAAAAAAACCCCCACTACCTCACCCTTAAGATGGAATTTATTGTGTGTAGAATTGAATAGGCCGAGAAAGAAAGTTACGATATGTTGAGAAGGTTAAGGGGAGGTTTTTAGTATGTTCTCTAGACCTCCATCAAAATTAAAATAACACCCCCTAGACCCCCTTTCAAGATAAATTTGTACATTTTTCGGTAGAAAAATGTCCCGGCCGAAGGCCGCTTACTCCTAAATTACAGGCTCGCTATCGCTCGCCAGGAAAAAATCGACACCTAAATGGCACGAAAGGTCTTAAAATCGACAGAAATTGGGTGAAAGTTCTTATAATCGCCAAACTAATGGGGCGAACGTCTTAAAATATCAAAATCAATGGGGCTAAACATGAGGGAGAAAGGGGTTCAGAAAAAAATCCCTTAGGTGGAAATCTCCCCTTAAATATATTGTATAATGGACTTGGTACGCTTCTGCTTTTTCAATCAGGGCGATATTATAATCTTATAACTGCATTACAGAACGCATTATGCATATGCCTAGTACGATTATTTTTACATTGCAGAGTAATCTGCCAAGTTAATTTGAATGGAGTATAGCACTTTTCACCTAGTGGGTCCACAGTCATTCATACACATTTGTGAAACTTTACACTTTTCCTCAAGCAAATACTGCAATCGAGATATACTTACGGTAGTAATTTGCTTTGTACTGAATGATAAATATGGTTTCATCTTTGTAGTGTATATATAATTGCATTAATGAATTAGCTTATATGATGAAACAACAACAACAACAACAACAACAACAACAACAACACAGCAGAAGTCCACACTGTTTTGTGTAGTGTTGTGTGTGACTTACTTAGAGAGTGTTCCTCGGCCTCAATGATCTCCCTGACCACCGCCCTCTCCTGCGGCTCCTCCGTCCGGGCCTCTATGTCCCTCAGGATAATCGGTACCTTCATGATGTGCTGCACGGGCGCCACCAAGAGGTCCGTTAGTTGCAGCTTCTTGCACCGGGGGTCACGATTGCACCACTGACGGAAAAACAAGAATAACAACATAAAATAGGCGGATGTGGTAATGTTTATACACCAGCCTTAATGATAATACACCTGGATTGGAACTCATTTTTGTAGATACTAAAACGCAAGAGAAAATAAAATAGGCGGATGTGGTAATGTTTATACACCAGTCAAAATAATAAGACTCTTGGTTGGGAATGATAAAAATATCTATAATTTTATAACATAAATCAATAAATACAAATATATGATAACATAATTGCACAATTTCACCACTGGAAAGTAAAATACATCAACACATTGATTATATGAGGACAAATACAGTACAAACATAGCACAAAAATAAAGTATATTCGTCAGATGCAGAAGTGTCATGTCTAAACACTGCTCCTGAAACATAAAGTATCTGGTTTGGAGCCCGTTTTTTTTTGTAGTTACTAAAACGAGGATCATGAATGCACACCTGGAAAAACAACACAACAAAACAAAAACAAACATGAAGAGGTGAGGAGATGAAAATGTCGCTAAATTGGCCGCAAAGCTTAGAGACTGTTTCTGCGACGAAAGCTTAAGGGGAGGTTTCCACTTGAGGGATTTTTTTTCGAACTTCCTTCTCCCTCATATTTAGCCCCATTGCCTTTGAGGTTTTATGACGTTTGCCCCATTAGTTTGACGATTTTAATAACTTTCGCCCCATTTCTGTCAATTTTAAGACCTTTCGTGCCATTTAGGTGTCGATCTTTTCCTGGCGAGCGATAGCGAGCCTGTAACTTAAGGGGAATCGGCCTTCGGCCGGGACATTTTTCTACCGAAAAATGTACAAATTTATCTTGAAAGGGGGTCTAGGGGATGTAATTTTAAGCTTGATGGAGGTCAAAGCAACACACTAGAAACCTCCCCTTAACTCCTCTTGTACCGTTGACGTCTTTTACATTTTATTTTGACTATATTTAGACGATTTTGTCCAGCTTAAAAAGAATCTGTGGTAGTAAAAAGGGTCAAGTGAGACAGTTCGAAGCCTGTTGATTGCTAGAGGTCCTTCCTAAGCTGAATAAAGTCCTCCAATAGTTGCCAGAAGTAACAACAAGGACGTCACCGGTACAGAAAGGGTTAAGGGGAGGTGTTTCAGTTTGTTCCCTAGACCTTTATCAAGCTTAAAATTTCATCCCCTTGACCCCTTTTCAAGATGAATTTGTACATTTTTTGGCAGAAAAATGTCCAGGCCGAAGGCCGGTTCGGCTTAAATTACAGGCTCGCTATCGCTCGCCAGGAAAAAGAATCGACCCCTAAATGGCACGAATGGTCTTAAAATTGACAGAAATGGGGCAAAAGTTCATAAAATCCACAAACTAATGGGGCGAACGTCTTAAAATCTCAAAAGCAATGGGGCTAAACATGAGGGAGAAAGGGGTGAAGAGAAAAACAAATCTCTCAAGTGGAAATCTCCCCTTAAAGTTGTCCCGTGTGACAGCTTCCTAATTAACCCTTACAGTACCGGTGTGTCCTTTTCCTTATATTGTGGCAACTATCAGACGATTTTATTTTAGATTAGGAAGGACCTCTAGCAGTAATAAGGCTTCGAATGATCTCAACCAACCCTTCTAACCACCGCAGATCCTTCCCAAGCTGCTTAAGGGGAGGTTTTTAGTTGATTCCCTAGACTTCCATGAAACTTAAAATTACTCCCCCTAGACCCCTTTTCAAGATAAATTTGTAAATTTTTCGGTAGAAAAATATCCCGGCCGAAGGCCGATTCCCCTTAAATTACAGGCTCGCTATCGCTCGCCAGGAAAACATCGACACCTAACTGGCACGAATGGTCTTAAAATTGACAGAAATGGGGCGAGGGTTCTTAAAATCACCAAACTAATGGGGCGAACGTCTTAACATCTCAAAAGCAATGGGGCTAAACATGAGGGAGAAAGGAGTCTAGAAAAAAATCCTCCAGGTGGAAATCTCCCCTTAATATCGCCTAAATATATAATTAGAATAAAAGGTAACACACGTCGCTGGTAATCAAAGGGTTAATAGTGCGCACAACGACCGGGGAAAAAGTCTAAGAGGGTAAAGCTGGTGTCACACGAGCGATTTTTCAGTCAATTTTTTACAGGCAATTGTAATCTGGGATCATCAAAATTCAAGTCTAAAGTCCATGTCAGACGAGCTCTTTTTCCGGCAATTTTCTTCAATGAGCAAGTTTTGTTCGTACCATTTTGAGGCTCTTTCGCATTGGCATCAGAAAGTTGATCGACGGTAGATTATGTTGACTAGTTTCAATTTTATGAAACCTATATTTACAGGCCGTCAGACAACAATTGCTCGTAAAAAATGACGTAAAAAGCGCTCGTGTGACACTGGCTATATCATAAATCATCCCCCTAGCATAATCTACCTTCTGTCTAGTTTCCGATGCCAGGGTGAAAAAGCTTCAAAATATTACACGAAACAATTTGCTCATCGAAAATTGCCGGAAAAAGCGTTCGTGTGACACTGGGGAGGGAACGAGAGAGGGAAGATGAGCAGCCGTAATAACCCTTTAAGGGGAGATGGGTCGTTTTTCTAGATCCCCTTCACCCTCATGTTTAGCCCCATTAGTTTTCAGATTTTGAGATGTTTGCCCCATTAGTTTGTCGTTTTTAAGACCTTCCACCCCATTTCCTCGTCAATATTAAGACCTTTTGTGCTATTTAGGTGTCGATTTTTTTTTCCTGGCGAACGATAGTGAGACTGTAATTTGGGAAGATCCAGAGCCTTCGGTCGGGACGTTTTTCAACCAAAAAGAGGGGGATCTAATGGATGTTTTTTTAACAGTTTGATGGAGGTCTAGGGAGAAAAAAAAAAAAAAAAAAAAAAAAAAAAGTTAACCATCACCCGTTTAATACCGGGAGCGATGTTTTTACCAAGGGGAGAAAGGAAGAGGAGGAGGAGGAGGAGGAGGAGGAGGAGGAGGAGGAAGAGGAGGAGGAGGAGGAGGAAGGACAGGAGAAGAAGGAGAGAGGGGGAGAAGGGATAAACTAAGGGAAAAGAGGAGGGAGGAGAAGAAGAGAAGGAGGTGAAAACAATATGGATGAAGAGGGTAATGTTTGAAAGGTTATAAGTAGGTAACGAGGGGAGGTAACTAGGGGGGGGGGGGGGCGGGGATGCGATGGAGGAGTAAGGGTGGATGAGGGGGAGATAAAGAGTAGGAGGGAGCAGGAGGAGGGGGAGATAAAGAGGAATGAGGAGGGGGGGGGGGGGCAGGAGGAGGGGGAGATAAATAGGAGGAGGGGGAGATAAATAGAAGGAGGGGGAGATAAATAGAAGGAGGGGGAGATAAATAAAAGGATGGAGAGATAAATAGGAGGAGGAGGGGGAGATAAATAGAAGGAGGAGGGGGAGATAAATAAGAGGGGGAGATTAATAAAAGGAGGGGGAGATAAATAGGAGAGGGAGATAAATAGAAGGAGGGTGAGATAAATAGGAGGAGGGTGAGATAAATAGAAGGAGGGGGAGATAAATAGAAGGAGAGAGAGATAAATAGGAGGAGGGGGAGATAAATAGAAGGAGGAGGGGGGATAAATAGAAGGAGGAGGGGGAGATAAATAGGAGGAGGGGAGATAAATAGAAGGAGGGGGAGATAAATAGAAGGAGGGGGAGATAAATAGAAGGAAGGGGAGATAAATAGAAGGAGGGGGAGATAAATAGAAGGAGGGGGAGATAAATAGAAGGAGGGGGAGATAAATAGAAGGAGGGGGAGATAAATAGGAGGAAGAGAAGGAGAAACAAAAAAGGAATGGTGGAGAAGAGAAAGATGAAGTAGAAGAAAGCAAAGGGGAAACAGAAGAGAATGGTGGAGAAGAGAAAGATGGAGACTAGAAGAAAGTGAAAGGGAAACAAGAGAGAATGGTGGAGACGATAAAGATGGAGACTAGAAGAAAGCAAAGGAGAAACAAAAGAGAATGGTGGAGAAGAGAAAGATGGAGAGTAGAAGAGAGCAAAGGAGAAACAAAAGAGAATGGTGGAGAAGAGAAGGATGGAGACGCGGAAGAGGAAGCGAAGGTGGAATATAAGACAGAGGCGGAGGAGGAGGAAGGAGGTAAGTAAAGCTTAAGTAGGTATTAAAGTAAAGCAGGTCGGAGGGATAGGTTTTATAGTATTAAGGGGAGGTTTTTAGTGTGTTTCCTAGACTTCCATCAAGCTTGAAATTACACTCCCATGACCCCCTTTCAAGATAAATTTGTACATTTTTCGGTAGAAAAATGTCCCGGCCGAAGGCCGGTTCCTCTTAAATTACAGGCTCGCTA
The DNA here is from genome assembly GCA_032716605.1 of Paralithodes platypus. Classification (NCBI taxonomy): domain Eukaryota; kingdom Metazoa; phylum Arthropoda; class Malacostraca; order Decapoda; family Lithodidae; genus Paralithodes; species Paralithodes platypus. Next base: position 46,844,089 of record CM064514.1, read on the forward strand.
TCGCTCGCCAGGAACAAATCGACACCTAAATGGGACGAAAGGTCTTAAAAGTGACATAAATGGGGTGAAAGTTCTTAAAATCGCCAAACTAATGGGGCGAACGTCTTAAAATCTCAAAAAACAATGGGGCTAAACATGAGGGAGAAAGGGGTAAAGAAAAAAAATCCCTCAAGTGGAAATCTCCCCTTAAGGTAAATCAAAGAGTGCTGCCCTGTTTTGTTCTTACTTACTAAGGTCTCTCTCTCTCTCTCTCTCTCTCTCTCTCTCTTGTCTGGTAGTATGCTAAGTCAAGTTATTAGTTATATATACAAATCAATCCACCTAAAATAATCTGTCTTCACGCAACTTACCGAAAAAGAAGCAAATTTACCCAGCTCGCAAATGGTACAATAAGGCGCCCGTGTGAGGCCATATTTTACATTAAGGGGAGATGGTTCACTTTTTGGTCGATTTTTCATGTATTGATTATTTTTTTAGTTTCCTCCCTAGACCTCCATCAAACTTAATAACAGAAAAAAATCCATTAGATCCCCCTTCTAGATTAATTTGTACATTTTTCGGTAGCCGGTTCTTCCAAAATTACAGGCTCACTATCGTTCGCCAGGAAAAAAATAGACACCTAAATAGCACGAAAGGTCTTAATATTGACAAGCAAAGGGGGTGAAAGGTCATAAAATCGACAAACCAATGGAGCAAACATCTTAAAATCTGGAATCTAATGGGGCTAAACATGAGAGAGAAGGGGATCTAGATAAACGACCCATCTCCCCTTAATGTAACTAAATATATGTACAATTCTCTGTATTCTAGTCACTTGGCTAAGGTAGCGTGGGTTCGAATCCTGTGAGGCTTCTGTCAAACATTTTCCTGGCTGAGGGGGTTAGGTATAGATGTGATGGTGGTGTAATGGTTTAGATGCTTATGTTCTGGGTGTGGTGTCCCGAGTTCGAATCCCGGGAGGACCATATGCTTCCATTAGTTTATTCAAGTACATTGGGGTTTGTAATTGATGATTATTGATAAGAAAGGTGTTACTTATAGATGTGTCACCTCTGGGATTCACCTGGTTCCCTGCCCACATCCTTCCCCTTCTGGGGTTATATAGACGCTTTTTTGGCAGCTATTTAGGATACGTTAAGATAAGGAATTGTGTAATTTCAGCCTCATTGGCTGTTGACTAGAAATATTCAGATAAACATGATCATTACACACAAAATACTACTACTGATACTACTACTACTAATGATAATGATTATAATACAAATTATGATGATGATGATAATATTATTAACATATTGATAAATAGAATAAATACATATATATAAAATAATATACGCCCTCAGCAAAAATAATAAAACAAACATATATATTGATACCACTAAAAAACAACCTAGGGCCTAATAGTGTATTAGCGCAATAGCAAGGTTGGTTGGCTTTAATTACACTCCCTTAAGCCTTAACGGGGTCCACCACGTTTTTGTTCTCTCTCTCCCTCTCTCTCACTGGGTTGTATTCATTCGGTCCCATTCAGCCTACTGTTTTAAGACGTTTATCCTCATCCAGGTGTCGATTTGTTCCTGGCGAGCGGTAGCGAGCCACCATATTTTTAATATTGTTTTTGTCAGCAGCCTAAATTTGTTCATACAATGCTGGCTCGCTATTGTACGCCAGGAATACATCGACACCTGGATGTGGATAAACGTCTTAAAACAGTAGGCTGAATGGGGCCGAATGGATACAAGCCAGAGAAAGAGAGAAAAGGAGAAAACAAAATGCAGGTCACCCCCCTTAAGAGAACCTTCTTTTAAGAGGAACAAGTCTTACTTTCATTAATATAAAACACACAAATATAAATATACTACTACTACTACTACTACTACTACTACTACTACTACAAATAATAATAATAATACTAATACTATTGACCAGCTCTCCGAACAAACAACCACAAATTATTATAGGTTTTGATTTAACATTCCATTATCGCATAGCAAGATTTGCTCTCGCTCTTGTTTTAAATATTTATACCTTTTACCAACCTTAACCCTTACTGTACCGACGACGTCTCTTTTATATGATTTCAGATAAATTTAGACGATTTTATCAAGCTTAGGATGGACATATGGTAGCTGAAAAGATTAAATGAGATAGCCCGTAGCCTTTTTTATTGGTACCCGTCCTTTCCCGGCTGAATAAAATCATATACTAGTTGCCAGAATATAATGAAAAGGACGTCACCGGTACTGTATGGGTTAAGGGGAGGTGGGTCGTTCTTCTGGATCCCCTTCTCCCTCACGTTTAGCCCCACTAGTTTTCAGATTTTATGACGTTCGTTCCGTTAGTTTGGCAATTTTAAGACCTTTCCCCATTTCTTTGTCAATATTAGGACCTTTCATGCCATTTAGGTGTCGCTTTTTTTTTCTGGCGAGCGATAGCAAGGTTAATATTTTTATGAGGAACTGGCCTTCGGCCGGTAAATTTGTCTGCCGA